>JAWLRI010000207.1:721204-746690 GCA_034781795.1 Crypturellus tataupa
GGAGACGCTCCTCTTAATGCACCCCAGGATCCCGTTGGCCTTCTTGGCCACGAGGGCACACTGCTGCCTCATGGTCAGCCTGTCACCCACCATGACGCCCAGGTCCCTGTCTGCAGAGCTGCCCTCCAGCAGGTCCGTCCCCAACCTGTCCTGGTATCTGCGGTTATTCCTCCCCACCTGGAAAGAAACAGCAGGGCTGCCATGCCAGACCCAGAGCACAGGAGCCGCAGAGCTCTGCAGCGGTGCCACATCCACCACACACATATTTAGATCACAAACAGTAGCTACTTATTCTGAGCCCTCATGCACCCTTGTTCATCCGTCAGTTGCATTTCTCTATGCTTTTGACCACATCTGAATGTAAAACAGGAACCAGGTCTGTACCCAGTCTGTACCCAAAGTCTGTGATCGCTCAGCTCTAGTAAATAGTCTGCATGTGGCAATGAGACACGGCTCTGTGTAGAAGATTCTACCCTAATTTCTGAAACAAATCTAAATAGCATAGCTTTTAAAAATATTCTTTTCTGTGTTTCGCTTCCCTTTGGCCCCTAAATTACCGTTGTGCAACTTTCCCCTTTGGGACGGAGCAAGCTAAAATGGCTGAGGTCGGAGGCAAATAAGACCCAAAAAGCATGGACGGAAATTCAGAGCACTGTTTCCGACCCATCTGTCCTGTATGTCACTATTTGACACCACTCTGTTAAAAAAAAAAAAAAAAAAAAAAAAATTGATGCGCTGAAATCACAGGGGTTAAGGAAAGCCCAGAGAAATTGTTTTAACCCAGTAGTTCTGCCCAGAGCTGTTTCCTTGTTCTTTAATGATCTTGGTCGCATCGTAGTTCATGGCAAAAGCTGCACAGAACTCCATGGTTCAGGGCGATCAGCTCATTTGGGACCCTCAGCTGTGACAAAGGAAGTTTATGACAGTAGCTGTGATGTCCACAGTTGGACACAAACACAAAAAGCTCTTTAAGAGGACCCTGCCTATGAAAAAAGCTCATCTATGCTTTTTTGAATCAATAGTAACTACAAGGAAAACAAGGTCACTAAAACCTCCCAAGACCCCCTAAAAATGCATAAACACTGGCCAAACACTTGCTGTCAGGCAGCTCAGAGCTTTGCTAATGGCCAGTCCTATCCTGTCGTGTCCATCGGCTTGGGATGGCATAAACCCACCAGGATGCTCCAGGAAGCAGCATCCTCAGCATCTTATCCTCTACCTTGCTTCCCAGGCCTCAGACATGCTCAGAGTTTGGACGGCGGATGCATGAATGCAGGCAATGTTTGGAGCCGCCTGTACTCCAAAATCAGACTCTGTCCAATCTGAGCTGATGTGTCAACTGAGGCAAGGCAAGCACATCTGAAGCCTTGTCTGCCCTTTGTAATCCCAGGGTTCTTACCTCTTTGTGCTCTCCAGAAGGGAAGAGGAATGGTAGAACTTTTAGGGTCGGCCTGAAACAATTCAGCCTGATCACCATCTCAGGTTTTCTGAGTTCTTCAAGTGGGGAAAGAAATAAGAGGGATGCAGAAGAAGAGAAAGCAGTGGGAGAGGACAATTTTCATTCTGGAGAGATTGTAGATACTTGCTCTCATGACCTTTAAGGTGACTTTTTGGCTTCCTGCACTGTGTTGCTCACGGCTCATCAGGACCCACTCCCAGAACTGCTAAGCTCTTCTGTGATTCAGTCACATAAGTTACTATTCTGTACTCATGTTCTTCCTGTGTCCCCAGTTCCTGCGCATGGTAGACGCTTGTGCCAGCTTTCTCACGGAAGCCCTCCAGCCGGAGAACTGTGTTGGCATCCTAAGGCTGGCTGACGCTCACTCCCTACATAGCCTGAAACAGCAAGTGCAGAACTACATTATCCAGAACTTTACCCAGGTCCTGAACTATGAGGAGTTCCTGGAGCTCCCCGCCGACATTCTCTGCAACACATTGAAGAGCGACGACCTCTATGTCACCGAAGAGTCACAGGTGTTTGAAACTGTGATGAACTGGGTACGTTATAAGGAGGCAGAAAGGTTTCCTCTCCTACCATACGTGCTGAAAAATGTCCGTCTGCCTCTCTTGGACCCTTGGTATTTTGTAGAGACTGTTGAAGCTGATGAACTCATTAGACAGTGTCCAGATGTGTTCCCTTTGCTCCAGGAAGCAAGAATGTACCATCTGTCAGGCAATGAGGTGAGTTAAAAAAGAAAGTATTTGGCAAACAGGAGGACAATGGTGATGTCGTTCTTTCCAAATATGCCATATTTCTGCTCAAAAAAACATGGAGATGAGTGGTACTGTGAGGCAGAAGAAATGTGAACTTAAGTTTCACTAAAAGGTGCTACTGGAAAACAAGGTGGGCTTCATCTGTTATCCTGATGATTTAAAAAGTTGCCAGGTAGTTTGTTTTAATATCAAAACAAACTGCTTCCTGTTTATGAACATCTAAGCACAAACCTTCACACATAGACTTAAGTAACTACGTGAACGCTGCTCACTATGCAGCAGCTAAATGCCGGATGGCTTCCCCATTAGAAGGGCAAAGCAAATGATGCTGCTACCAACCCCTCATCCTCTTTACTAATATTTTGACCCCAAGAAAGGAAGAATAATTACTACATAAACCCTGCCATGATTTGTAATGACATTGTCCAATCTGATGATTTAGCATCTCCATCTGCTACTTACGGAGGGAAATTTTTCAGAAACGGCAGAACTGGCGGTGAAGAAAGCAGTCTCTTCTCAGAGAAGAGGTCTGTCTATCTTCCTCATTTACCCCGGTCTCAGCACCCAAAGAGACAGGCTCATCTCAACATGAGTTCAGCCCGATCTTCCTTAATCAAGGTAGCCTGTGGTGCATCTCAGGTTCCCTACTTGCCTGTCCTCTTTGTGAAGCTACATAACATTTGTATCTCCTGGCCTGAAATGTGGGGTAGAGGGGAGTGTAACCAGAGGTCACATTTCCCAACAAATAGGAGCAGGGTTACGTGAGTGTGTGGGGAAGGGTGTCTGTCTGTGCGAGTCTACAGCACGCGCGAGTCAGAGGAAGGCGGGAGGCCACCGGGAGGGTGCACGGCTGGCCATGAACATGAGTCATGGGAACGTGGATGCCACTCGGCTGCACAGCACAGACACATGGCCTGGGGCGGCACTGGCCCAACTCGTGGTAACTGTTGGTAACTGGTGGTTACTGGTGGCCTTATCCCATAAGCCTGGAGACTTGGGTGGCTCTTCAGCCCTGAGCCTGGCTGGTGAGCGCAGGGTAGAGGAAGGGAGTCTTGCCTGAGGCCAAACTCTCCATTGGCTACATCTTCCAGGGGCAGTGTCACACGCAGCCCCGCCAGCTCGCTGCCTCATAATGGCAACAGACGGGTTAAAATCAATACTAACACCCAGCAAATTTCCAAACAGATTTTACTTCATAAGTCACTAAACATATGGAAAAGAGAGGATTTTTTTATTGTCTGCATAAATAACCCCTTTAATATATGCAATTTATGTCCACTTACAGAAATACACTAAAAGAGTTTTAAAACTGTGAGCAAGCTGCCTGCTGCAATGCCATTAATCTGGACTCCATGGACCTTGTGGGTCCTTGTGGGTCCATGGAGCTGCTTCTCTGAGGAGTGCAGAAGTTATCAAATGCAATCTCATTCTCATTAGATATAAAAGGCAGAAGGGTGCAGATCTACCCCAGCAGACTTTGAGGGGCTCCAAACCAACAAACACCCTGGGACACAGAGAACTTCTGGATCCTCCAGGGATCCCCTTACCTCTTGTACTGCATTTCTTCTGTGTGAGTAAGTGAGGGGATGCTACCTACTACCTACCCACTACCTTGGAACACTAATGCACTCTATATGTGCAATATTTCCTCCAAGCAAAACAGGTGTCTCCTAGCACCTGTGCATTCTTTGCTCCTGGTGAACACTTACCCAGGAAAAGCCTTTTTCCAGTGTCCCGGAGATAAAGACCCGGTCAATGAACTAAGCCAATAGGCAATAAATGAAAACTAGCCATATTTCAGAATCTAGCACTAGTTTTAAGTAGATCTATTAATTTTGATGTAAAATTACAACTGATAAACAAAGAAGCAAATAATTCTCCCACAATAGAGAATTACTATTGTTTTGATGTTTTAACAGTTCTCTCTTTTGATGTTTTAACAGTTCTCTTTAACAGCTGAGATGGGAAGGGATCCTCGTGGGTAGGCCAAAGCCAATGAATCCAGTGTTGCAGACATCCTGCTGAAGCAAGGGTACTGCAGTCTCTACTGCAGTGCTTCTAGAATGCCTTCCAGGCTTTCAACTTAGCATTTGATAAGTTGCTTGTCTGACTGTAGGCCAGTTGTGATTTACAAAACAGCTAATCAGAAAATGGATCACCAGACCTTTCTGTAAGTGTAGGTGTAAATATGTGGTGTACTCACTCTGTTTCGCTTGCATTTAGATTATCACGGAGAGAACCAAGCCCAGAATGCATGAGTTCCAGTCTGAGGTGTTTATGATCATCGGGGGCTGTACAAAAGATGAGAAGTTTGTAGCAGAAGTGACTTGCCTGGATCCTCTGAGGCGAAGCCGCCTGGAAGTAGCAAAGTTACCGATCACAGAACAAGAGACAGAGAACGAGAATAAAAAATGGGTGGAGTTTGCATGCATTACGCTAAAAAATGAAGTCTACATATCAGGTAGGGAATAAGACACTGGGATGCAAAATGGGAACAGAGGGTCCTCAGAAGCAGTGCAGTTTTTATTAAGGCAGTTTTAGAGCAATTTAGTACTACAGGTAGCTACTAAATTGGCTTTGGGTACAGGCTTTGGGTTTGAAGAGGCTCAAGTGCTGTGTGTGAGGACACTGCCTGACTCTGGCTGGACTTTTAGCACAAGATTCATTTTCAAACAGCTATTAATCTCTATGCAAAGCTACTAGTGCACAGCACCCTACACACTCGGTGGCCACGAGGTGCTTAGTGAATGTAAAGTGAAGAGTAATAGCTCCAGCATCCTCCTGTAATAGTGTCATTCGCAGCAGCACACGCATAAGCAAAGATCTGCCAGAATCTGACTCATTCTGCAAGAATCAGTCACAAATCTGCAGGGAACTGACAGTGTTTTACTAAAACTAGCATTTCCATGAGCACTTCAGCTGAGCATGAAGAGGCCACCGAAAGTGCCCACTTGCTGAAGGCAGCATTAACTGCTGGAGCCAGGCGAGACCCAGGAGCCAAGGTCAGAGTGTGAGTGTGAAGGTACCTTCTTCAGGCTCTCATCTCGAGCACTCCAGTGAGGAAATGGGACTTTCCACATAAAAACAGCTGAGTGCCATGTTGGGGTCTGATCCTGGAGCTATAGTGTTTTCACTTTGGCAATCAAAAAGCAGAGTCTCTGTGGGTAGGAGGCCACCACCAGGTGCTGTGTTCACTTTAAACAGGAGAGTAGGAAGGACATGCAGAGAGGTGAAGACTAAAGTGAAAATGCTTTGCTACTGTATCAGTACTGGACAAGTGCCTTTACTTAAATAACTTTCACTGCCTTCTCCCTTTGTGACTTCACGGATTTTTTATTGCCTCATTGCAATTTAATGTCTATCCCAGAATAAGAACTCCTCCCCTAGTTACAAATAAGATTGGTTCTCTTCAGGCCACACTGAAACACACAGGGTGTTTCTTGCTTCTCTGAATGCTGACCCTCCATTGAGGGTTATAGGGAGGAAATGAAGTTAAACTTCCTGGCTAGGGAACATTGGTTACCCCTTCACATCCTTCAGTTGAGACTTCTCTCTTCCATTTGCTTCTAATCTTTTACCATTTCCTCTTCCTCAGGGTCACAGGCTTTTTGCTTCCTCCTATTCCTGACATCTTTTCCAGTATCTCCTCCCTTCAATACTCAATGTAGGCTTCCTTCAGGCTAGATTAGTACAGGAACTAATTCCCTACTACGGTGAATATGATGAGGCTTGCATCTTGCTGCCAGTCTGATAAATTCCATTCCTTTCCTCCCCACAGCATTTCAGACCTGTGATTCTCTCCCTCCAATCCCCCATGCCTTCCTCCTAGCTGCCTTCACCTCAAATAAAGTCCCAAATGGACCAAAATCATAAGCAGTTTCCTCCCAGCCCCCAGGTTGTGAGTGGCCCATTCATGATGAACCACCTACCCTAAAATGTTTTGACGGGGTGGACAAGTGGATGGGGAGACTTGGTGGTGTGGGAAATGGAAGTTTTTCTTTTTCCATAGGCACAGCAGTGTTAATGTTGACAAGCAATATAGCTTAATTTATGGAATAACCCTTGCCCATTTTATTTATTTTATTCCTGAAAATAATTTGCGAGAGATTCTGGTGTTTTTTCTCACCAAAACTGTACCTGAAGAAACATTTAATGTGTAACTATATGACAAAATTATCAGACACCATTCTGCTACCATGACTAATTTGACAACACTTTTTCCTCAAATTAGAAGTAACTGTGGTCTCAGGAGGGAACAGAAACAAAATAAACCTCCATTTCACCCTGAAATCCCTCTCACCTCCTTGCGTGAGGATAATTCCCCGTCCTGGTCCTGCTCTGACTCAGAAAGGCGCTTTCACCCACACAGAAGGAGCAAGTGAACATTAAGGGGCTCTTTCCAAAGCAAAGCAAGGGGGCACCTGCAGCCTCTTGGCCCCACTGCGAGCATAAATGCTGCATTCAGGCCCTTCAGTCACTGCAGCTATTTGAGTGCAAATAAAATTCAACACATACATGTGAAAAATACTTAGACAAAAGCAGCACAAACGACTCTTTCTAGCATGCTAATTATCTTCCATTCAATCTGCTGTTTGGCCCAGAGATGCGAGCCATCAGTCCGCAGGGATCTGGCTGCCATACAGAATGCCAGTGAAGGCAGACACTTCCTCAATGGAATATGAATTCCATGAATTCCCTTTTCAGAATATTCATCAGTGAAATGATTGTTTGATCAGATCACAGATGATAGAGTAAGCTACTCCGTCTGTGCATTGGGTTTCACGCTTAACTAGTTCAATGTTATTCCGGTTATAACAAAAATTACATGCAAATAAAATACTAGTTGGTTAAAATACTGTTCTCCTCTTTTGAAGAGGAAAATTTTGTTTGCAAATCAGGCTTAGAGTAAACTCATAAGGTCCAATTTCATCTTCAAAACGCACATATTAATATAAAGCAATTCCAAATTGGGAGAGAAAGAGACTATAGAGATATAAAAATGAGGTTGTAGCCATATGGTCCCAAGGTTAAGTAGTAAAACTCCTAACATGTCAGGGCAGGACTGTAATTAACAGGAGTTCAGAGACCTGTCTTCTATTTTTACTGTGTCTTCTCTGTCTTCTATTTTCACTTGGCTGGATCTACCCTGTGTGAACGTGCTTGTCTATTTTTAACAGGATCTCTCCTATACTCCTCTTTCTCCAAGGGACTTGGCGCTATGGATGGGGCATCCCTGGCTATCTTATTTATATTTGTTTATTGCTCAATTCCCTGCATTCTGCAAAACCCCAGTGGTTCAGAAAAGCATGCTGCACATCACCGTGTCACATGTGGTTGGCCATTTATGGAGTACTAAAATGCAAGTGCCAAAGGAAAAGCTGTGGTCTGGTAAAGTGCGGAGCAGTAATTCAGGTTTATTGAAGACTTGGCTTTCAAGAATTGTTCAGTTTCCTTCTTTTTCCAATAGAGAATCCTAGGAGCAAAATGCAGAAACTGTCTTCTGCAACAGGGCCAGCCCACTGCTAATAGCACAAACCAATGATTTCTCTTCTGTTCTGAGACAGACATCAAAATTTAAACATTCTGAGAAAATACAAGCTATGCTCTCATATTTACATATGTCATCTATGCTGCAGGTGGCAAAGAAACACAGCATGATGTCTGGAAGTATAATGCCTCCATCAACAAATGGATACAAATTGAATATCTAAATATTGGGCGATGGAGGCACAAAATGGCAGTGTTGGGTGGCAAGGTTTATGTCATTGGAGGTTTTGATGGCCTGCAGAGAATCAACAGCATGGAGGCATACGATCCCTTTCACAACTGCTGGTCAGAGGTAAATTACTGTATCGTATAACAGTTTATTTGTTGGAACTATTTTAATCAGAAAACGTTAGGGCATTAACTCATGAAATTTCATGCAACAGCATATAATATAGTGTTTTAAGGTATTTCTGGTTTGCAAACACCCCAAATATTATTTTTCTCTCGAGATGTGGATCCCGCAGAAAGTAGAAGTCACAGAACCTCCTGCCAAATTTTTGGAGACATCTTATGCCTGAATTTTTAAGTTAGCTTTTAAAGACCATAGTTAGCAGTCCATAAACCACTGAGTAAAAGCACAGTTTTTACTGTGAACCCCAGCACAGGCTGAAACTGCTCATCTAATACATACGGCATAGATCAATCTGTGAATTATACATGCTGTGAGTTATATATCTAGGCTGAAAGTGCAGGCTTCAAGGTAAATAGAATGGAAAAAAGGCAGTTCTACTAACTGTGCTTCAAATAGTGAGGGTATTAGACAGCCAATAATCCCTGAAATAAAGGGGATTAAGCAGATGATAGGCAGCACAATGGCAGACTCCAACCCTAGTTTTTAGATGCTACTAAGGAACACAGAGGAATCTAACAGTCATAGCTGCAGGCAGAAAGATCAAAAGGAACAAGTTTCTTTTGTTATTTTCAATGTATATAAATAAAAAAGTAGAGACTTGAGGCATTCCTGGCATTTCCTAGCTTCTGAATTGCTGACAAGGCAATTGTAATGACAGCACTTGAGCAGTGTATTTTTATTAAGAGACTCATAATCTTAAGCAAAAAGTTGAAACATACTCCTCCCTAGCCCCTAGGTAGCTCATCATATGGGCTCTACTGATCATTTTAACACTGGCATCTAACTTAAAATTCAGTAGGCTCCTGCACCACAGGCACGAATCCAGACTATCTGAAATCAAAACTACCTCTTAGGGGTCACTCATGATTTTTTACGGTCGCACAGGCTGCCCCTCTCATGGTCAACGTGAGCTCCTTTGCAGCAGCGAGCTACAAGAAGAAACTCTACGTGATCGGGGGAGGACCCAACGGGAAGCTGGCGACAGACAAGACACAGTGCTATGACCCTGCGACCAACATGTGGAGCCTGAAAGCTGCCATGCCAGTGGAAGCCAAATGCATCAATGCCGCGACCTTCCGGGACCACATCTATGTTGTGGGTAGGTGAAGCATTAATGCTCCTTCTGTTCTAGCCATAGCAGGGTTTGTGTCTGTGTGTTTGATTTTACCCACAAACCTCATGGAAGATAGTTGAATGGCTTGTCCCAACAAGCCTAGTGAGGGAAGAAAATCCAGTACAGCCACAAAGCCATGGAGAGTCACCAAGTCAAGATCTAAGTCCTCTTGGCATGGTAGATGTCCTCCAAGGCCCCGAGAGCCACCAAAGGTGTGTACATAGAGCAAGGGCATGAACTCATGGCTACCTCACATCTTTGCTCTCCAGGGTCATGAGGCAACCCATCACATACTGAGTTTATTTAGGGTTTACGTAGGGTTTTGTAGGGATAAAAGTACTAGGAACAGGGCCAGAGATACCCACAGACCCAAACCTTTTCCCTAGATCATGCTTGGGATTAACTCAGTTGATTGCCAGAACAAGAAGCAAAGATGCAAGAACAGGAGATAACATTGGTGAGCTGAGCAGGCAAAAAAGGAGGGAGCCTGCAAGCACAACTCCAGACAGTGCTGTGAGAAAGTGAAGAGTAGAAGGAGGAACATTTATTTCAAAAACAGGAGTGCAGAGAAGCTCCTTGTCCTTCTCACATCCTGGATGCAGCATTTCTCACTTGCAGAGTAATCAATAGGGTGCTGCGAACTGGCACAGATCAGGATATCACCAAGCAGAAAATGGCATTCTGCAATGAGAGCTATACTGTCTGTGTACAGGTACATATAAATATATACCTTATGGGTGGCTATGCACACCTTGCACTGCTCCTCAGCACACAAATTAACTTCAGCCTCTTCGTATAGGACAGTAGATAGAAAGAGAAGGCATGACTTCTGCCTGACACAACTTTCAGATAACATTTGACATGATACACCAGATACATTTATTCAGCATTTTTCTAATAAACAGGAATGTCCACACATAAGCCTATGGCTTCCCTCCCTGAGAAACAAATCTAATTCATTTTGGATGGAAATCAACCCCACACAAGACCATGTGGTTATTGCATCCAAAGTAATGAAATTACCCAGACTGATGGATTACCAACTGCCCGCTGAATCCCTGTAACTAGTGACATGGGTGTTATTTGCCTGCTCTAATTAAGTCACTTATAGTGGCTTGATCAGCCATCAAGTTCTGGACTAGTTAAAATTACATTTATTATAACAATGGTATTATAACAAAAATACATAAATCGTCACTTTGCCACGAGATGGAATCCCAGCTACTGCAACACTTCAGTAAGTCCAATGCTGTTAATGTTTCCATGGCCCTATTCTATGCAGCTGCTGCAGAAGATACACTCAGTCCCTCTAAATTTGACTACCAAAGCATTTGGTAATCTTAGGAAGAAATACCTCTCCAGAGCCTTTCCATGGTACTGAGGCATTGACCATACTTCCAAAAAGATGGTATTGAAAAACTCGAAAGGATGCACCAAAAAAGTTTCAAGAATGACTGCAGATCTGGGAAACACGGAGAAAATGAAGATCACTGTCTGCTTAGTTTACCCTAGGGAGATTAAGAAGCCAGTTTGACAAACCCCAAAGTAAGGACAGGCAGTTAGCAGCCAGATTCAGAGAGAGGTTTTAATAGGCAGGTAGACACTGAAGTTAAAGGAATGAGCATAGCAATCAAACACTCATTTTTAATAGTGACAGCTTTCCAAATTTACTTGCTCGTAATCTGAGCTCTTTTAAACCAAGATTATGTTCTAAAGCTGTGTTTTTAGTTTAAGCAGGTAGGAAAGGGGTTCATTGCTGGGTGTACAATAGTCACACTGCATGGTCACAGCCGTTTGTTCGGCCTGAACCTCCCCAGACTTAGGAACAATGTGGCATTCTGTGTGTCTGACCTCCAGAACAATACAGCGTCCTGTGACATTGTTTTGCTCAGCTTTGGGAACAAATCATTCTTTAGAAAGTGAGGAATGCAGTCTCCTTGAAACAGCCCGTTTAGTTAAAATCTTTTACAGGAACAGCTAGCGCAAGCTGATATTTGTTTGATCTGCAGGTGGGGCAATGAAGGCACTCTACTCGTACAGCCCTCAAGAGGATACCTGGTGCCTTGTGACTCAGTTCACCCACGAGAGAGCCAGTTGTGGGATTTCCCCGTGCAACAACAAGCTCTTCATCACCGGGGGCCGAGATGAAAAGAACGAGGTCATTGCGACTGTGCTGTGCTGGGACCCTGAAACCCAGAAGCTGACGGAAGAGTGTGTCCTGCCTCGAGGGGTGTCTCACCACGGCAGCGTTACCCTCAGGAAGTCGTACACACATATCCGCCGGATTGTGCCTGGCGCAGTGTCTGTGTGACTCCAGGAGATTGGCAACGAGATGCAATACCTCAGTGCCCCACGGCACGGGCTGCAGCAAGGACGCTTTCAAGAGGCCGGCAGCAGTGCATGGAGGCACTGCCACAAGGGTCCTCTGCAGAATACCTGTACATATGCTCAGCCCTTGCATTCCCTTTGTACAGTATATCCTTAAATTATCTTGATCCCTTCCCTCTACAGAAAAACAAATGGACTAGCTCTTACTCTTGCCAATGCAACACCTCCAATCAAAGAAACGTGATTTGTGAGATTCACTCCCAACTGCATCTGCCCTGCAATATACTTGACCTGTCTCGGCCTGGCCTTGACATTTGCTTGCCTATTTATTGTGATTAGCTGGATTTGCAGCACCTACAAGTGAAAAAGACAAGATGCTTTTTCAGAATGAAAAGTTTGTAACTTTGGTGAAATTTAACATTGTTTCCTCCAAAGCTGTGTTTTGTTTTGTTCTCTTCCTAATGGTAGGTATATCAGCTAAAGTAAAAACTGTTTGTTTGTTTTGGTTTAAAACATGGTGTTAGTTCCTCAGTTCTGTGTGACCAGATAGCCCAGCCCAGGTTGCAAACCTTGCTGTCATTCCAAGAGTGACTGCACAGGCTGCAAACATGGACAACGGCTAATTCTGTCCCCTGAACAGTCACTGTAGCTGTTTTCTAATAAAGGAGAACAAAATCTGTTTTTCCTTTTGTTGTATTCTGAGTTGCATCATTGCTGTGACTGAAAGGCTGCCTTCTCGTGCCTACTGCTGTCTTTTTCCTTTGCACCAGGATATGACTGGATTGCGAGTCCCTGGATTGCTGGAATCACGGCCCACTGGGTGGCAGTGCTGTCCTAGGATTTTCCTTGCGGTTCGCGTTTCCTGGAATGCAGGACACAGTGATCTACTCCACAGAAAAACAGTTCTAGGTATTGCACCCAGGTCTGATTCCTGGGACAGTCTGGCACATGCTGTGCCAGAAGAGGCAAAGGTACAGCAGGGCCAGCATCTGGGTCACTTGTACAGAAAGAAAAATAAACACTCCAGAGGTCAGGCCTGGGACGCCTTGGGATGCTCTTGGCCAAAGCCTGGGAACATACTCTGCTCCCTCCTGCCCTCTATAGTTGCTGGAAAGTTGCTGAAAAACTTACCACTAAATCAAAGACAGAAAACACAGTGCAAAACAAACCTATTGGAGCGGAGAGCACTGCCTCCTCCGCAGCCTCTCCCCCTTTTTGTAATGTCTCCCTTTGCCTTATACAGTATCAAGAATAGTATTTCTCTCATGCTGGTGTGGGAAAAAGCCCTAGGTTCACGCAATGCAGAGTGCTCAGTGGCTGTCGCTGCAGTCAGAGTCCAAAGGACCCAAGGGATCTTGGAGCGCAAACACAGTGAGTGCAGAGCAGCATCTCCGCCGCGGGAGCTCCGTGCTGATGTCCAGCTGCGGCGCGCTGTTCCGGCAGTGCCCCTGCTCTGTAACGGAGTGCTGAGTTCTCCGGGCTCCCTCCAGTACAGCCTGCCGAACACCAGCCTCCTCCAGCCTCGAAGTACATCGCGCTTCCCTTAAAAACTAACAAAGAGAACCAATGGAGTGGCAGTTGAAATTATTATTAATTACCAAAACTGCAGGAGGTTAATTAGTTTCGCTAAATAATTACTCGAATTGTAGCAACTGCGCTGCAATCAAATCCAAATCCATATGCTTGTTTACCTGCCCGGGCATTCTCCATACCCCGAGATGCTGGGGCTGGTCTAGTTTGTGGCACGGCTCACACTCCTCGCACGGCAGAGCCCAGCTCCTGGGAACACAGGCCGGGCTGCAGCCACACTGTAAATCCAGCCGGGAATGGGAAGGGAGTGCTGTGAAGCTAATAACAACGCTGGCACAAGAAAAAAGGAGAAAAAGCTGGCCAAGATTATATTTAGGCTAGAAATAAGGATACCTTTAATGATTCATGCTGTGGCGATCCATTAAAGGATTACTGCCCCCGGCTGACACGCCACATGCCAATGTCAGCTGCTCTCCACTTCAGTTTACACTAAGAAGCTGGGCACCTTGGTGACACCCAGGCTCACTTAGGTGACCTTGGGGAGGTCGACAGCCGGACTGCTATAAATAGTCTCAGTTTGAGTTTCCAGAGCTTCTCTGGGGACGTCCTTAGAAAAGGGCTCCTCTCTGCTAGAAATGAGAGATTCTGGGCGGGGGGCGGGGGGCGGGGAGAGACTAAATATATTTAGGATAAAACTCAAAACGTACATGAAAAGAAATAGATGAACCTAGTGCATGTGCTAGGTGACTCCTTTGCTCCTAAACAGATAAATTTATCTGTTTAGGATTTATCTTTTTATTTACCTTACCAGATTTATCTTACCAGAAGGCGAGGTATTCAGGGGTATGGCATATTTCTCCTACACATGCTATACCATACGGCACTTGCCCAAAGGGCACAGTAATATCCCCTGCTAAGGACTTGTTCACACAGTCACTTATAGGGTATCATCAAACTCCCCATGTGAATGTCCTTGTCAAAATTCAGTTCAACTTAACTTTTCCAAGTTTCCAAACAGAAATATTTCCAAACTAAAAATAGCCCACTTTTTTATGCGAGCATTTATTTTAGGGAACGATTTCAAGAAGACTTAGAAGATGATTTTATTCATCTTTCTTAGCAGATCATTTCTACTAGCTGCTGTTTTGTTCAGCATGGTCTGTATGATTCCATGTAGGCAGGTTACAGGCACACAAAGATGTGCCACAACCATCAATTCACTTCCTCCTCCTTTCAGTGTCTTACTTTATCTCACAAAACTTCTAGTTGTCTTGAAGTATGTTCAGAGGACGTGTGTATGTGGAAGAACGAGTTACAGAACTGACAATATAGCCTGGTCTGAGGTCATCCTGGATATTCGTAGGTAATTGACAGCAACCAGCAGCAAGATCAGAGCTGTAGCTATTCAAACTCATCTATGACTTAGCATAAATCCACAAAATATCTTCTTAGCACAAATCACAAATCACAAAACACAACACATCTACTTAGCACAAATCCACAAAATAGGTAAACTTCAGATAATAAGGTTTGAAAGAATCCTTCACAGATAAAACATCCTGTAAGTTATTAGTGTCTTCGCCATGATATGGGAAGCCTTGAGAGCTACAAGGATCACTACAATTCCTGGCCAAACTGCATGTAAAGAGAATTCAGCAGCAGGCATCTCATCTACTCTGCTGATCTTTGCCCCGTCCTTACTAGTGCTATGGAAGACCAGCTAATTCTAAAGGTATGGTCTTTATACAAACACAGGTAGTGTGACAAAATTCTATGATATATTCATCTTGGAAAAATAAAGTAAAAGCAGCCAGCAAAAAGCATTTCTTGGGTCCTACTTTTTATTGAAGAAGATTGAGAAGGTATGTTTGTTCTGGAAAAGAAAGCAATTACTCAAGAATTATATATTCATTTTAGTCAAAATAGAGAAGGCACAGAGCTACAGTTAAAGTAATATTCAATAATATGATTTACCCACTTTAAACATTTTTAGCTTAGTGTTGCTTTTACAGAAGTTTCCCTTTAGAGGCAAAGCTTCTAAGATGTCCTCACAGTGGCTCATTCCCACCTCCAAAATGTGATTTGTCAACCCCCGCAGTTGTGCTGACACTGCTGCTTGTAGAACATGCTATAAAACAGGCCACTGGCTAATCTGGGTTAAAACAAAAACAATACCATTTCTCTTCGGACGGGTATTTTTAACATGCAGTCCCACAAACTCCCGTATCAGCAAGTTGGAAAGAGCAGAAAACTGCAGGCTGCGGAGAGCAGAGCAGTGGAGGAAGGAGGAGAGAGATGAGCAGAATCCTCTGAAAGCAGCTTCCTTGCCAAAAGACACATCTTGCGGCCAGATGCTCCTCTCCTCCTGGCTCACACGTGGCGGAATTTTCAGGATGAGTGTGAAAATTCTCCTAGAAGCACAGGTAGCACCTTCTGCATGCAGCCTTAAGCAAACAGAAGCTGGAGAGTCTGCACACAGCTGACATCGAACGGAGTGAAAGCAAAGGGCCATTTTCTTTCTTTTTTTTTTTTTTTTTCAAAAAAAGCCCAACTCTACACTTCCACATTAAGTCCCAAAAATTCTAAAAATATTATCTTCAGAAACACGTAATCTCTCTTCTCAGGTCTGAGCTATAGCACTGCAGTTCAAATGTCACATGCTGCTGTTTATGTTGAATAAAAGTCTGATTTCTTTAAAGCAGAGAAAAATCTCTCACTTAGCTTTTATAGGTACACAGCTGAGCAGGCAAATCTGAAAGACAGAGCCCCTTACAACAGACCGTCTTTCTCACCCAAGCACCCCACAGGCTTTGCCAGAGCACCCTGCAAGCAGGAGGACGAGCTGCTGCCCACAGCTGCTGCCCCAGGGACCCTCTCTCTGCGGGCATGGCTCTAGCACCTTCTCTTTTCCATTTTCTGTTTTGCGGAGCGGCATCTCCCACAGATGTGAAGAAATGGCCGTGCTCAGGATGCCTTCCAGGAGCCAGTGCTCCCCCATCAGAGGCGCCTCAGAACTCCGCTCGGAGCAACGTTCGCCAGGATCCCAAGATAGGACGTGATGAAAGATCCATGATCTTCTGGCGACAGTGAGACCGAGTGACTGACCCCTACTTCTCATGCAGCTGAGTGGTTTGTGGCATGTTTGCATGCTCACAACTCCTTCGATGTTGCCGTGCTCTGCCTGCTTCAGGATGGTGACGGAGCAGGTGATATCAGGCAAAGACGCTTCCTTCTCATCATGGATCTCAGGGAGGCTGAGATCTCTCTGTACCGCAGCCCATACAGGAAAGGGAACAAAACCTTAGGCAGAATCATCAGGATGTTGCAGATCGCCAAGGACACCCACATTCCTGTCTTCAGCCCAATGACAGAGTTAATATACAAAAGGGATTCTACAAGAAAGGCCAGGAGTGGAGAGGAGTAAAAGAATAACACAGTGTGGTGCATTAAGAATGTCACACTGGCTCTAGAGGAGATGCTCTCCCATATCCCAGATTTTCTTGTTTTAAAATACAGAATAACATAGCAACAGAGCATTACAAACAGACAGAGAAGGATAACAGAGGCAGTAAGCCAGTAGCAGAGTTTCGTAGCATTGGTCCCATTTAACGTTAATACCAGGATCACTGGAACAGAGCACATTTCCAGGACACATGGCATATAGTTCTGAGTGCTCCACAGCAACAAAAATAAAATTGCAAGGAAAACCGCCGAGCACATCCATAGTAAAATGATCACTTTTTTTGTTCGTGAAGCAGGCAATATAGTAATGTAGCGCAAAGGAAATGAAATCGCTATGTATGTGTCCAAGACCATGGCAACTGCTGTGAACAAACCTCCACAGTAAGCCAGCGCCAGCAAAAACAGCAGGAGGACACAAGTTTCCTTGGGGAGTTTTAGATTTGCTGCATTAAAAACAGCAGACAGGGTGTAGAATAAAATGTATATCAGGTCACAGAGCAGAGCATTTCCCAGTAGCATGTACCTTGTTTCCTGACGGATGCTAAACCTGGAAAGAATCACAAACAAGATGGAAGGAATGATGAGGACACCTGCCATGAAGCAAACAAGTGGAGGAATTAAAAAAACCTTCGTGTTTGTATACGATGGGCTGAAAGTCCATTCCCGCAAGTAGCGTAAGAAAGTCTCATCCAAAGGTGAGGAACTGTTGGACTCTTTCTCCCCGTTTAGGTATGGAGTTGTATTCAGTCTCTCTACAAAAGCAGAGACAAAGTCCATTTCTTTCGAATTTGGAGCTGTCTGCATGATTCGAAAAAAATCAAGGTCTTCTGCTCAGAGTCCTTAGAAGAGCAGATGAAGCAGAGGAGGTAATAAGCCTATGGAGACACAGTAACTTCTGTAGCCAATTCTACCAGCTCTTCGGAAGGACAGAAAGTTGAAACTTGTAAGCAAATCCTGCGGTGTCAAAAAATGCATTGCATATAGTGGAGATTTTCTTTTCTTCCTGCAAAATCTGATGTTTAGAAAAGAGAATGAATCTTTGTGTGCTTTGAAAAATCCAAATCCCACAGCTAGCTCTTTGATCAGGAGATGAATGGGTTGATCATTATTGGTAATTGGAGTTTGTTCTCACTACATTATCACACCAGAGAGACAGATGGAATATTAGCTTGATTAAACAGATGGGAGGTGATAGTGAGTGACGTTCCAAGCGTACTGATGTAGAAGAGCCATAAATGTGGTTAGATAATATTTTGCACCATTTTTGCTGAACAACGTGATTGAAGTGATCAATAACAATGGCTTTCAAATCTGTTGTAAAATTGTCCCACAGTGGCTCCAGTGAAATAAATGATCTTATTTATAGACGATAGACATTTTCGCTCCAGTGAATTAAATCAGTTATTTATAGATGATAGACCTTCCCCTGCCTCAGTTATCAAAGACTTGCAGTCAATCTAAATCATCTGGGCTGTGCGACACCCATTGTAACTTGTCAGCATGCCCTGCTGCAGACTGAGCATTTCTGATGTCCATTTGGGCCCCATCCTTGGTTTGCTAGCTGACTCTGCACTGCTCTGCTCTTAATGTCCAGATTTCAGTATCAGGCCTGGTGGTGCAATGAGAGAGTGTGCAGCATCTGTATAGTGGAAAAGGAACTCTCCAGGTTTCTCCGGGACTGACCTGACCCAAATAAAAATCGAACTTATTAGCAGCTCAACAGTAGCTGGTAATGTATTGCCTGTATTGATGCTCTGTACTTCATCCTGCATGATGCAAAGTGGGTGGCAGATCTGAGACTGTTGTGAAGAACAGTGAAAGGAAGATATTTATGTGCCTGCATTGTACGTTATACTGAAAGGACTCTAATGGCAACTGAGCAGTCATAAAAAAGCTTCTGTGTTTGACTATGAAGGATGAAGCTGTGCTTTGGGCCAAGGAACCACTCCTGAAAAAAAATAAGGCTGGACTTGTTAAAATTCTTGTTTGTCTTGCCTCTCACTTTCCTTAGGTGAGACAAGAACAGCACTGCAGAGCTCTCCCAAATCAACACTGTATTATGAAGTCCCCTTTACAGGAGACTAGTGAATCCGTCCCTGCGTGCACTGCCTAGGGAGGTGTCAGGCTCATCCCTCCATGCTGAGGGCAGGCACCAGGCTCCCCTTGCTCTGCACGCACAGTACCTCCTCTCTCCACAGGGGAGCATCAGGCAGTGCACTCATACACAGGGTCATCAACGTTTCATCCATCTAGTGCTCCAGAGCACGGTGATGCTCAAGCTCCTATGAATTACTTACCAAGGCTGCTGGCATGCACTTGGGAAGGAGATGCAGAATCTGTTTTAAACCAGAGCATGGCCTATACTGCTTTAATAGTAACTGACCTGAATGCCAGAGGTGAATAACGAGGGGTTGCATATGGTCAGGAAGCATCACAGAAGCTAAAAAATCAAAGCAGCTAAAAGACCAAGAGAGGATTTTACTTCTCTGGGCTGATGCATTCATGGGAGAATCAAAGGAAGTTGGTTGGAAGGAGAAAGATAGGACAAAGACTTATTGGGCCTTAACATTGACAGAGAATTCCTCCTCCTCCTCCCTGCTTCTCCCATGCCTCCGGTGAGGGGAACTACACAGAAACAGGCACCAGGCTGCCTAGGACCCAAACAGATGGAAAAATTAAATTGTGCTTCCATTTTGTGCCTCATGTTTTGCACTTCTGAGGAATGACTAGGGCAAACATTGCTCTGCAGATGCTACTCTTGTGTCAATGCACATTTTTGCTTTCTCAAGTGCCAAAAAGGGGCAATAAAATGCCCTATGCCAACCAAAGCTACAGTACAGTGCTGAGGAATGGGAGGAAGAAAGAACAGATACAGTTTTGCTTTGCTCTAAGGCTGAAGGTATGAGAGAGCTATAAGGACTCTTGGGAAGCTTGGGCTAAGAAAGAACTACCTTTCAGTGTAACCTTTGGGTACTGGGATGTGAATGGGATGACAAGGCGAGTAATTCAAACCCAGTAATTCAAAGAGATGCTACAGTGAAAAGGGTGCTCATCATACTCCTGATTTTGAATAACTTATTAAATGGAAGGTGAAGGTGAAGTATTGGTTTTAAATTATAGAAAAGGGAAAAAAACCCTCTCATATTGTAAATGTACAATTTACAGAATTACTAGAAAAAACAATCAAGGTTTATTTGTTATACAGTATGCTACAATATTAAATTAGGAATCAGTTTTCCACACAGGGCACTGTGAAGCACAAGGTTTGTCTAAGACAGGGCTCAAACTGGGCTGCATTTATTATTGTCCTGTGTTCACAGATTTATTGTACTGACAGATTAATGCAGCCATTCCTACTAATCCCTTTGGGGTGGACGGAAGAGAAAGGGATATGATCTGTTACAAAAGCAAGGATAAGAACGCCTGACATTCAGACAAGCCTTTTGGCAGTCTTGACAAGTCTTCAAGGACCTCCCACATGCAGCCAGACCTTTAACTATTGTTTCAAGTATGATTTTCCTTTTCCTTTCAAGGAATATGGGTTCTACTGCTGATGCTCTAAGAGCAGTGGGAAAGCAGGTCCCATGCCAAGGATTGTGTTCATTATTTTTCCAACAGCACCAGCACATGTGAACATTTTGGCAGAACACAGCAGCTCAGTGTGGGTCTCTCTGCAGGAGACAGGGCACAGGCTCACCTTGCAGGAAGACACACTGAGGCATGAATGGGCTGTCTCAGGGCATGCGAAGAAAAGGAGCAGACAGCTTGTGAAATCCGGCCCCAGCCCCAAACCTGACGCACACCTCTCACTTCCCTGGCACACTGACAGCTGGCGCCCATGCCGCACGCTAAGACACATTGACAGCCTGCACCATATGGAACAAAGGGGTTCCATGATGATTTTAAGAGCAGTATTTCAGTTGCTATGGTGCCTGGGTAGGAAAAACATAATATGATTATTTTTTCTTGCTCAGTTCTGCATCCCCTGAAAAGTGTGTGAACAGCACTGGTGCAATTACATATTTGGTTTCAGGATCATGCCCTTCATCTATCAACAAATCACACAACACAGTTAATACCTTATTAAATAGACAGCAGCACTCAAGCAACCCAACTACAGAATTTATGCTAGTATTGCAAAATGGATAGGAAGCAATGAAATTTCAAGCAACTATGAATAGCCTAAAACTATAATTTCAAACCTCTGTAAGTGTATGCTGCCTCCCAACTCTTGGCATTCATAGGATATCATAGGCAGATTTTCTTGTTTTTGTGTAAAATCGCAACTGTATTTTTCACCAGTTGATTAGGAATAAATGTGAACAAACAGAAGAGCTCATTGTCATATCAGCTGCACACTTCAGGCTGATGGAAAAATAAACACAAATATAACATAAGATGAGCTGTTGTACATAGATGCAAACAGCATTTCTAAGATTGTCTAATGCAGCCAAATATTTCACACAGTAGTTACTTATCAACTCATGTGTGAAAACAACATCCTTACCCCTTCATCTTAGGTAAGAACCAGGTACTCTGGGCCAACAGTCCCAGTTACAGCTGGGACAGTAACAAACACCAATCCTTTGCTCAATCAATCACCCCCCACTAGCCGAATGATGGCAAAGTCCTAAGTCTTGACCTTGTGGGGCTCTAACTGTGCTAAAACCCTTGGGAGTGCAGGCAGGACTTCCTTTTACCAAAATGGGAAATAACACATGATCTGATGATGGGGCTTCAAACCCATGAGACCTGGACAAGTCCACTCAAGGTCACTCCCCTCAGCTTTCCACAAGTCCTGTGACAGCTTAGTATTGTTCTGCTGTATTTAAAACTTCACATATTTGGTGTCTTGACACAACGATATATGAGCCAGAACCGGTAGATCTGGAGAACATGTAATTGCTTCCTTAAATTTTCGTGAACTCAGGAATTGTTTCAGCACCCAGACTACTGGCCACAGAGCTGGCAGCTCTGAAGATCGCTCCTGAGGATATTGAACTGTGGCAGCTGCCTTGCTGTTGCAGCTCACTGTTCAATATACTGTGGTGCTGACCTGAACGATTCTCCTGCAATTTCCTGTAAATCTGGGGCTAATGTTCTAGATATTGATTTCTTCTGTTCAGTGCTCTCTGGTAAATTTATGTTATGTGGATGAACTTTTTACATATCTTGCTGATTCAGACCTATTGTATTAGCAACCTCTCTCCTGGCTCTTATTTTACTGTCTGCATTGATTTTCCAACTGAGCCATATGCTGTTAATTACTTTACTCATTCTGTCTCAACCAAACCACCCTCCTGAAAGCTCAATTATCTTGTCCGTTGAGTCTGCAAGAGCTAAGAAAGCATGTGTTCAGCGACTGCAGACATTACAGTCTGTTGAAAACACAAGCAGATGTTGCCAAATTGAGCAGAAATGGTCAAGCACATAGGAACATCATGGCTTGTAACACTGCTACGGACCTTGAGCCTGTACACACGCAAGGAAGCCTCCTATGTCAAGAAGATTCAGTCTAACTGATTTGTGTACCTAAGGCAAACAAGCTGCCATAACTTTGTCTGGGGAACACACAGAAGAAAGGAAAGGCAACCTGAGTAATGCTCTTCGGCTCAAGAGATGGAGCTCAGCTGCATTTTCACCTTCACCTTGGCGAGATTCCCTGGGTGTCTCAGCAGAAATGGAGTCTGTGATGTGGCTCCCTGCTACAGTGTCCCCCAGTGCAGACACACCAGCCCCTGGTCTAGTAAAGACCATGTCCTGGGTCATCTCCAGAACGGAAGATGCTGACACTGATCTGCATGGTCAAGATCCCTGGGAGAGCAGGGTAGGAACACTGTCTCAGAGCTGGCCACAGCTCCTCCAACACAGGTGTTCTGGATGAGATACTTGTGTCCCTCCAACTGGGGTCCAGTTTTCACTGGAATGGTGTTTCATGGGGATATTTCCAGTCAAGTTTAGTAAAAATACTTTGAACTCAGCAGCGTTCATGTGCTATTGCAATTTCTTCAGCTTCCTTCCACAGATGACCCTCTTTGCACTTACCTAGGTCTCGAAGGCACCCCACTTGCTGGTGCAGCAAATAGCCGAGTGCCCATGAGCAGGGCAGTTGCCCTCGCAGGGCAGAGAGAACCAGCTGGATACCTACTCGCTACAGGTATCCATATTCTCACCTCTGCCTGGAAGAAATTAGATCGCTGTCAATGAAAAATGAATCATCATAACAGTTTTAACTACTGTTTTTTCTGATCAGGAGTTCTCTTTTTCTCATCCTTTTAATTAATAGAAAGTCAGTTCAAAGGCATCCTTTTTCTAACTCTTTTAGATCCCTTAAAAATTTTCTCCAACCTTATTCAGAGTCAGGACTGCCAGGTTGAGAAGAGAGTCCTAGCCTCATTATCAGGTGTCTCTATTGCTCAGCTACCTGTCTCCATGTGGCTCCGGACTTATCGAACGCATTTCAGTGCCTTGCTTGTTAAAAACACTACATTAGCTGCTTTGCCTTTTTAATTGTGCAAAGTTCACAAGCCAGCATAACAATTACTAGAACTCAGGGAGCAAAGAAAGGGGTGTGAAAACTAAGCTCAGGTTACAATGACTCTAAAGGTCAAAAGAAACCTGGAACAAAAGCAGAAAAGAGGGATTAGATGTCCTTGTTCAAAGACATTTTCATGAGGCTCACAAGCAAAAGAGACTGGACTGAAAGATTGGCATGACTCAACATTTGATCTTTTTTCTAATCCAAAATTTCTGAATCATTTTGTCTAATTCCAAATAAATTGAGGCTATGGTGATCATCACAAAGCCAAGATAAATTCTGTAACAAATCTGTCCTGAAGATGTAATGTTCAGCATTGGACTGGCTGTAGGAAGAACAGAATTTTGGAATTTCACAAATATTTCAGTAAAGCATTAGTATTAATCATAAAAGGTTGAAGAAGTAACACAAACGGAGAAGAAGAACTGTCTCTGTAGCAACAGCACTTGCTGCTCATCCACTTGCATTTCCCGAGCCCAGGAGGACAAACCCAGACAGGTTTCCCTCCCCTGCCACTCTGCTGCTTCTGCGCTGAAAGTTTCAGTATGGTTCAGCCCCTAACAGGCTTCCATGTGACAGGTTGCAAATATCACCAGGGATTTATGTCAACAACTGCTAGCTTATGTGGTCATTTACAGGCTTGCAAGACCCCACCAGAAGCCATCTAAGACTATGTCTTGGATTTAGTGATCTCCCATTCCTATCTACCTACTTTTCACAATGCATCTTTGAAAAGGTAGAAAGGGATTGCTAAATAAGACCTATTTTTAAAATATCAGTCTTCTTTTCTACAGTAGTTCAATTTTATGGAGAAACTTTCATCTTTCAACTATTCCTAAAAGATTTTTAAAAACTGCTACACAGCTACTGATAGGAGTTACTCATGAGAAATATTTCCTCTCTCATGATGGGGGAGATGAACAGAAGATAACAAGTAATATGGAAGTAGAACTGCAGTATAAAGGGTGAAGGGAAAAAAGCACTGAAAAGTAATTAAAAAAATTATTTTCCTGCTCATGCCTTTTGACAACAGACTGTGAATGTGAGTGTGAATGTGTGACTGTGAACGAGTGTGATCTGTGTAGAGCACAGGTGATCATGAGGCACAGAACCATCCTGGAGAGGAAGGAGCTTTGCTGCTATCGGCAGGATGTTCCTATCCAGCTGACCTCACTGCACCTGGGAAGGGTAGCGCTTTTGGGTGGCGAAAGCTCTGCAGCAATTGGGCTGCACATAGCTGTGCCCCTCCGCTGGTGCCGGCCTCATCTCGTGCTGCTGAAGCAGGTGCCAGGCACAGGCGCCATATGGCAGCAGATTAAACACCAGTATGTGTGGAGCAAGAGCTACGGCCTCTCCTTAGACAAGCTGGGATTTACTGTAGGGTTGCGTGCACGGTGCCGTCCACAAGCTCTGTGACAAGCCAGTTCACTGCTCAGTTCATTTTTATTTTGATTTTTCTTCTCCAAGTTTCATGTCATGAGGATATGCATGAGGAGCATGAGAGGACACCCTCTTTTCCTTCACCATTGTCCTCAGAAGCACCTAGAGGCTCAAATGCATTTTCACTACTTTAATGTAAATCATATCAAAAAGGAGTGCTTGAGCCAGAAATTAAAATTTCGTCTCCCAAGTCTTGATTCAGTGCCAATGCACCCTACTCGCTTGTCATTCTCTCTATATTTCATAACCCTTGCTACCTACCAGTGTGGCAGTCATATAACCAGGTCGCTTTAACTGAGCTGCATTTTCCCGCCATGAAACAGCAGTTTCTTGCTCCAAAGAAAGTATTTCAGTGCCAGCCTAGCACAAGGCACAGGGACTGAGACACATAAAGACACACAAAACTGCTATAGGTCAGAGAAACTGGAAGAAGACACACACAGGAAGGAAATAATGAATTCATAATGAAACTGTGAATTCATTCATAAGGAAAATAGCAACCCAGATGTGAAGGGGCACCATTTTAATGAGCTGTGAGTTGACCTGGATCAGATCAGCCCTGGACTGCACTGAGGAGTTTTGCTGGCTTCTCGGATGCAGCCTCATGACAGGCACCTCGATGCAGTTCAGGGCCTCCTCTCCTCCTTCAGTCACTTTGCTTTCCACAATATTTCTCTCAGCTTGAAGTATTCCCCGAGCTGCATTCAAAGCAGGCCTGTTACACCAGGCAGCTACAGCACTAGGAGAGCAGCTGTGAGGTGTGGGTACTGTCACTGAATCATAAAATCCTTAAGGTTGCAAGGGACCTCTAGAGGTCATCTAGTCCAACCCCCCGGAACACGCAGGGTCACCTAGAGCACATGGCACTGGACTGCATCCAAGCAAGTCTTGAAGATCTCCAGAGAAGGAGACTCCACAACCTCTCTGGGCAGCCTGTTCCAGTGCTCTGTCACCCTCACTG
>JAWLRI010000207.1:746790-774030 GCA_034781795.1 Crypturellus tataupa
CCTCATGGTCAGCCTGTCGTCCACCATGACACCCAGGTCCCTCTCTGCAGAGCTGCTCTCCAGCAGGTCGGTCCCCAACCTGTGCTGGTGTCTGGGGTTGTTCCTCCCCAGATGCAGGACCATGCACTTGTCCTTGTTGAATTTCATGACGCTTCTCATCACCCAGTTGTCCAGCTTGCCCAGGTCCGCCTCTTGCATTGCACTGGAACTGGCATGGGAGTTACCCATTGCGTGGGCTACATTCGGTTTCACACCGACTACTTCATCTCGACACTTTGCTAGAAACATTGCAGCTGCCGGGAGATCCGTGTGGCTATGAGAAAGCCTGCGTGCAAGAGCACACGGAGGAAAGAGAGGTCCCAAGGTTACACCCCTGAGCTGTTTACTGGCAAACTCCCATGCCCGCCCTTTCTGGTCCTGAAACAGGAAGACATCCCTCGCGTAAGCAGCTGCTGGGTGACTTTCTCCCCACTAAGGCAACCGCTTCAACCTGGGTAAAAGCGGCCTGTAGCACTGAACTTTGCCTTTGCGAGACACACAGTGGGGTCTTAGAGTCTCATGGGGTGTCTCCTTGGGGACAAAGTTACTAAAATGGATTTGTTCTTGTAAATGAACTGAAGGAAGATGAGTTCCTCCTCCTCCTCCCCATTCTGTTTTTAGCATGCTTTGAATGCACTCACTTCTCTAATTGTGCACGCTCAGGACTAATTTCACAGAATCACAGAATGGCTAAGGTTGGAAGGGACCTCCAGAAATCACCTAGTCCAAACCTTTCTCCAGCAGGGACACCCAGAGCACGGGGCACAGAGTGGCATCCAGGCAGGTTTGAAGATCTCCAGAGAAGGAGCCTCCACAGCCTCTCTGGGCAGCCTGTGAGGAAAGAAGTTCTTTCAGAGGAAAGAAGTTCTTCCTCACATGGAGGTGGACCTTCCTGTGTTTCAACTTACACCTGTTACCCCTCGTCCTGTCACCGACCACCACAGAGAAGAGCCTGGCCCCATCCTCCGTACAATCACCCCTCAGGTACTTGAACATGTTGATCAAATCTCCTCTCTGCCTTCTCTTCTCCAGACTAAACAGATCCAGCTCACTTCTTAGTCTTTCCTCACACGATAGGTGCTCCAGTCCCTTCATCATCTTCGTGGCTCTGCGCTGGACCTTCTCTAGCAGCTCCACGTCCCTCTGGTCCTGGGGAGCCCAGAACTGCCCCCAACACTCCAGGTGCTTCTCCAGAGCTGGGCAGAGGGGCAGGATCCCCTCCCTGGCCCTGCTGGCAACGCTTCTCCTGCTGCAGCCAGGAGCCCATTGGCCTTGGTCACGAGGGCACATTGCTGCCTCATGGGCAACTTGGTGTCAACAGGAAAGCAAGAGGCCCAGCAAACTACACTACCATCACAGTAATTAGGATTGTTTATCAAGGCCATCCATAACCTTCTGTGAGCAACCCCTTTTCCTAGACTCTACTCCCAAAATTGCAAAGAAATTGTGCACACCCTAACACCTTTCTTTTCTTTCACTGATCCACAGAGGAGAGACTACTCTGAAGTTTTCTCACTGGCCATGCACATGCCTGTATCTCAGCTTCTGCAATCCCAGCCTGGAGATTCTCCACACCGACCCCTCATCCTTGTAAGACCTCTGCACTAGCCACACTCATGCCCAGTGAGTCTCAGATTTTCCTATTCCCTGGGCCCCCTGGGATGACTCCTCTGTTTGAATTAACTGCCACTGGATGTCCTGTCAAGACCTATGCCCTCAGGTTTCTCATTATCACCCAAAAAACATTTAGCAGCTTCTCGGTCAGGAAGACAGACTCCAGTCTCTTGTAGCCAGCACAGTGAGACAAAGAGAACGTGACAGGTGCCACTGCAATATTCACTGCTGTCCCTGATAACCTGCTGCCATTCCTTCCCAACGAATGCACCAGATCTGGTCTACTTGCTAAAGTACTTTTTATAATGTTCTCATTTTGTTTTTCCACGATAGTCATGATTACCTGAACTCTCAACTTAGTCCCTCAGTGTATTGTTTAGTGTTGATCCCTTCCATATACCTTATTAGTGACAGCTTTTGTTACTTATTTCCAACATGCGTTGTTAGCACCCAGTGGTGTTGTTTGCCCTTTTACTCCCAAATAACTCATTACTTCAAGCAGCATTGAGCCCATTTCGTATCGTGCGACAGTGTAAGGGCCAGAGTGCACAGGTCATTTCATGCAAAGGGAAGGGGAACTTTTGCTTTTGCTCTAGTAGGACACCCCAGGTCTGCTTAGCTCAGATACCTTACCAGCAGCAGCAATGAAGAGGGCAGCGGCAGCCCTCAGCTCTGCCCTGAGCAAGGTGCATCACACCATCCTTTCACTGCAGTCTCTACTCTGTAAATCTAGTCCTGGGTGCCTCCTTATCCATTACCACTAAATTATACCCAGCCTCAGCAACAGTTTGTACACTCCGACTAGGGCAGAAACGCTGCTCAGTTTCACGATTGGGAAAGGCTCCATGAAGGTATCTGGACCACCTGAATCATAGGACAGAGGTTGGATCTCCTTCGAGACAAACCTCAAAGTACAACTCAAAGCCTAGAAACTCTTTTCTTTCGGGATTTACTGGCTATACTCAATGTTTGATATCCTGGAAGGCCATCTAGTGGAAAGTATATTTATTTGCAATGAACAGTCCAAACCGTATTTTGCAATGTGGTCTGAACAAAAACATTTTCGCTTGTTAACATCTCAGAAATACATGTTCTGAGCTTTTCCTTCCACCGGGAAGGCTCTCCTGCTGACACACTACAGTGTCTACAGGAGCAACCACTACTGAGAAATCTAGCCATTCTCACTACAGCATCGTTTACAAAAATGGGTATTTCTTAAAATTAATTTTCTTTGACTAATGACACAAAAGCAGAAACATTTTGTGTTTTTGTTAATACAAACTCTTTGCAAGCACATTCCACAGTCAGATGCTTCAGAAAGGCTCACTAATCGACCCTATAAATCACAAGTCTGAAAAACACAGCACACTGGGCTGGTGCAGAAAGGCATTAGTAGATCTTCAGCAATCACCACCTCTCCTGTTTGACAGGAAACCTCAGACAGCTGTGATAGCCGATCCTCTGTGTTTTTCACAGAAATATCAGATGGTGGTAATACGATTTTCTAGTTAAGTGTGATGATAATCCAGAAAACACTGGAGTTTCACAAACCTCAAAGTACAACTCAAAGCCTAGAAACTCTTTTCGTTCGGGATTTACTGGCTATACTCAATGTTTGATATCCTGGAAGGCCTCACAGTTTCAGCGAGGTCCCTCCCAATAACTACCTAGGCAGTGAGTGCAGACAGGTTCTGCAGTGGTTATAGGGCCACCTATGGATACTATCACTTATAGACTTGAGAAACACCTACAATTCCTAAAAGTATCCAAAAAAAAAAAAAAAAAAAAAACCCTCATACTTAGATTTCTATCATTTGCCTATGGTTAGCTGCCCCTGAGCTAGGCTCCCCAGCTCGGTACACAGGCCCTGCAGCAGCAGGGACCTATGTGCTGTCGCATGTCATGCAGCATGAGAGACCTGGCTGCTTTTGCTGCACTAGATAATCCCTTGTGGGTGCCAAAATGCAGTGTTGTTAAGCCTATTTGTTCAGCTGTGAATGTGGTCTCCTTCTCCCTACCAAAAATGCTGATGACGGCCATAGCCTGACAGGCATATCATCTCCATGGAAGGCTTTTGTCCTCCCTCTGGACAGCCAAAGATGAGGAATATGAAATAAAATATACAGTCCCAGTCCCCATGAGCACTCTGTGCAGTGAGAAGTCCCCTTGGTGTTGATGAAGGGACACCGAGGGTGCAGGGGTACAGCAGTTTGAAGGGCCCAGTGCGGCACAGCACTGGGCCCGGCTGCTCCAGAGCCCGTCCGGAGCCGCTCAGCTGTTGAACTCGCTCTGCTTATGGATCCAAATTTGGCCTATGCAGAGTGGCCAGGCTTCTCTGCGGGTTACCTAGTTTTCCTCCAGTAACTAGGATATCTCTGCTCCTTGTTATTTTAGGCAATTTCTAATTACTGGGGCCATGTCTGGAGGAGGCTGCCTTGAGTTTGATCCATGCAGGTACAGGGCAAACACAGAACAGGAACCAGCAGAACCTGCAGCAAGAGCCCCCTGACACTGACTGCACCGTGCACAGGGAGGCACCAGCACCTCTTAGACACAGACCTTCGGACTGTCCTGCTGACACTTCTTTGGCAGCACTTAGACACAGAGGTGTTCAAATCTCACTAGTCCTTTTTGGAAGTGCAAGTTGCAATAGCGTCTCTGCAAGTTCTGTATTTAAAAGCCAAGAAAGATTTTTGAATTGTTTTTCCTAAACCAACACACCCTGTTTCACAGGACTGTTGCCCACTGCAGCCTCCAGGAACAAGCACAATGCCCGCCCCACCCCAGCACAGGGCAGGTAAGAGAAATCTCTTAACAGTTTAATATGCTTGTGCACTGCCAAGCATCTGGCCTAGAAACCTCAATAGCCCCCTCTGTCAAAAATCAAACAGCTGGGAAAGACGGTTTTGTTCCAGAGCTACAGTAACAGCCAAAGCAAAGAAAGGGAAAGGATGAAGGACACAGAGAACAGGACTCAAAGCAGCTCACTTTAAATGGCCTGCTGTATTTTAAAACCTTCTGGTAATTAGCATAGCTGCAACTCAAGCCATGATCTTGGCATTGTCAATACTCATGATATATTAATGAAGCACCTCTCTGGGCGCTTACTTGCATCTTTACTGCCTTCTTTATGCTATTTACAAAAATATCCTAACAACCAGACCTCACTGTGATAACAATCTTACCTTTTTGCAACACGTCTAGCACAAACATCATTTAATGACTTCAAGGAACACAGTCTGCAGTTTCCTCGCCCAGCTTCGATGGCACAGGGGGCAGCACGAGGCTATAGGCTCCCACTGCTCTCCATTTTCACTTAAAGCACGGCAGGGGGAGAAAACAAGAGGCACAAACTGCGCCAAACATTATGTCTAGGCCTCCCAGTCAGCTGCACTCAAAAGCCAGGGTTTTAGTCTCTTCCTAGAGATGTAGCTTGCCTGTGTACACTCAAATGTAGCTGAGGAATATTAGTTGCCACTTACAATATAAATCCAACACACAGATTTGTTTCCAAATGTATTTTGATTGAGAAAATCAATACTGGTGATTTCAAAAGCTTTATTTTCATGCATCTTCCTTTTGCTTGCTTGTGTTTAAAGACAGCGTGGCAGACTGGGGATTTTATGAAAGCAGAAGGTCTGTTTGTCACAGTTACCAGGTTGGCTGCAGTGCTTCAGGTCTCATCACCCATGCACTCAGCCAAGGGTTCTGGTTTTCCCAAAAGAGAATTTGTGGTTTGGTTGATGGGCCCTGTACCACCAGGAAGGGCTCTTTTGCAGGATCCTTTGACAAGGGTGTGTACCTGTGCAACACACAAAAGCACAGAGTGAAAGCCGGAAGCATCCTGTCCTGCTCACAGCATTAATACCATCCCTCTGTCTGTCCATGTACATCTGAGTCCACTCGGTTTTTGCTGTCACCCTCAGGAGCCCTTATCTAATTACTCACTTCTTCCCTACCTGGTTCTTTTCTGTTTTAGCCCTCCTTTGATCCCAGTTTTAGCGTTTGAAAGACTATCTTATTGGAGCCCCTGGAACAGTCTGTCCCTCACCGCTGGCCTCATCTCTGTTATTTGAAGCTGTGTATGCATGGCTACCTCATCCTGTTTCCTGCTTGAGTTTTAGCAGGGCCTTCAGAACAATGAAATGTATGTAGCCAGGCAGAGAGCTATTCAAAATTAAGCAGGGAAACCAAGTCACGTGAAAAAGTTATTAAGAAAATCCTATAACCTTCTCTCAAGTCATCACACGGACAATTTGCACAGTGGAAGCAGATAAAATTTTGCTCATAGGTTGCACCAGGATGCATTGTTTAAACACAGAGGCTGTGCTGTTTTCTAAAGGTGGGGTGGACATAACATAACATTAAAGTAGATTTTCTGTAAAGAATGAATTTTAAGTTCTGTTTAGCCTACGGTGGTGGCAACATTACAGACAATGAATTTCCTACTTTTTGCAGAGTCTGTGGCCAAACAGTAAAATTTATTCAACAGCATTACCTGCTCTAGTTTCAGAGAGCAGATGCAGATAAACATAGCCATAAACTCATCTTTTCACCACCCTCACAAGCTGCCACTGTATAGAAATATATGCCCAAATATACACTAATAATTGTAGTGTAGCTACAGCTATTCTTGCATCATCTGGATAGATACCTATGCTACACAGGCACATCTGGAATGGAAAAACCTCTAAGCCTGTGACTTGAATATCAGTTTCTAAGCATGTCTGTAGATATGTCCCGAGGTGTCAAGCCCTCCAATGGGTTTATTACCTTTGTGTTGTGAAGACCTGGGATTGCTGAAACAATTCTGTGCTCCAGATAATGTAGCTCATTTTCACCCACTGATTTTGTAAGTAAGCATTTATTATCTGATAGTCTTCTGCTTAGAGTGGAAAGCTTAATGGCAGCATTCTCAGATAAGGAGCCAGAGAAATTTCCTCTAGTTTCTCCCTAGAGACATTTTTTTCATTAAAATCCTCCTTTCCATTTATACGATTGCTTTTCAACCAGTGCTGACATGGCACTTGCAGCCCTACCTTCTCCACCTCAACAACATGAGAACAACCAAGACTCACAGGGAAGACACAGGCATGAGGATATTGAAGGTAGAATATGCTTACAGAAAGCTGTGGATAAAAGTGCTTCTATTTATTTTGCTAAGCATTGATGTTAACTATTTTTAATCATAAATTCAGTAGTAGACACTAGCTCATCAAGTAACTGAAAGCAGAGCAGTAATTAACTTAATGCAAGCTCTAGGAAGCAGTCAGATAACTAGCAAAGATTGCTCACTTCAACCTAGGGCAGTCTTCTGATAGTGATCTGGAGAGAAAAGGCTCCATATCCCATTACCAAATCTCTACAACATGCAAAGCCATGATATGCTGATAAGAATTCATGAATAATTCAGTTTAAGCTGATGTTAGCAGAAAAGTCAACTGGATTAGGGTTTGTTAGACTTACTATTGGTTCACTGGCAGAAAATAGCTTGGGTGAATTCATTCTGTAGGTAATTCCTTGGAAAGAAAGAGTTATCTCAGCAAACAGTTTTGTCCTGAGTCCGTACAGGATTATTAAGGAGTCAGCTATATCCTTCCATGCCGAGAAGATTTTAAAATGGTACAGCCTTTTTTGTGCGTGAGTAGCTCATGCTAATAATTGTGCTCAGTAGTTTGGTGCAAAACACTTTGGGGAGATGGAAGCTTCCAAGTCTTAGCAGGCTGGACCTCCTTTATTCAAAAACTCCCTGACTGATTTAGGAGCTTCCTGTATTTCTATGTCATCCCTTATGCTGATTTTCCTCCTCCCTTCCCCAGTTCCTTCTCATTGAATACCAAGGATTCCCGTTGCCTTTTCCTTGCCACGTCAGGGTCTGGGTGCTCTTTAGCCTTTCTTTACTGAAGGTCCCTCCTTGCCCTACCCATGCCCTTCATTTACAGTTCTCTGCTTCCCTCGTCTGCCCCTGGATACCAGGAACAATTCCAGACAGACAGTTGATTGAATCAGCAAAGGCTGATTAGATTCATACACAGGTATTTATACAGAAAAATACAGCAAAGCACTGTGTGAAAAGGAGGACTTTTTGAACCAATCTGATGAACAACCACAGAAATAGCCTAAAATGAAGTGACAGCGGAAAAGGATAGTTCAGGTAACTGTAAGTTGAGAACCACTTAGAAAGCTCTATTACAGCATGTAAAAGCTACTGTGACTTAGCTGCTTTTCACTGTCCTATGTGTGCAGTGGGACTGTGATTTAGGCCAGTGAATGAGCTTGATGGTTTGCAGTTGATGAAGGGAAATAAAAGACTCTACAGCAGGGTGTGTTACTCCAGATAGAAAACAAAGTGCCTAAAACTTGGAGATTTTTCATCAAAGGAGAGGCTTTATCTGAGTCATGACATTTGGGTATCTCGTCAAGGTCTGACAGAGACCTCCCCTGACCCCTCCAGTAAAGGAGCCATTTAGGAGAAGCAGGGCCAGCTCCACAAGAGCTACCCCAGTCGCCAAGGAGCAGAGCTACACAGCAATGGAGACACAGGAACTACCTAAAACATTGCTAGGGCACAGAGCTCTTCCGAGATGCTACTAACACCAGCTACTAGCCTTGAATCAGTACAAAAACTGACCTCTGACTCTCACATCTATCAGCATTTCTGAAAAGCATTAATGCTATTTTGAATAGAGGACTTCAAAGGTTTAAAAGGTTTCCTCTTTCTAAAACACAGCACAGCAAGTGGAGGTTCCCAAAGCCTCACTGCACAGCAAGGGTTTACCACTACCAAATTGGTAGCCTCATTTCCCCATCACGAAAAAATGTTTCTCCCTATACTTAATACACAGATATTTCATGCAGAATCAAAAACATCAAATCCACTTGTAATGTAGCTGCTTTCATGATCGCTCTTGAGCTGCTTGTCAGAGCTCCTGGGGTTCACCGTAGCTTGTTCCTTCCTCCTACCAGTCTTTCTGAGAAGTCACACCAGGGCTTTTTAACCTGGTTCAGGTTGGGCTGAATCCTTTGAGTTTCCAAAATTAAACTTTCCAGTCTCTGCCAACAAGTCTTAAAGCCTCTGGCTTTAACAGCTGGTATTCAGAGCAGAAGCTCTCTGTTCTGCATCGTTTTCAGCTTTCCTAGCAGACCCTTCAGCTTTTGGAGCCTGCACAATACGAAGTTGCAGATCCTTTCCCTCCCATCTCTAGGGTGCAGGTAAGCCCAGATTGCTGAGATGTCGGTAGCAGGTTAAGCGTTTGTTCCCTTTCTGCTGTCACATGAGGGAGCACAGGTCAGCCCTCTCAGGGATGCACCCTCCTAATCATGGGGAGCATCCAACCTTGGTGCTCATGGAGCTGGAGGACTTTTTAAATACCTGTTTGGTGCAGACTGGGCCTGTCTGAACTTGCTCTGTCCTGACTGTCTGACTCCTGCCTGATGACTGCCCCAAAACAATACTAATGTTAGCCCTGCAATGAGAAGGGTAAACTGCCTGTAGATCCACCAGTGTGCACACACAGGACTGCAGGATCCTAGAGTACAGCTCTAAAAATGCAGCTCACCAGATTGCTACTGCAGTGGATTAACCCACTGCTTTATAATATACACTTCTGCTTTTAAAAGGCTCCCTGTGGTGTCCTCAGCAGAGCTGTTTCAGCAGTCAGGAAGGAGAATGCAGGGGAATCGAATGTGGGGAGGGACTGTCAAGCAAGAACCACGAAGAAAGGGCTGGGACGGGGAGGCCCGCACTGCACGTCTGTGTGCTTAAAGCTCTGGTGCCCGCCGTGATTATAAACACATCTCCAGGACAAGGAATGATGGTAGAGCCTCAGATTTTCACTGCACACTGAAGCACAAGTTAGATGACTGCACAGAGGAATCAGTAAATCATTTTTGGTGAATGAAATATGAGGCAAACACCGGGCATTCTAGCTCTGGGCAGCAGAAACATTCACTTTCTCCCCTGCCAGCCAGTTTGCTCTCACATGAGATCACCTCTTACATCAGCGTTAACGAAAGCCTTACCAACAACTTCACAGGGTGGCACAGTTAAGCAATGGGAATATACCACAGTGAAACATCTCACTAATCTAGAAATATTCTAGAAATCTAGAATATTTTTTTCCAAATCCTAGTCAGAAATAAAAACCTAGGTGAGAAATGCCAGTATATTGCATGTGCTTCTCCCTATTTAACAACAGTCACATAGACAGTAGCCAAAATGCTGGCTCAGGGCTCTGAGCTTACCTGCTGGATTTTTTTCCCTTTAGAAATGGAGACATTTCCCTGATACCAAGCAGTTGGCTGAAATAAGCATCCTTCCTAAATCATGTGGAAGCCTAGAATCTATGCAGGGTAAGAAAAATCTACAAGCAAGAGAAATAAGGGGGTGGAGATGAAGGAGAAGGAGGAGGAGGGAAAGACAGGGGTGGAGAATAACAGTGGAGAGCAGCAGTGGTCCAGCCCCTCTGAATATGAAAAGCATCGCAGGAGCCTCTGTATAAAGACCAGCCGCAGTAGCAAGGCTAGAGGGAGGATTTCTGCTCAGTGATAAAACATGGTGAGTAGTATTTTTGTAATGTGCCTTATTGTTTGCTTTGGTGCAATGATATTTCCTTTGCTCTAGCACTCATTGGGACTACAAGGGACTAGTACTTTAGGTTGATTGCTCATTTTTGAAGTATTGCTTTTTGTTTATTTTTTCGTATGTCTGACCAGTGTGTACCTGTGTTTGCAAAAATGCACATTCAATCTCCTTTTCAAGTAATGTATTACTGAAAATGACCAAAGCTGGCAAGTTAACGCTTTGCTGCCTGGTACAACAGGCTGCTGGGCATGACAACTAATAAATGCACTATCTCCCTTTCAGCTACACAGCGGGAATTTCAGCTGCCTTCCTTCCCCGGTAATAGACTCATGATTCAGTGACATCCTGTGCGAGAGTTTACATTGCTCTTTCATGACGCGCAGCAAGAATCTTTCAGGCATTTATAGTTCTCCCAGCCTCTGGTATGGAAGAAAACTCAGTGAGGTGCAGGGGTTTTGGCAGAGAAGGAGGCACCTTTTGTCATGGACTCACCCTCCTTCTGCCCCTGCTGGTGGGTGCTGCTCTTCCCTGGGCGATCCCTCCTGTTTGTACATGCCGCCACTGGGTGCTGCAAGCAGAAACGTGGTTAATTTTACTATGAAAATGCCTTAGCTTTACTTCAGTAGGGCTTAACTGAAGGTTCAGACTTTTCTATAGCACCCTGCTAATAAGATTAAGCTTTTAACTCCACATCCTTCTAGTATTGCGCTGGGGAGTGTAAGATTTTATTCTGTGTGCTCAGGGGAATTAAGATTTAAGGAAATAAAGGCAATTTACTTTTTCCTGGTTCCTAGCAGGAAAGCCATTGCCTGACCTAGATGTAGATGCAAATAATTGGGCATCCTGGGCTATCCAAGGGTGATTAAGGGGAATGGTAAGATACCAGTCCTTAAGGGAGTAGTACTCCAAAGACAGGCATGATCTCAATGCAGGTTTGTGTGTCACACAGGTTTATTTAAAAATAAACATTCTTGTGAGTCATGACTGTCCCTGATTACATCTTCCATTGTTTCCACCCTGTTCTTTTCTATTTCTTGATGGGGATAAGCAGTAAGCAGTTACATGGGAAGATGCGAACTGCTTTAAAATCCTCTTTGGTTTCCATTGTAAGAACTTCTACATTCATTTGCTTACATGAAACAGTATTACAATAACTACAGGCAGGATATGAACCTCCTTTAGCAAAGAAGCAGATTTATAATTAAAAATGCAAGTAACAGAAGAGGATATATGCTATATATAAATATCACTATGCATAAGCATTTCCAGTATTAAATTTATCTCCTCAGTTAGAAAGTCAATGTTCATGAAAGTAAATAAACAGGCTTATTCCAAAAATATTCCCTTCTTTCCTGGGTGTAAAATCTCTTTCTTATGCAGTGCTAATTGATTAGCTCCAAAGCATTAAAAATTAGCATCATCCACGGATTTTGAGAGGAGCCATGTTTCTCAGCTCGGCACACTTGGCTGTTCATCCGTTTTAAGACTTGAGACTGGTGCCCAGCAAAATCCTGCCCAGGTTAAGGGAGTCCTGGAATTCTCTCTTTCCTGTTGTGCAATTTCTTCATGAAAGATTTTATAATATGTCATTTAAAGGTATGTCCATTTTAAGCACAATATATACCCAAATGCACAGACCAGATATATATTTCAAGGAAATGTAAATATGCTACTGTTTGGAAAGCAGGGGTAAAAATTGCAGAGGTTACTTTGGTGCAAAGGATCTTAAGTCCTATTGATAGAAAGCCACTTCTGAAAAAGGGATTTTAGATTCATTCCAAAATTGTATCTTAAGCATAGGAGCTGTGGAAATAGAGCTTTTCCTTCTTTTTAAATATGAAAAACGTTAACTAGTACATGTTTGTTTGCTTTTACTTAGTATAAGCAAAAGGAGGGAGGCAACACCAGACTCCAAGCGGTATGCAGAATTCGGCTTAACAAGAGAGCAAGGCAGAGCTTCCAAACAGGCATTTTTTAAAGAATAAATGAAAGGTAAAGGAGGAAGAACACTCCTATCTCCTCTACAAAACAACTGCTGTAATCCGAATCTCTTATCTTTAACAGAGAAATAATTATATGTAAATTACACATAAAAAGCAAGTAGGAATAGTCCAAATCAGGCAGCTGATAAGATTGTGGAATAACTAAGCCATAGTTACAGTTACGGTTGCAAAAGCAATTTTGAGCCCAAGCTGCAAAAGCTAGAGACTTCAGCCTAAATTTCCTCTTTGTAATCCCTTTTTTTTCCTCTCTGTGCAACATCAGTGAGGCAGATGCTCTTAATTTCTCAGTGGTCTGATCTTCCTAGAGTTACTCCCAAGAGGACTGGCACTTTAGCTAATGGCAGATGAAAGTGAAATACATTTTCTTTTCTTATATGTATTTTCTTAGAAGATGACCTAACCAAAAGTTTTCCACTGTGAGATAAACTAAAATGACACCAGCCCTAGAAGTCAAAGGACATCCTCCAAAAGGAAATTTGTAAGAAAATACCGCAAAAGCTCCCAAATCCCAGTCTGGCAGAAGTCTTTGGGGGCTGTGAATGGAGGCAAGTTTGTCCTTCTCTCTTCTCTGACCCACGTTGGTGGCAATAGAGAGCTTGACTTGTCCTCCATCCATCTTCCTCCTCTGTCCTATTGTGTCCAGCTCCACCATGCTCTTCTGAGGCCTCCTTGCCTGCTCATCTGGACTTAGGTAGAATTTAGGACATCTGAGTATGACTCCTGCTAACCAGAACACTTAGCTAACTCAATCATCTAGCTCAGGTCCTCATAACCCAGGACTTTAAACAATTGCTTTGACTGTCCTAAAATTGAGTCTCTTCAGGGTACAGGCATGTGCTCACCTTCCTCTTCCAAACCTAAATTTTCTTTTACTTTAACAGACACAGTAAAACCCTTCTGTGTTTGTGAGAAGGCTGTCAGATCCTGTGCACAGATGGTATATTTGACCATCAAGCACCTCTGCACTTTGTGAGCAGTATTATCCAAATCTATGCCAAAATCTTATTTCCATTATACTCTAAGCCTAATAGTCTGCTTAGAGGCTTATAAAAGCCTCAGAGTGAGGAGCAATTATGATCAAGTCTAAGAAAAATGCACCTCACTGTAGATGGAGTTTCTTAAGGCTTCTGCATTTAGGATCATGGTAAACGACAATTAAACTGGAGCCCAGGAGAAGATTCAGGGATGTTTTCCATATAAATGTGGTTCCATAAATAATCCTATCATTGTCAAAAAGAAAACCAAGCAACGAAAATGAGAATAAATCCAGGACATGTTGAAAACATAACAAGCCACCTTTAATAGACTGGTTGCCTATTTCCACAGGATCCTCTTCTTTGCAGTGAATTTAATTTTCAAAATATATTTCCTTTGCAAAAGTGGAAATCAGCCCCTCACATACACTTTACCTCTGTGGAAGAGCAGGCATATTCCAAGTTAAATAGAAGAGGAAGATAATTAAAAAGGAGCAGAGACAGACAAGAGTGCAGCTCAGTGCACAGGTCAAGAAGTCCCAGAGAAGATGTGCCATTTTATGAATTCCCAGAATAATTTTTCACAGAATTTTCATTAGTTTTACATAACCACTGGGGGGGATACACTGTGACTTTCCCTTGCAGTATTTCAATCTGAATTTAACATCTTTGATACCCTTCTGAGGCTAGTGAAACAATCTACGTTCCTGGAAAAAAAATTATTTTCTATGACAGAAAAGAAAAAAGATGGTATAATGGTAGAGTCCATTAGAACATGCAATGGTAAATGTATTAACATACATAGAAAACAGCTGCATTCAAAAATACTTCTGTATTTGGCAAGATGTATATCATATGAAGATGAAGAGGAATGCACTGTAGCTACAAAACAGCATCTGGGATGAATATTTTAATAAATCTGCAGTCTCTGGTGATTTGTTCTTTAGAGCCGTAAAAGAGTTGGCTGAGGAGATCATCCCTCTCCTGGTGTTCAAATGTAACAGAGCGTGGAATAGAAGGGAGGATTCCCAAAGTCATCCCAGTGTTCCAACAAGATAAGTAGGATGACATAAGGAACTAGATACTAGCTAGGCTACATAAATCCTGGGGGGAAATGAAAAAAAAAAAGAATATGAAGATGATGATTTTATGCAAAGTAGTTAAAAAAAAAGATTATTTTTTCTTCATCAAATAAAGCTCAAAAGTACAGATGCAAAAGAACTCTGAAAGATATCTGCCTTTGTGTCTTAAAACTGATTTAACTTGAGGGCTCTATCAGGATGGCTGGTGGCAAACATCAGGATGTCTTCCATTACAACATCATATGTATTCTCAATATTATGTTACTCCGGGCATTTGGGCTTTCACGTTAAATCTGTCTAAGATATAAAAAGAAAAGATCAGTTAAAGAGGAAATCAAGCCATGCCTTGCAGCTTCCAGATCCAGCTCGCAAACTGGCAGTCTGTTGTTTTCCTTGTCAGGGAGACAGGTTTCAGACTAACCTTTTATTTTCCCTAAAAACTATCTGCTGAAATGCTGAACTTTTAGCTTTATTAAGTTTCACTCTTGATTAAAAAAAAAAAAAAATCTATCCCTAAAAAGCTTCTTTAGGCAGCAATAGAAAAATGTTTATTTCATCCCAAGAACACATTTTCCTACAAACACGATGCTTGCCTCTTACTCAGGACAGACAAACAGAGCTGTACGACTTAGGGGAGCTTTTCTAGGCAGAGCATTCATGTAACATGAGCATCTGCCCTGTCGCAGCCCCGGAGGGAGCTTCTCTGCAGCAGGACTTCCTGCGGGGCTCAGGACCTACTTCTACAATGGCAAGGGACTAAGACGTCAGGCCCTTAATTTGGAGGATATTAATAGTTAGTATACAATCTTGTGTCAGTTGTTTCTGACCATTTTCCCAGCTCTGCTGGAGTTCTGCACAGGAAATTTCTCCCTAAATCACACTGTGCTTTTCAGTAAAGGAATGTAATCACGTCCCAGTGACCTATTTCTCAATATGCAAAACAGGTTTTCTACAGCTTCGGTGAACTCCAGATATCTGACAGCATAGCAAAAATGTTTACTGCCTTTCATTAAGGCCGATCTGCAATACTATCATGTAGCCCCAAATACAAGCAAATGTGCCACCACCACAGACATATTGATAGACCCTTCATCTATCACCACCCACCATGTCTTCCATAGCATCTATACTCTTAACCTAGAATGTTCCTACTTCACCCTGGAGTTTTCTATCATTTCTTATTGAGCTATACTGAGTAGTAAACATTTGTAACCACCTGCCATTCCGCAGCTTTCCTGAGAAACAGCCTGTTGCTGACGGAGCAAGTGGAGCTGATGAGGAAGTGCTGGGGGTGATGCCCGCCTGGTACGCAACCCTTGACCTTCCTGGGGCTGCTGCTCAGGATAATGCTGTTTCCAGCAAGCCCTGGCAATCAGAAAGTCTCTGGAGGCTATAGGTGGTGTTTTAAAAGGATACAAAAGACAGGCTTAGTGCTGAATTTAAAATCATCCTTGTTGATTTTGTACTGGGATGCAGTGATCTGAGCTAACTCTCAGAGCACTTTTGGGAGCACTGGTGGTTTTTCATTCAGTCAGTGTTGTTACATGTGGTTGGTCAGCATGTGTTAGCTTCAGCGCTGCATTGCTTGTGTGTGTTTCAGAGCTCTGTGGCTCTAAGAGGTTTTAGTTATGTCCGAGCAATGCAAAACAAGATAAATCACAACCTGAGGTTTCAATTAAGAAATAACTGAGCACATTCTCAGGGACTTGGAGTTTTAACCTTGCTTCCCACCCAGCAAGAGCCTCGCTTGTTCTCCGACAGCTTTTCAGGAAGTGCCTAATTCATCCCTCTTCTATCCTTATATAACTCCACTGATGTACCTGTGATTCACACTGACATAAGGCAGGAAGAATCAGATAATGTGTGTCTATGATATAATTGCTAGAAAATTAAAAGCGTCACAGCTAAAAAAATGTATGGACTAATTAAATGCATGGAAACATAAAACAGATTCAATACGAAGTCATATAGGCATAGGGCAAAACTGGCAGTGGCACTTAGAAGCTAGATAATCAATACTCGGTGAAGATTCTCTCTGCCACTGCCTCAGAGTACTACACTGGCCTTCGTAAATCCAAAATTACACTTCTGTCATAATTAACAGTGACTTTTTTCTGTTGTAATTAAGTGGTAGCTTTTTGACTTGATCCGAACACTCACTGTTAGCCACCATGCTAAGTCGTATTTTTGTTCTTTTGTTTTCTTTACAGAAACAGATGTGAGGAAGGAGGATGGAGCTCAAGAGAGGTAAAACCTTCATAAAATCCAGCGTGCAACATGAGAAAGCACCACTGGTGCATACGACACCTATAAACAAGGATGATATGGGAAAAGACAAAAAGACAATCCCAGAGGGACACCAGAGTGAAGCTGAAGTCCAAAAGGCATGTCTGGCCACACACAAGAATTACAGATTTTCTAGCAGAGCAGCAAGGAATGGGGCTGGTGAAAACAGCTTGGAAAAATCTTCTGGTTCTTCCTACAAACTTGTGCGGAAGAGTAAAACCCATGAGTGTGTTTCTGAGGCAGAGCAGTGCGGCCCCAGCAGCAGAGCCACTGCAGAAGGTTTGTCCGGAAAGGGGAGGGGGCGGCTCGTCAGCAGCATCAGCTTTTCTGGGGTGCCCAGCGGTGGCAGTAAGAGGGAGTGCGTGGTCAGCCACAGCCGGTCCGCGTGCAGCAGCCAGCAGATGATAGACTACAGGAACTTTGTACCGCAGATGCCTTTTGTACCAGCTGTTGCAAAAACCATTCCTCGGAAGAGGATCTCCCTCAAGAGATCCAAGAAAGGCCTAAGAGATATATTTCATATAAGAAAGAATAAACCAGATGGTCTCACATTCTTGGCTGAGAAGGACAAGTCTCTGGCCTCTCCAGGCTGCAAGAGGGAGCTGTCGGGACGTCTTGCAAGGTATCTTTTCAAAACTGGAGAAGCATTTGCAGGTGACTGCTTGTCTCAGGACTGCTCGGATAGCGAGTTGCAGTCCGACTCTTCCTATGACTACTGCAACACTCTCTGTGAAGACGTTGCCTCCCTAAAGAGCTTTGACTCCCTCACAGGCTGTGGGGAAATCTTTGCTGATGAGAGCTCTGCCCACCTGGAGCTGGAGAATAGTAAAGATGTTCTGGTGAGACGAGCCAAGCACAAAGAGAGCCCTGGCATGGGCTCCTTCCAAGGTGGTGTGGAGCAGCTGGCCTCTCCTGGCCAGAATGAGACAGTTGAATTTGCCAAGTTTTGGGACAGCATCAATAGGTCAGTGAGATTACATCAGAGTGCTCTGTTTGATAAGAAGCTATTGAAGATACCGAGTCCTGATGCAGCAAAGGCTAAAAGCAAGGCAGCTACACCTGTGCCAGACCTCCAGGTGTCACCTGAAAAAGATGGTGACAATTCCAAAGAAAGCTCCCTAGAAACAGGAACACCGAAAAGCGACAACCAGGAATCCACATCCGCAAGCGATGAAGGCTACTATGACTCATTCTCTCCTGGACAAGATGATGAAATGAAGGAAGCTCAAACTCCGGGCATCCCCAGCAAATTTCCACGAGACAGCTACAGCGGGGATGCACTTTATGAGCTCTTCTATGACCCAAATGAAGTGAAAATTAACCCAGTCATAGATGATGACTTGTGCGCATCTGAATGCGTTTCAGAACAAGCCATTGAAATCCCTCTGTCCATTTACAGCTTCCATGTTGGAGCAGAGGAAAACATGGCTTCCCAGCCAGCTGTAGACATTATCAGCCAGGGCTTTTTCCATAGCACATGGAAAGGCAAAGAATGTTTGCTAAAACTCTGTGATACTGAACTTTCACTGACCATGGGGATAATGAACTGGCTGCGAAAACATGCAGGGCTTGTTTCCTCCCCAGGCTCTCTTCCCCGCCCTCAGTCACAGCCAGGGAAGTCTGATGACACCATGAATGCTCCCAACTCCAGCTCAGAGCAGAAAGTGAGCGCGGAAGCTCAGCAGGAGAAACAAAGCACAAGAGAACCTGAGACATGTAACCTGCAGGTGTCTTTGGATAAAAGCAGAGAGGCAACCCAGGTCTCTTCAGACAACGCTGCTGAACGAGACTACAGCCTAGACTCTTGCCCTAACAATTATCACCTGGATATTCAAGAAAGGGAAGGGAATCACCCCAAGGATTCAACTGCAATGTCTGGGTCTTGGGAAGCCACCAGAACATCGCATTATGCACCACAGTCACAGGCCAACAGAGATGACCTGCAGGCATCATCAGCTGAGAGCGAGAAGATGACCATTTCAAAGGGATGTGGGGCCACTAGAGAAGAAAGACCATTGACAGAAAGTTTGAACGGGGACACTGACTTCCAGAGCTCTGAAAACCCTTTATTAAATGATAGCCATGAAGTAGAGTCATGTTATTCCTACAAGACCGCTGCCACCTCACCCCTGGCCCCTCTGGATAGGGAGGACAAAAATAACCCCATGTATCATTCGCTGGCTGTCTCCTGTGACAAGCCACTGCAGCCTCTTCCCCTGGGACACTTTCAGAGCTACATCAGCCCCACTCCAAAGCAGGACAGCACTAACATCGTGCAGCTCTTGGAGCGCTGTGTAACCCAAGTGGCATCCTTAAAAATCAGCTGTGAAAACCAGTACCTGGAGGACAAGTGCTTTGGAAATGAAATGAACAGTATCATTTGTAAGATGTCGCAGTACCAAAACAAGTTACTGTTGCAAAATGAATGCAAGTCCATGGTCTCAAAGTCAGACTACTCCAGTCTCCCTTGCACAAACCAGTTTCATAATTATGAAACAAATCTCAAAGCCAGGAGCATGTATCACTTGAAGCAAAATGGGGAGGAAATTTGCTCTGAGGATCCAGAAAGTAGAGCAAGAATCCTAGATGAGGTCACTAGAAGCAAGTTAAATTTCCAATATGCCCAGCTAAATAATCAAGCCCTCTCCTACCTAAAAGACCTCACATTTGACCTCAGCCCAGGTGATTCTACCTCTCCTGCAGCTCTCAGCAGGCCAACATTTTTACCTCTGTTTAATTCTGTCTGCTCAGACCTACCCGCTGACTTTTCACAAGCGTCATACAGCACTGGCTTCTCCCTGGCGCCGCCGCTGCCGGCGGAGGCCCTGCGAGGTGGCACTGGCGTGTGGAGCTATGCGGAGGCCCCCTGCACAGCACAGGCTGGGGGCAGCGCCCTGTCCCCACACACGGAGCCCACAGCCCCAGATATAGCACCGCGGCGACGGGGGGAACCACCAGTAGCTGCTCGTGTGGAGAAGGTGAGTGCCCACGGGAGCCTGAAAGGAAAGATGGAACAAGTGAAACTTCTGCTCCCTTTTAACAGAGTGAAGCCTGGGACAGAATCCTCTGCTAAATACTGAGGACTTCTCGGTGCTTTCCAGTATCATTGCTCTTAACATCTGCTTTAAAGTGGCATGTAGGAGTGATTAGAATTTAAATTACACTGTTCGCCACAACAAGGGCCAAATATCACCACCATCAAATTCCCTGAGTCCTGTAAGCCCTGATACTTTTCCCAGATGCAGCTGGTTTTACAGCAGTAGGGCTGTTTTCCTATACTCGCACTGCTGGATCTGCCATGTTTCAAACAAGACAGCAGATGTGGCTGTCAGCTCAGCCTCCTCACACACAGTTAGGAAATGCACCCGTGAAGGGCAGCTATAAAAATGATGCCTGGCTGCCCCTCGGTCATGGCAGCAGTACACAAGGCAGAGCTCTGCACCAAGTCCCGCTGTCACGGCATGCAGAGTCGGACCCGTCGTGCAGGTGCGAGTGACCGGTGAGCTCACCAGCAGGCAGAAAGCCCACAGCACTGTGCTGCTGCTGCTGGCTAAGCGTGCTGAGAGTGCCAGAGCATCTGCACATGTTCCCAAAGGATAAAAGCTAACTGAATTCTCTATTATATACCCTGTGGTATTGGAGAGAGGAGTTGGGCTCTGAGAAGGCAGCCCTGGAGGCTGTGGAGGGCACAGGGAAGGCTGCAGCAAGGGCCGAGGTGACTGCTGAAGAGCAGCTCACGCTGCGCACAGCGAGCAGGGAGCACCCCACTTCAGCCTTGTGGCAGCACCTGCCAGCCTCGCTCATATGAAGAGACTGCCAGTGTATGTAAAAAAAACAGTGCCAGATGCAGCTTTTTGGGTTTAGAACAGCATACGGCTTTGTGCACTGGCCTGGTGTTTCGGGCTTGTTGTATTAATCCACCGAGTACTGCTCCAAGTGCCCTTGCCTGCACAGGTCAGGAAGGACAGGGGAGTTAGAGGCTTTCTGAGGAAACCAGAGAGCGGTGGCGTGGCTGCTGTGACTGCCAGAAGTGGTAGCAGGCTGTATCTTGGCATGACATGGGACACAACAAGCAGACGCCACTGGGTTCGAGGCATTTCTGGTGCCTCGCGTCACACGGCAGCTGCTAGAGGCCAGCACTTGTCAGCAGCGGTACCTGCAGTGCCACCACTGTTCAAAGGCTGCCCCTCGGGTCCCACAGAGGAGTGAATTTGGATACTTTCCAAAAGTGACCTGCTGATCTGTGCTAAGTGCATCTCTAACCTGCTAAGCAATGGTAGCTTGAAAGCCAGGTGGAATTTGTGAGGCAAAAAAGCTCTTACACAAAATGAATTTACACAGTAATTAAAGTGGCATTTAACAGGACTTAAGAAATTGCTGTGGGGGCAGATACAAACACTGCCATGTGGCCAATTTCCCTACCCAGTATCTTCTTCCCTGCCCACATTAACAGACGTCTTACAGGGTTGCTGGGAATTTTCATATGTTGGAAGATGACTCAGGATCTTTCCTTCCTCGTGGGGGTGGTGGGGAGCACCCCTCACAGAGCAGCAACCTGAGCACCATGGAGGGGGACAGCACGGAAACGCCCCTGGCTGGCAGGACTGTGCAAACATGTCCCAAAGTCCCATGCGCAGATAAGCTCGTGGCCCCCGCTCCTCCTGGTGTGCAGGCCGCTGAGCTGAGCCTGTTCTCCTCAACTCCTCCACCCCGCTCAACTCAGAGCCTGAATTTGGATGCACCAATGCCAGCTCCAGTTCCATTTCTCCCTTCCTCTGTGGTCTAGAGAGGAATCTGAACATGTTTCATATTTGAGCTCACCAGGATGTTGAACTCCACAAGTCTGTGCTTGTCTGCAGCAGGTTTTCCAGAAGGAAAATCTCTAGTTCAACCAAGGCAACACTGTCCAGCTGCAGTGTTCTGGGGTGTCTCTCCTGACTAATACATCCTTGAACCAACAGAACAGGTAGACAACACCACATTTCATCATTATGGGACACAGGCAGATCAGACTTTCAGACCACTGAGGCATTTCTACCACTTAATGTGGTCTGAACAGCACCCTCCAGCAAGTCAGCAGACATGGCAGGGTGACAAAAGCCAGACATCTTCTCCCAGTAGCTCATTTCATTCAAATATTAAGCAGCCACATAATGTACCAGTTAAAGCTTTTGGATGTCTTTCAGTGATAGCAGTAAAAAGAGCATTGTGATAAGCTTGCCCTCTGGTCAGAAATGAATAGATAACTGTCTATCAAAGAGGGATTGCCATAAGATGTAGGGCAGCTCTAGATGGAAGAAGACAGTATGATACATATGATTGCTAGTACAAAGGATCTGAGATTCAAAAGTAGATAAAATACAGATCAGACACTGCTAAATGACATGGGGATGTGTTTCTGAGCCTCGCCAGTAAAAGACCTGCTTGTAGGCTAGCCAATTTCTGTAATGCTTTTCTATTCCTCCCAGTTCACTTTTATCCCCTCTGGCTTAAATGTGGTTGCATTTCTTCCAAACATTTTATTTCTCCATCTACAAGGCATAGGGAAGGCAGAAACTGCAGTATTTGGATTGAACACAAAGGCAAACACAGGCAATTGTGGGATGAAGTGTGGTACTATTTCTGCAAATGGCCAGAGACATTTGCAATAGGTGAAAAAATAAAGCCCAAATCCCTCTGAAATGCACTCAATAGGAAAAGAGTAACATATTCAAATCCCAGAGCAATCAATCTATATACTCCAAGTTTTCTCTGTGGCATAGGAAAGAGGTCCTTTATTAAGTCTTACATAATGGGATGCAAAAAAAAAAAATAAATAAAATGCAGTGACAGGCAGCACATGTGCTGCCTGGAAGTGCCTCTAGCTCTGCTCCACACATCTTTATAATGTGAGCTGCCCAGACGGTCTTGTGCTGAATGGGATTCTGCAATCTCATCTGACAGAGCACACGTGTGCACATCCATGCACAGACACACACTCACACGCGCTCCTGTCCACGCAAAGGCATCCCAAGGTACACGGATACTGTTTGACACATATGGGGTCACATCACCAAGGAGCAGGGAGACGAACATGACAAGCCACTGCCTCTGCTAATACAGTGGAGCATTAGTCACAGGGTGCCCAGATACTTCGGTTAAACGCTAAATTAAACAATTTTCTCCTTCATTAAACACTGTGGCTTGTGGACTTGGCTCAGTCTCAATGCACTGTCTTCACGGGACTGTGTCATCAATCCTTACTCTATCCAACATCAGGATTCCAAAGGAGGAAGAAATGCTCTTGCCAGCTTATTTGCTAGAGAACGGGTTTTCAACAGTTATCAGCCCAGATGATCTCTGCAGTGGCAGATGCACCGCAGTGTTGTTAAATGTGCTTCATTTTAGAACTGAAGAGAAAGATTTGCTGCTCTACTCACTATTGCAGCAGGACGGTTTCCATGGCTACAGTCTTAGAGGGACTCTATTTTTCCCCTGTTGCCAACAGCACAGAAAGCTAAATTCCAATCTTCATTGCACTAGCATAAATTTGAAACTAGGAGACTGATTCCCCGGTTTAACATGGGAGCTGAATTTGGCTCTGTCTCCTTCATCCTCAAATTTGATATCTTCATGGGGATGGTAACAAAAGAGAAAAAGAAAGGGAGCAGAACAGTTTCTGCAGGCAGCAGCAGGGGCTAAGGGTCAAGACATATGAAATAAGGTGCTTCTGTCTGAGAAATGGGAAGAAGCCAGTGCAGAACACAAACATTCAGAGGCTTAGTGCCTTGCCTGACATTTAACTGCAAAATATCAGGTTAGGCTTTGACTACAAAAATAATTAACCTTGTAACATCTGCATGGGATTGGTCCTGCTTGTTTTACTGAGAGCACGAAGCTGTCGCCTCCGTTCTGAAGAAAATCTGCTGCCCTTCTGATTTGCAGTGATGCACAGAAAGGCGTAAGGGTAGTAAGGACAGGAAAGTGAGAGGCTGGTATCCACCTAGCAGCCTCTGAAGAAGAGCTGGCTTCTTCATCCAAACAAGAGAGGATCTGGCCCTATCTTGAACGCAGTCATGAAAACAGAGCAGATTATTGTCTCTGCTTCTGCAAGAACGCTCTGTACATATCTGGTGTTGCACATATTCACCAGGCAGCTGGTAATAAATAAGTAGGAAGAAGAGCCTGCCAACCTCAGCTTTTGGATTTCAAGGGTAAAACCCCAAATCTCTTTCTTAAGAACATGGGGATAGGGATAGAACCAGGGTCCTCCGAACAGCAGTGCTCAGGAGCCAGGACACTTGGAGCCTGCACAATGAACATGTCTCACACACAGGACACCCTTAAGTAACCCAAATGAGACCTGTTCCCCTCAGGTCTCTTGGGTGGCTCTTCCTTTTTAAGCAAATTCTCCTCGTCAGCTCTTCGAGGGAGGCAATGCCACAGGCATCCGAAGTGGCAGGTCTCGTCTTAGGCTGTTCAGATTCATGGAGACTGCATCTCATTTAAAGCATTTAAAGGTGACCAAGATGTTCCCAGTTCACAGACAGCGGTACAGCCTAGCACAGTAAGCAAAGAAAAATGTATGTCATTCTGGGCTGAAGTATGTCAGAGAACTTTGCTATGGAGTTAGGCATTAAATCTGGGCAAATCAAGCCAAGGTGGTTTTAGGCTGTGATACACAACCAAGGAGATGTTTGCAAGGAAACTGATGGCAAAACAAATCCTACCTGACTTCAGAAAGGAGAGACAGGGAGCCTTATTTACAGCTGGAAACACGCAATTTTCACAATTCCAGCTTTCTAAGAGCGATTCTGCCCTCTGCCTTCAACTGTTCTTTTAGGAAATGTTTCAGTGGGTGTCATCCTTAATTAACCTTGGTGCAATTGCATTTCTGAAGTAAGGGAGGGCTGTATTCTACACGAACATCAAAGGGGAGTTGTCAATGACAGGAAAAAACATTGAGGAAAAGGAGCTGCTCTCCAGTTTGCTTACTTTAAATAGAGGATGGTGCAATTTGTGGCACTCAGACAGATGCAAGCTGAATTTGCCTTGCTCATCCACTCTGTCTTCTGTCCAACATTCAGGCAAGTTGGGTTTTCTGCTGGAAAAGCACTAACTAGACTGTTGCTATAGTAACCAACTCCCTGAAACCCATTTATAATTAAGCTGGCAGTCTAACCACCTACAAAATGCATCTTGCAAACCCTCCAAATTTGCAGCATCTTGAATAACTAGTGAATGCTTTTCAGGGATTTTTATCTGATCACGGAAAGGTTCCTTAGGTTAGTTTGAAAGAGTGATTTGGTATTTAGAGTAGTTTGCTAAGCAACTAAGAGAGAATAAAAGAGGAAGCAGCTGGGCTGTGATGTAAGGGTTTCTGAGAGATTTGAAGCTTCAGTCATTAACAAGATGAGAGCACTTCAATCATCTCAGCTCTCAAATGAGCTCCTTAGTTATGATCTATACAATTCAGAACTTCTAATGAATTGAACAAGTGCACTTAGATTTTTTTTCCAGAATCCAAAAGCTATGTGACTTGAGAAATCATGCGACAAAACTAATAAAGTGTCATTTTCCTCTTAGAGCAAGATATGCTACTTTCCCTCTGGGGTTTATTGAAGTAGATGACAGCTAGACTGTATGCTTGAGTGACACCCTTGAAACACAAACTAAGAAGGGATGGGGTTAATTTAAAAATGTCATTTATTGCAGATCGAGCACTATATGGGAATGATAGAAGCATGACAGCTTTATGTTCCTAGAGCTATGTTACGGAGCTATGTTCTCGCCTTCTTCATCAGCAGGAGTGAATTCCTCCTATGTTGAAATGTGATGCGAGTCAGAAAGAAGTCTCCCTTCTGTCATTTGCTAAAGGAAGAATAGAAAAGTCTAGAACTTTCCTGAATAGTAATACGGTAACTGGCCTAATCATGAGTAGCAGAGCGACCTCAGTTACAGTTTGGCTTCTGTTCCAGTATTTGATGGACTTTCCAAGCGGCCCACACTGTCAGCCACTACCAGTACAGAAAAACACCCTGCATATCCGCTTCTTTAGCTGATGTTATTCCTGACATTACACTGAAAGTAGTGGAAAAGCAGGCAATTCAAATGGAAGGTATGTAAATCACCTGGCTGGATGTAGTATGCAATTATGATTTTTCACTCAGCAAACACTGAGATCTATATGCTCAGGGTCAAAAATAAATAAATAATGACATTTACCCTGGTAATATATTTTGAGCTTTAGAGATATGTTCTTGAAAGATACAACCAGTATTCTGGAGGACTGCACTCTAAAAGTCCTTATTCTCCTACTGCAGCCCAGAAAAGGCCTGGGGGCAGTGGCAGGAGATAAGCAGATAAACAGAACAGCTGCCTTATTCTTTACCTGAACTAAGAAACAAGCAAGCCATTGATTAGGAATGAGCAAAGGGGGCTCATGAACCTCTGGGAGCTGGTGCCACTTGGATGGCACAGGTTGTTATATTCCAGGTGGGTCTTTGGTAATTTAAAAAATCCCTTTTCCAGTACTAAAATGGAGGCGGTGACCAGACTCTGTGCACTGAGCTATAATTACTGCAGCTGAAGGAAGTCAAAGGGTTTCTGTAACTTGCAGAGTCCTAAAAACAGCAAACAAAATTCTTTTGCTTTACTGACATCTTGTAAACATGTAAGTAAAATGTTGGCAGCAACCTCAGCAGTGCCTTAGTGCACCTTAGCTAGCCCTACATGCACAGTCTGAGTAACAGCCCATGGATCACGGAGCAGTAACTATCATTTCAAATCCACCTCTGAGTCCATTGCAACGATCTGCTGAAAAGCACAGTTCCCTGCAGTGCGTAGGCCACGCATCACTCCTCTGCATTCCCTTTCTGAAGTCTTCTGCCCTGTCTAGCCATCACACTGCGTTCTCACCCTACCATGACCATGGGATAGAGGGGACGCAGGCTTTGGTTCAAGGAACACAGTACTCAATTCAATCGAACTGTTAAGTCTTTGAGGCTGGTGCTATTAATAAATGCACTGTTAGTCACTGTGATTTCAGATGGGATGCTACATGTATTAAAAGAATGAATGCTTCATGTAGCTTCCAATTAGCTTGGAAATGTATTCTGGTTCTTTGCCTAGAAGGGTTCAGACAACAGTGGTGGTATTGTTAGAAATTAACTGCCACCTTCTAATGTGGAGTTACAAGAATTACTGGCTTAGTAAATTGCACTGACCTTCTCTTATTAGTTTCTTTTTAATTATTCATGAAACATTTGAAAAATACTACAGAAAACTTATCTTAAATGAAGAGAAAAATCTAGAACAGATGAGTGTGTTTGAAATCCTGTACCACCAAACTATCATCCTGAAAGAGAAAGAATTCCCGAATGTGTTTACAACTGGTTTCCACAAGCTCTTCACAATTTTGTATTGCTGCCCTGCTCCTGCTGCCCCTTTTCACTCTTGCCAAAAGGCTGGCCACCCTGGTTAGGAGGGCTTTAAACTAGAAGAGAAGGGGGACGGGGAGTGTCACATAGACACATAAGACAGTACTACACAGCCAAGCTCAGACAGGGTCCAGCAGGAGTACGGTAGTGGGGAAGTTAGGATAGGAAATGATTATAGAGCTCACTCTTTCACTCTTCCTGGGGTACCTGCAGGCTCGGTTACTTCCCTGAAATGCCTGT
>JAWLRI010000207.1:774130-795551 GCA_034781795.1 Crypturellus tataupa
GGGGTTGGACTAGATGACCTCTAGAGGTCCCTTCCAACCTTAGGCATTCTATGATTCTATGATTCTATGATTTTTCTAGGAGGGAAGAGATGCAGACTTGAAGATGACATTGCTGGAAGCTGCATTTCCCTCAGGAAAGCGGTTCTAGATAGAACAGTTTCTTATCTACCTCTGTCCTTCCTTGCATGCTCTTTGGATTGCAAGGCTTCCAGGAAGGCTGGTTTTCTTTTCCCTCTTCTGCAGCCTTTGGTTCTTATCCACTGTAACTGTCTGTTACTTTGCCCCAAAGCACGGAGAGCACCTAGCCCATAACCTGATTTGCAGGCACACGTGATGCAGTTTCAGTCCTCTTTTAATTGAATCTGCTCAGGAAATCATTAAAAAGTATTCTGTTAACAAATAATAATGTCACATTGCAATCATCCGCAGGGCATAAAATCAATATTTTGATTCTCACAGCAATTTATCATTCATCCTATCACTCAACAGTTCATCTAGTGTAATTATTAAATGAAGGCAGAAACATTGGAGTGGACATGATAATACTAATACTACTATGATAATGCTATGATGATAATACATAGGAATACTATGAATGATATGAACACATTTCATAATGAAATGCTACAGTAAAGATAGCTTTTCTTAGCACACAGGAAGAAAATCTTCCAGTTGATTAAGTGCCTGACTATTATCAAGTTTAATTGATGTGAATGGAATTCCAGTTGGAAATAATACTGCTTTACTCACCTTTCCGACAGGTGAGTCCTGATAGTTTATAGCAAATGATTTCCAAAAATCAGAAAGGTTCATTAACCTATTTTTTTCTTCACCTTTCCACCTGTCCAGTTCTAGTACTACTGTATTCAAAAGGTTGTATGTAATGTCTCTTTTATAAAACATTTCTCCCATCTTTTCACATATGCCTTCAATTTCCCTTCCACTAGCTGACAAAAACAGTAATTTCCCCTGCTGCAGCTGAGTGTAGGAGATTTCTCAAGTGCTGAATTGACAGGCAGAGTCATGACAACGGCTTCTTCAGGAAAACTCGCTTCCACTTTTCTGTGACTGTTGTTTGATTCCCCTTCAAACAGGTTCTCACACTTAAGGGTAATTGGTAAAGGACTAAATTCCTCTCTCTGTGAGCAATGCTGAAGAAATGCTTGAAGAAATCTGAGTTTGCTTGTAAGGTTCAGGCCTTTCCTCAAATACAAATTCTTAAGATGGGAAGTGATAACGGATGGGACTGGTTCTTTCTGTTTTGTGCACTTCCAAAGATGGAACTCTGAATCCTGCACTAACTTGTAAGTTGGTGTTATTTCATAACCACATCTGCACAAGCATACAGAGCAAAGGGGACAAGCACTGCATGACTGTGGTCACGGAGTCCTGGGAGCCTTTGGGGCCATCTACGCTGCAAGGGCTACCTGAAAACATTCACAAAACTTTTGTGCTTTTAACAAAATCCCAAATTTGAAAAAAACTGTGCTCAGCTCAGCTGGGATATCAATGAGGTTTACTTCAAAAAGAATTATAGATGAGCAAAGAATGAAGGCTTAGAGTCAATTTGTAACAAAATGCTCTAACCAAAGTTACAAGAACCTGGGATTTCTTAGCAGTACTTCATGAATCTCAACTCACACCTTCTGTAATTCAAGAGGCTTCCTGAGGAATTCAATTCTCCTGAGGCAGGAAGGCAGTTAAGATGATAGATAGCTACATCAGACAGATTTTAGGATGGATGCTTTTTATAATAGATTAGATATTTAACACTTGTATTTATGTGAATATGCAAACACCCACACTGGATCAAATGAAATCCCAAATTATCTTCTTCTCAATAGAAGGGAAGAATAGTTAGAAAAGAAAAGCAGGACAAGTGAAGAATAATGCAAATACTTATGTACTTTTCACACTATGGCAATGAGAGGTATCAAGCTAACCGAGCAAAAGGTGATCATTTGTGGCATTGCATTTAACGGAAGCCCCTATCTTCCATGAGCTATTTAGTCTCATTTTGAACACTTTTGGCCTTTATGACAATCTGTTAAAATGAATTGCACAGTTTCATTTTTCAGAGTAAATGGAAAAAAATAGTTCTTCCATTTATGTATTTTAAGCCTCCTGCCTAATCAGTATTCAGTAGCTTGTAACTTCTTGTATTATGAGAAACAATGAATCATTTCCTCCTCACCATCTGTATGCCATTCATAGATTATTTTTTCATTCCTATCAATCATCTTGCCAAAATAATACACAAATACATATACAGCAGGAATATTAACCATTCTCTCTGAAGCAAAGAAAGTTAAGATTAGATGAGTATGTTAACATTTTTCATCAATGCATTAAACATAGCAGTTGTATTAGTGGAACTAAAGGGTCATTTGATGTTGCTCTGTCGTCCTTTCTTTGTCATTTCATATTCTCTAACTTCTATTAGAATTTTAGCCATAAAACACAGTACCTTCAAACCTTCTAAGTGACTGTGTTAAGGGGGTGCAAATGGAGGAACAGTTCCTTCTCCATTCAGTGCAGTGCTGCGCACAGCTTTTGTTGCTGCAGAGCACTTAGCTGCACTTGTGCTTTTACATTTTCATTTTCCCCTGGGTTGAGCCTCCTTTTAGAGCACGCTCCATGATACTGGTCATGTCCTGTACACTCACCATGGTTAACAAACCAGCCACGTTTACCAGGATTCAACATCTGCAGCTCACCCTTCCCGGCTCTTAGGAATAGCTGTTAACAGGGAGACCTGCCAGTCTTCACAGGCAGCTGCTGTGTTTAATACCTAGCGTTAAGAAAATGTGTAATGTCTGAAAAGAGGTACGTTGACATAGAAAAACTCTACAGTTAATCTAATTAATGGGAAAGCATTCATTGTAAGAGATGCCAAGAATGGCTTAGCTCCCTTTGTGCTGCCATGGAGTTTGCACGGCATCCCCATTTCCCTTCAACAGATTTACTCATCTCAACATAAAATAATAGTTCACAGTTCACAATTATTTTTTCCCATAACTGGCAATTCAAGTTATGCAGCTCGGCAGGCACTTAGAAGATAGGACACCCCAAGAAAATAATTCAGGCACCTTGCAAATGCTGAAGTGTTTAGCAAGCGGTGTCCTAACCCAAGTCACTGTTTTTGCCTTCCTGTTCTTCTACAAGGCAGCTATTAAATTAAACCCATATAGCCATACAGTCAATTCCTCAGTAATAAGAGCAGCATACTTAAATAACTCTAAATTGAAATCAAGATCAGTTGATATTTTTACATCCCAAACATAGCTAAACGTAGCACAGCAGCCTTCCTCTTCCCCTCCTCCTCTACCCCACCATTCGCACAAAGCAGAGCTGACAGTTATTTTTATCACATTCCCATGAGGGAATTCCCATTCCAAAGGTTGTCTTTCAAAAGTAAAATCATCTCCTTCAGTAACATGAACTGAGTAATTTATACTAGATAAAATATAACTCTATATTCACAGGTATTGAACCCAAAAGTAAGTTTTGGAAACAGATCTGCTTAAAATACACAGTCAAAAATGAAATTTTAGGAAAAATCTTAATCACAGAAGCACAGCCAGCCTTTTTAATTGGTCAGAGTTTCTTTAACATAGGAAAGCATGGTCCATTGCTATAGTTGGTTCAGTAATATACAAAAAGCAAAGCGATAATGACAATACTTCAGCATTCAGGGATATTCTAATTACCTTAGACCAGAAGGGAAAGAATAGTTGCAATCATCCTGCCACTGAACTAACCACATACCCAAGGTGGCATTAAGTAGATCAGCTCATCAATAATAGAGCTTTCAGCAGTAAGTAGGTCAGTGGCACATGCTGCTATTTTCGCCTTGGATGGTCACTCCACAGCCTACTCGAAGGGAACTCAGACTGGCTTTTTCTGCATGCCAGAGAGACAGATGTCAGCATCACAAAATGTACCAAATCCTGCCTCTCTGCAGGAACTCTAGCCCTGAACATGAGTGGGGACAGAAGTTGGATGGCTGAAGGCTGAGTCACACAGGAAGGTTGTGTGGGGAAGTGCATAGGTATTGCTCATTCCATACCAGCTGTGCGGTAGCAAACATATCTGTGTGGCTGCTAAGAGGTCAAATTCTGCCTAAGTCCCATCCCTGTTGGTTGAACTAAGTTGGAAGTCTCCCATCAACCAGTATCATAAAGACTGTTGCAGATCCAAAATCTTTCCAGGGATTTGAGTAGGTTCTAGATCAATAGCTAATGTGATTAAAACACAACAGTTTGAGATACCTATATGAAACAATACCAACAACTTGGTACTTTGGGTTCTACTACTAAGAAAATACCAACAGAAAAGATGTGCTACTTTGCAAGTGGCTGTAATGTGTGTATCAAAGAATTGCAGCTGAATTGCTTTCTCTTTTCCAAATTCTTGCTAGAGGGATGTAAATAGAAAACTGCCTAGTCAGCCCACAGATACTTGCTGAGTCTGTGCTGAAGAAGGTTCAAAGCTGATTCAAAGGGAGCTGGCCAGTTCAAATTCACCATCATCCAGCCCTGCAGGACAGCAGCACAAGCAAAAAAGTAAAAGTAATTCAATCAGGGCAATGGTAACCATCCAATACCTTCAGTAGGAAGGCTGATGATTAACAGTATACTGCTCTTGGGCCCTTGCTGGGTGCATTCAGCAGTGGCCAGATCTGATGTCCAAAGGCAATATGCAGAGCAAAGCAGATGGTTAATCCCTGGAAACATTTTTATACAGGTTATTTTTCCCGCAATCAAACTCAATAGGAAAAGCAAAATCAAACAAACTTAGTACTTCTCTAGGGCTACACAGATGGTGACAGCTCAGTGTGGCATGCCACACATTAGAAGACTGAAAGATTCAATAACATTACAGCTAAAAGGACTGTATAGGCAGGAATAAGTCAGTCTGGTGATTTTAGTTGTTAAATAACATGTTTTATTTAGGTTAGCATGGGCACCAACTCATCAAGCACACACTAGTTGTTTTGCATTGCTAAAATGCATGGACAGTCTCACAGCTCCACTCAGAGAAAACAAAGTGTATTCAAATCTCCTGAATTATACAAACCATTCCATATTACTTATGTTAAATCTAAACATTTATTGGAAGATACCGCCAAAATGAGTAAACATTCTAGAGCCTAAAATTTTTAAGTCTAATTTATTTGTCACCCCAGGGCAATTTTCATTTGTTCTTCTCACCTTCTTTAAGTGAACAAGTCATTTATTTGAGTAATGAAAATAATCTTACTGTGCATCTTTTAATCTATTATTCAATAGCTAAAAGAAAAGTAAAAATCACCCTTTCTATCAATAATTCAAGTCAGCACAGTTTTAGTGCTAACACAGCCATTTACTTGCCCCTCATACTAGTGCCTCATGCATTTTTAATGCTTAGGCTGACCATTTTGAGGTCAAATGTGGGAACTGTGGTTAAAAACAGTTACCAGGTGTGGGCACTGAAGAAAAGATTCCCATTGCTAACCAAAAAAGTTAGAGCGCAAGAGAACAGAAAACTGCAGAGTAGGGTCCTCAGTATCTGACTTTGCAGCAGGCCAGAAAGATATAGTCCAGAGAAGCCAAATTAGCAATGGCAGTATTGTGAGTGGATATGAACAGACAAGATGGTACTTATCAAAGCCAGAAAAAAAAAGAATATTTTGGTACAATGGGAAGTAAAATGTACAGAGCATGAAACAAAGTTTAGTCATATGGATAAAAGGATTTTACACTGGAGAATTTGTCTCATGCACTAATCTGCTCAGGCAGCTCTTTCATAAAGAGATAAGAAAAGAAATTAAGTTGAGGAAAGGATGATATAAGCCCTGAAAACTGATTTCTATACTGTGACCTTGACTCAGAGGTCGAATGGGAGCTAATCTGCAATCTTTGTTTATAACCAGAGATTACAGGCATAAATTTGTACAGCCTGATCCTGCTATAGAAACAAGGCCTGCAAAAAGCCCGTCTCAATTTCCCTTATGTTGCCCTACCACAAGATTTTCATACAGGCCCTTAAGGCATCAGTGACCTGTGTCTTCTACATTTTAGCTTGTCCGTAACATTAACAGGTCCCAAGAGACTCTTCTCCCTGGCAAAGGCTACCTCAAATATTTTTAAACAAACTGCCTTAGGCTCATGAGGAACTGATCTTGCACGGCATCCCTTTGGGCATTAAAGGGCCAGTATTCCACTGCAGTGAACAAAAATTTGCAAATATTGTATTTCTTAGATAACACATGGAAAAGACTCTTTAAAGAGTCTTTGTTAAAAAGTCAAAAAGACTCTTCAAACAGAAGAGTAAGGTTCAAAAGTGAAAAGAGTCACGAAATTCAAATAATGTACAGTCAGGCTTAGTAATTCAACTGACAAAGACACATCACAAATATAATATCTTTAAATGTGCTTATCTAAGAAAGCAACTGAGACTAGGGACATCACTGAGAGTACCCCAAAACATCAGTTAGCGAGTACAGCTGAGATATGACCAAAACTGAATCACAGAGAGTTACTAGAAGGAATTCATTAATGTCAATAAATGTTGAGATGTATCCACTCTCAAATCCTAGGGAATCTTCAAATGAAATAAGCTGCCTAGGAAATGTCGCTGCAAGCACCCTGCATGGCTGAGGCACGGCAAAGGAACTGCACTTGCAAGTGGTAATCTTAGGGATGCTTCAAGATGTGGTAAATTCCTCTCTGCAGTTGACCTGCTTCATCAGTCGTGGACTACAAAGCCCAACCACAGCAACAAATCTGTCACACACCACCACTGCAGCAAGGACTTGCTGCCCAAGGCTACTCCATTCCAGAGATTCAGCAGGATTCTGTATTTCGGTCTGAAGAACGAGCTCGGAGCCGCTAGGTGTCAGAGCTTCCCCAGCAGTCCTGTTGATCTGCCTCTCCAGAGGGAATCCTGCCTCCCACATTAATGCATTGACAACGCTGGCAATTTCCAGGCTGTACTGCACAGCGCTTTGTGGGGCAAATTGGTTCATCACTCATTTTTAGTGCATGGAAAAATAGGCTCCAGATTAAGGATAGTAAACCTCAATAAGACTCTGAATATCCCAGATTCCTGTGCTGGCTGCTGAAATACTGCAGTGGTATTTCTGGTGGGATTCTTGAAGGATTAGGGCTCCTCCCTGCTTGGGAAGCATGTCTGGGTCAGAAGCATAGGCAGCAACACAGCTATTCCTAGTCATGTTGAACAGGGTCCCACATTAACCACTGGTGCTAGTGCCTAAGACATCACATATCAGACAGGCTAGTTTTGTACAGTAAATTGTAAGTTGAGTAAGAATAACCTTGAGTTATAAGAATAACCCTTGAGTAAGAATAACCACACTAGATTTGAGGAAGTTAGGAAGCATCTTCCATTTATATGAGCTGAAATATAAATAAAAGTAGTTTTTACTGAAGAGCTTGCAGTGAGAACATGCTAAGAATGAGGTCCTGCTGCTATAGATAGTGGTGACACTGGTGAATGAGTCCCCAGGAGGAACTCTGCACACTGTAATTCTCTGTTCACCAGGCAGGCTGCACTCTGCATGCCCCGGCACCTTCCTGTGGCCTCCTCGTGCAATACTGAGATATTAGCAGGTGCTATGAGAGAAGGAGAGTGCAGAAATAGCCGTGCTCTGAATGATTTCTATAGGAGCTCATACTCAGACAAGCTACCAAGCCTCAGAGATGTCCATGCTGGCTAATATGGTATTATTTTCCAGGGATACCAACAGCTGTTCCTTCATGAGACATGTCTGTATGAACAGTGGGCATATTCCTCTATCACCTGATTCAAAATGTAACCCTGGGCCTTTATAAATCAGCAGTTTCCAACCCACAGAGCAAGCCACTTTGGTGAGCCCCAGCACAGGACCCTGCTAGGCCTGCCCAGATCCCCTGGAAGGTGTCATGTGAACAGTTGTGGAGAGGAACAAAGGGTCCAGCTCTACCTCTTTGCTCAATTTCAGCATCACAGATTTACTGGAGACACAGAACGGACTAAGCACTGGAGTACTTTGTGACTGAAACACTATTTGCAGTTTAATAAACAAAACCAGAAACTGTTACAACATTGCTAATTTGGCCTCAGTTGCTCTCCAGCCTATTCTTATTCTTGTTTTCAGCTATTTTCCTTCACTCATTCTTCAACAACATATTGTTGAATAAAAAAAAAATGGAAATAGATGTGTGGGCACTTAGGATGTTCTACTTATATTGCAGGTGCAACACTGAGGAATCCACTTGTAGATATGGATGCTGCCTCCTCCCGTGTCATACAGCATGACGTACCATCATGGTGCTCCATCAGTGCCAGATTCAACACGGACTCCCCTCTGGACCCTGTGAGAGGTGTCACGGTGGGAAATCACATCAAGCCATCAACGAAGGATTCATGACCGCTTCATACTCCTGAAATCCTGTGGGCAGACTAACTAACATTGTAACTAACATTCTTTAAAGAAAAGATTTTGAAGACAGTTGTGCCATGACAGGAAGGTTCAACAAAAAAGACACTGTATTTCTGTTATATTGTACCACCTGACAGCCTGACAGCTGAAAATGTCACTGTATTTTTAAAACACAGATATGTGCAGAGTAAGCACTCACTTGGACAGTCATTATGAGGAGGTAAATTTCTTATCATTTGTATTAATTTTTCTTGACTTTTACAGAAATGTTTTATATATTTTATCGCAACTGTTTACTCATCTTAAAACAACAAAATTCTAGAGTACAGAGTGCATTCGTATGGTAAGATTTACTGCCTAGGGAAAAGAATTTTGTAAATGCAAATAAAAATATGAGGAAGCGTAATATATTATGCCCTATATTGTCCAAAGACATGTATTTATCAAGGAGCAGAAATGGCGAATAGGATAAAGAGTTATACTTGAAAATTGCTTTAAAACAGGTAGATTATTTCTTTCTGTTTGAAAGGAGAGAAAACATGTCACCTTTATCCCGGATAGTAACTTTACTTAATCTTATATAGACCTTATTTTCTAATTTAGAAACCAGTCTTAAATATAGTAGAATACACTGTTAACCCAGTTTTCATTTTTTACAGAGATTTTTAAAGGAGAGCTAAGGGATCGGTTTAAGAGGACAGTCATTATTTTCATATCCAATGCTAATCTGGCCCTGACTGTTTAAAACTCTGGAGGTAAAACAAAATCCTGCACTCTGAAGGTGGAATCAAATCATCAAATAGTCCCATCTGGCCTTAGTATGTTTGCAGATCATAACAATCTCCTGATCTTGTATCCTGCCTCACATAATATTAACACATGCTGTTAAACATGTGTTTTGTGTGTTATATGTGTATGTATAAACATATATTTAACAAAGTGGAAGAAGGGCCTACGAGGCTGAGGAATTAATCACGGAAAAATAATTCCTTCCTGACTCGACAGTGAGTATTCCCCTTGCTATGAAAGAAGGCACCCTGAGCTCCCCCTTACTCCTCAGATTCTGTGGGGTTGGTGGGAGGAATTAACCTTGTTTGGCTTTAGCCATTCAGGTAACTGTCCATACCTTGCCTATATTTGGTGGACAACTGTAGAAGCTGATGAGTAGCTTTATGAAAATACTTCACTATATTGACAATGAAGTAAAAAATCTTACATTAGATGCCTAATGTTTTGATGTCTAAAGTTGGATGATTTTGTTCTTAAATAATGGCGAATGATAAGAACATATAACCACATTATTTGACTGATGTCTACATTTTGTAGAATCTGGAGTTGTTGAAAGAAAGTGCAACACATCAGGACTGGAATGCTGTAAAATGCGTCAAATGCACAAGATTTTGCATGCATGTTTGCAATATTATTTTACAATTACCCATAGGAGAGATTCTCTCTCCAGTCCTCTAAGGCTGCCAAGGTCAGTTAACTTTCAGAATACCAGATTACCAGTCTATTTACCAGAGTAAGTATCTGCCTAAACAATAGACTAGAGATTCTCAGGGCCTTCTTCCGGGGCACAAAAATAAGCTTCTGAAGACTATCCGGGATTACCATTTATAATACGAAAGTTTAAAATTCCAAACAGTCCATCATACTGTCACTCTTTCCTAAAACACTAAGAGACACATTGTGTTTGGGCTAATAAAATAATAATAAATACAGGGTGTTACATTCTTGTAACAAAAATGGACTGTACAAAAACAAGTGATCCCTTTCCCTTTGGAATTACTACACTTAAACTCTTCACCATCTTCACTCACCAACACTTTTTGTAATAGCCGCAGCTGAGCACAGAGCCTCAAGAGAGCACAGAGGCAGAATTTCCTGACCTAGTAGCACAGCGCACATTTCTTCCCTGGATTTCTAACAGAAATCAACAGCATAGAGAAAAAGAAAGGCAACAGGAGGAGAAAAGTCACTTTGCTCCTGAACTGTACAGTCCTTCTACAACTCTCTAATTGCTTGTCAAGGCAGACAGTAATGCTTTTGCTGTTTTATAGATGCACAGAGCAACAAATGATTTGTCTAACATTACTTATCTTTTTAATAAAGATGTCTTCTTTCTCTTTCTGGTGCTTTCCCTCCCATAAGTCCTATTCATCTGTATTAGCTACTCAGTTCCTGCCACTGCTGAAGTTAAAAGTATCTGGATCTCTTCCCTGCCCTTCATACTCAGTGCAGGGCTTTTTCTTCTGCTCTCCTCACTGATATTAAACCCAGGCTCAACAGCACCATCTTGGCCAATCTGTGGTGCCCCTGTGATACAAGTCATGGAGATTCAGTGCAGACAGGGTAGATGATAGATAAACTTTTATTCCTCTTTTGTAAGTCCTGCAGTTTCATACACACACTCACACTTTGCTTGAATAAACTAAAGGAAAACTTACCTGCTCAAGAGCAAAATGAAGCAGGTGCTTACCACATCTGGCTACAGTGAGCAGTATTTCCTCATTTAGGAAGGGAAGCTCTGTTGGTGAAATTAACCCATATAACGTGAAAGCTCATTTCATAGGTGATGTGTAGCTGTGATAGTAAGTTTCTATGGCTTGCTTTCACCCTAAAGTATTATCATTTCTCTTTGCTGTTAGCTGACTTTTGAATTTTGATTGGATAATAATTTGTATACAGAAAATTAAAGATAAATTATTAAAATTCTGCACAGATTTTTGTCGCTATGAAATTTAGATGAGTTTCTATGAAATGTATAATCTATTTCCTGTTCTTCTTTTGCAAGAATGGAAGCAGAGACAAGTCGTATGCACATACGAGACCAGAATAGTAATTAAATTAAAGAATACAGTATGTGCTGAAGACAACCTCCAGAGAGGAAAAAGGAAAATTTCCCCTCTCCTGGTTCACTAAAAATGTGAACATAAAAATGTTTGGAAAGGATTATTTTTAAAAAGTTATTGTCTGCATCATGCCTTGACATTCCTTCTTTTAATACAGAATTCACTGAAATCTCAGAGATGTTTTGGGAACTCCACCACACAGATTGAAACTTCAAGTCTGAAGCATCAGCTACCTGAGACCCCACTTGCTACAGCAAATATAGATAGCATTCACCATCTTCCATAACTTGAGTGTAATTAATCCAATGCTAAAAAATGAATCAATTCAATACTAATAAAAACAGCATTAAAATGTAGGCAGAAATATCAGACATAAATACACTGTTGGGAAAGTGTTCCCTTTAAGAACAGAGAATTAAAATGGGGTTTGGGCTTTCCTCTCAAATATGCATAATATGGATTTAGCAAAAAGTCCTAGACTATTATTTTCCTTCACATATAATGTTTCATTGTTCCAAGGAGGTCAGAGTGGTTGCTGGCAAGATTCCTCAAATGTTTGTGCTTTGCTGCAAATGCGCAGGGAGAACAGTAAAGTTGCAGTAACCCTTCAGTTAGACTGAAAGATATTTAGAAGAGAACTATATTCCATATTCTGATTCTACTTAAAGAAAAGGATACAGACCAGAGGATAATTTTGGGGAGCAGAATATACATGCCTAGTGCACATATATATGTATCTAAAAATAGGGCTCTTACAAACAAAGATAGGTTCAAGGATGGGGAGAAAACCTGAAGCATGTACTATTGGAAAATTTGGATCTGCATATTAACAAAATTTTCAGTACATATGATTTATGTAATTATGATATATGCATTTGTATGCTATGTTTACCGTATTTTGTTAACTATTTTTCATATGTTATATCTGATGTATATATGCTTTATATATTATATTTAACTACCATATTCCGCATTACATATTAAAATCACTTGGATTCTGTCATGTTTGCTCAGTTCTCAACACCACTTTGTTATTTTATACAGCATTAAAAATTCACCCTTTTCCAGCACTGCAAACTCATTATTCCCCACTATTTCTCTCCTTCTCCTCTATGTAAACCAACATGATACAGTCAACCAGCACCGGGTTACTGAGATCGGGATACCATGTATTGCAGTCTTATCCCAAAGAAACGAGTAGATCATCTGGAAAGTGGTTTAGTTTCTAAACTCGGACATTTAGCACTTTGAGAAGACCTGTGCTTGAGCAGGAAGGAATTCTGGGCCATCCTGAGGAATTAGCCCTGCCCTCGCGAACGCTCATCCCTATCTTTGTTCCCCACTCCTTGGGGAACACACAGATTCCCCGGTACCTCTGCAAGTTTTGCAAGTCTCAGGTGTCTAAATGAATGAGGAGAAAGGAAATTCAATCTGGCACAAGGGAGCATGAAGGGGAGTTTTAAGCCTAAAGCTAAGTATATGCACGTTTTTAATGGTGGGGAACCATTAAAGTTAAAAGTGATATTTGCAAACGCTGCAAAACTTCAGGGAAAAAAAAAAAAAAAAAGGAAGACCCACAGTTTTTAAGCTGAAAAACTGTGTTTCTCAATTTAATTCCCCGCAGGTATATTTTAAATATATCTATGCAGGTCTGTTAGCTGTATAAATACCTTAGCGCAGTGCAGCGTGCTGATGGCACCTGGGAGCTGGGGAATGTTCTGGAAGGCTGGGAGGGACCTGATCTCACGGGGAGAGGGGGGATTGTTCCAGAAGGGCACGAGGGAATGGTCTGGACGGCTGGGTATGTCCTGGAGGGCGATGAGGGGACCAGCCTGGAATGTCCTAGAAGCCTGGGGGGACCAGGATGGAAGGCAGAGGGTTGTTCTGAGGGCTGGGAGCACTGGGCTGGAAAGTCGGGGAGTGTTCTGGAAAGGCACGAGGATGTTCTATGGTGGCCGTCTGGGTGCAGCTTGGGGCGCAGCTCAAGGGAGACCCTGCGGTAAAACAAGGTGAGGCGCTTGGGCAGAGCATCAGCAACATATGTGAAAACCTGTTGTTCTTCCTCTTCCTCCTGGGATGCAGTGAGGAAAACTTTCTAAAGAGGAGAGAACAAAATGCTGTTTATCACCACTCCTCCCCAAGTCCCAGGGCACTTATAAAAGGCCAGGAGCAAGGCCGAGCATTGGAGCAGGTGGCTGAACGCCACCAAAGAAGAGCAGTGCTCGTGCAGGGTGTTTACACCCACTCTGCACTAGGGAAGGGTGTTTGGTGCCAAACCACGAGCTGCTGGCTGGAACTTGAGCTGAACTCACTTGATTTTCAGAGGAGCTCAGTTAACACTGTCAAAGCAGCTGCTTTTTCTTTTCACACCTCTCCAAGCTTACTGGGACAAGAACCAGATGTGCTGAACTGCTGCGAGGTCCTCTTCTTAGGACATTGCTGACCCCAGTTAGCAAGCAGCAAAGAGCAAGCAAAAAAAAAATGTTGTGCTCTTAGAAGGTTTTCTGCTATTTCCTTCCAGGCTCATGTGTCTTGTGTGGTTCACACGAATACTTGATTTTTGGCTACACACATTTAGCTAAAGCAGAGTTCTGAATTCTTTGGAATCCAAGCCTTCATGTGGGAAAGCTTCATGTTTTTTACGATTCAGCCTCGTGCTTTAACCTGAGGTGTTTGGCACAGCCCCTGCTGAAGTCCATGGCTTTACTGGGATAGACGCAAGCAAAGTAGCTAGTGGTAGCTCAGTTGTGGTCACACCTTCAATTACAGTGTGGAGTCAGGGCTGCAGTGGAGGTTTTAGTGGATGGTGGTCTGGCAATGACCCACTCGTGCACCCGCAGGGCATCTACGAGCACCAAGTCACACAAAGTTCAGAGCAATGTGCTGGGAAATGGCCAGATAGAAACAGTCCATCAAACTCTACAAAAAGGACCAATTGCTTAAGGTACATCTCTTGATCACTGTGCAAATTAGGGAGGCTTTTATGTATTCTCTGACACTGAGCAAATCTCCAAGCACTAATGCAGGTTTGCCAGCAGGTTCAAAACGATCAGCAATATCATGTTTCCTGACCTATTTTCTGGATTGCTCAGTTAGTTCAAAAATTCTGTTCAAGGTCCCTTGGCTCCTTTCAGGATTGCTGGAGGTCAACAGGCTGTTTCCAGGACTGGAAGCACCAGAGATTTGAGTAAGACAAATAAAACGACAATATTTTTAGCAACTGGCAGTAAGAAGGGCAGGGAAGGCAATTTTCTGTAGGTTAACTCCATTTAGTTCCTTAAGGCATGTTAAGATTTCTTAAAGAAAGGGGAGAGGAGACAAGATCAAAGCTGGAGGATGGCAAGTACTGGAATCTGTCAAAAGAGGTCTCGAGACACAGCTCCCTGTCTGTGGACACACTTGAGGGAATATGGGAGAGCCCTGCTGCTACCTAAAGGCAGAACTAATTTTTCTCTGAACAGCGTTATCTGTCCTAATGCCTCCACATCCGTAGTCAAGTGATTTCTGAGGAACCAGGGCGCTCATTTTAAATAGGTTTCTAACCATCACAGTTCTGAAGGGAATCTTAGGAATAAACATAAAGGCTGAAATACAGAGGCAAGAAACTCACTTTGAGGGTTATGGACGCGAATTGTTATTCTCAAGCTCAGCTTGTGATTACTGGGTCCTTGGGGCTGCTCACTGACTTTGAGTGGAAATGGCAGTACTCCAGAAACTGCTAAAGAAGTAAAGTTGCCATCAGAAACAGCTGCACGTTCTGTTTCAGATTCTGAGATGTCTCATCCTGGAAGGACTTGCTCATGCTTCTCCGCTTTACAAGTGCCATAACAAGGAAAGAAAAAAAATTGGCCAGCTAAAACAAAGCAAAACAAAAAACCCTAGAGAAATTCCCATTGTGCCAGAACAGAACAACTTTCAGTCAGAGGTGGCATGATTTAAATTGAGGTATTTTTTGGCGGATACCCTAGGCACTATTAATATTACTGTCACCTACAAATATCTGTTTACTCCTGTCATTGCTAGAACTAAATCTTATATAAGGAGTAATCAGTTATGGCAAAACTGAAATGCGCTAGACCCCATTTGAAGATTTTATTTATATAGATATTATGCAGTTTGTAGAAGTTTAAAATGCTGCTAATTGTTGTTTCAGTGGAAGTGCATATTAGTGGAGCATGTGACTATCAATTACTCATCTAAGACATGCTGCTGAAAAAGTATATAATTTAAACAACTCTTATGAGTTCTGTTTATCTCCCCTTCTAACTTAGGAAATCATCCCAGCAGCATCTGTCCTTCACAGCTGCATTACATTCTGATACCTTATCTCTGCAAATTCCCTGATGTTATCTAGTATTGCAATCCATTAACACTTAGCAGATGCCCTTCAAAAGTCCCATTCCTCTGAAATTTCTTGGCTTCCTCTATAGAGTGTCTAGATACTTGAGAATGCGCTTGGACATTTTGAGTATCTAACACTTTGATCTCTGAAATACTGTTGCCAGAAGTGCCTGTATTTTGTGTCGCGGGACTGCCTCAATGAATTGATTTCTATTTATTTCTATTTATTTTCTCCTGTAACTTCCTTATTTGAAAGGCTATATAGAATGTGAAAACTTGTGAGTTACATGCAAGGAAGAAAATATTCACAATTTGACTATACATTTTTCTGAAAATATGCAGAGGCCTGGGCATGAAACCTCCAAGGCCAGATGAAGGGATATAGCTCTTTTCAGGATAGTCTTCTGAGCTGTATTGCCTTGGCCTGTTGTAGCACAGGGGAATCTGGCAGTTGGAGTCTAACTGGTGACGTGCCATTTTGTTGCATGTCTATCCGAGGGCTTTCAAGGAGGCAGCGTTTCTACATTAATGTTACAAAGGGGAAAATCAGCAGTTCAGGGAGATGCCTTGGCTGGTCAGAGTTGGGAAGGCTGGTGTTTGGCTCCCCTCTTTCCACTTTATCTCATGACTGTGGAAACGTGAAGCAAATACAAATTTACAAATATTGTATTTTTTTTTCCAGAGTATCAACAGAGCTACTGTCTGGTGCAGTAACAGGTCAGGGACAGATTTTCGAAGAATGCCAGTAGAAACACTGGCTTGAATATGATCAAAGATACTTTTTCAATCCAATTTGCAGGAAGTCTTCTTAAAAAAATATGCTTAGGAATGTGGGAAAATGAGGTGAAGGATAGGGAACTTGAGACAAAAGAGATTTATTTGTTTTTTTAAATCTTGGTATAAGGAAGGGAAGGGAGATGCACAGTCCTGTCGGTGCTCTTGTGGGCAGCTGTTTTTGAGAACTGACAAGGGAACTGGAAGCTGATTCTGACTTGCTTGGAGCTTACATACACTATCCTGGAGTGTAACATCATGCTTCTGCTATGAATCATTTTTAATTTGAAAAACCAAAACAAAAACAAACTGGAACCATTTTTCTAAAAGTACACGTTGTGCTCGGAAAACTAGAGGGCTGAGCGTGTAACCGTATCTTGGCAAGAAAAGTTGTCTCCAAACATGAACCAAGAGTCTATTCCAAAACAAATATAGGACTTTTAGTTCCAGGCTGTTCTGAGAAAGTTACCTATTGCAGTGGGGCAGAGACATCCATCACTAAACTAATTCTTTATAATTGCATTGATTTTCCTGAGGTTATTATAAAAAAATTACTGTTTGGGAAACTGTTTTTATCTTAGGGCCTCAAATTCATTTCAGGTATTGGATTTTCTTTAAAATGAGCAGAAACATTCTTTGGGCACTGCAGGCAGAAATTTCTTAATTCACTTTCTAGAAACCATTCTGATTTTACTTCATGTTCGAAATTCCCAAAGAGGTTTCGTAGTTAAGAGAGCTGGCCTGCTCACAGATAGAAAGTGGGACTAAAGAAGTGATACTATCCTTATTTAAGGCAATAGCAAATTATTGTGGGGAGTAAAAGGATTCTACTCCTTAAAAAAGATGAAAATTTTAAAAATATAAAAATTTTGAAGAGACTCAGGAAGAAGCTAAATGAGCAATTAGAAAACACGAAAAGGTTGTCTAGTGAGTGATGAAAATTTTATCGGTCATTTAAAGGAAAATTCAGAGACTATTTGATAACTTCATGACGTTTACTTTAATGGAAAAAGTATTACTAAGAGATAGGAAAACAATGCATATAAATTATAATGTAGTTTAGGAGCTAAAAGGTAGATAAATCCAGGTTGAAAATGAGATTCAGTTTTTAACAACATGAGTAATGAAACATTACTGGGTGGTCTGTGGGGAACAATTCTAATACAATTAATTTTTTTGCATTTTTGGGTGTCCTTAGGTTGTGCCTAAAAGAGCCATCCAAAATACCTCTCCCTGTGCATTTGTTCAATGGTTTTCTGGAGCTTCCAGTTCAAAAGTCAATCAGCAACACGTGCTCTATCCCGTGAAAGCAGGATCTCCTCACTTTGGCCCACTCTTGAGCAAAATTTATAAGTAATTTTTAATATAGTTGTTTTAGCAGGAATGTGATAATAATCCTTTTTAATCCTCTTCCTAATAAAGCTGTAAGGGGGAATTTAGGTTAAGGGTTGTACCTCATGAGACCTGTAATTTTTGTCTAGTACTGTGAAGAGTTTTGAGTGGGGAGTAGCATTAAGACTGCCTAGATAGCATGCCAGAGAGTTCATCGAAAGAAAGCAAACTTTAATCTGAAACATAAGAAGATTTCATCATGAAGTTGTCAGGAAAATTCTCAGTACTGATTAAAATGAAATACTTCAGTTATTAATGTCACAGAATTCTCAGAAATTGATACAAATGAACCGAAACCTTTAGGTCTTTTTTGACTCTAGTTAAGAGCAGCACAAATGTCTTCAAAACTGTTCCTCACTTGTGCAAATACATACTGACACAAGACACAGATGAGCTGCTTAATGTTTAGCTAAAAATTTTCTTAGATAATGTCTTACATATTTTCTTCTTTTTTGGCTTATGGAAGAGCTGTTTGTTATTTCAAAATGTCTTGGCCCTAGTCCACTTGCAAGACCTCATTTATTCTTTTGAAATTTGTAGTGTTCACAGGCTTGGCATCTGCAGTATCACAGACAATGAATTACTGTGGCAAGAAGTCTTGGGAATTAAAAAACCCTCCTCTGTAAGAACTTTTTTTTTAACTTTTTTTTTTTTACAGAACTATGATTTGTTCTGAGGAAACACAGTTGGCAAAAAAAAAAAAGAAGTTTGCAAAGATAAGAGATTTTTCCTCATTTTTTTCTTCTCCCAATAACAAGAGAGTACTGACTTGCTCTTTAAATAAATGAAATCTTTCTCTCCTCTCTTGGCAATGTCAGTAGTATTCTTGTGCTGTACAACAAGGCTAGCTAGTGCTATATTTGTCTTCTAGCTATACAGACATTTACGAGAGGTCATTCAATAAGAGAAAGGCAAAGAGCCAATGTAGTTTAAAGAAAGTTTGTTTTACCACAGTCCGAACTTCTAGGATTGGCTTAAAGACAAAGCTGCATACTTCTAGAGGATCAGGAATATCATTACTGATAGGAAACAGCAGCTTTCCTGAGCTGTCTCTGGAAAGGTCAGGGCTTTGCAAAGAAGGGGAAAAAACATTAAAAGAATGGAGTGCAGTAGGTGTTTGGGTACATCAGCAGAAGAGAAGAAAAGACCAGAGGGTGGGGAAGATGATACTAGAGATGCTGGCACTAGTGTTGTCCACGAAGAGTTGAATTTGGCACAAATGTACCTCACCTGTTTGCCTGAAAGATACATGAAAGCAAAATTCACCTTGGCTGCATATCTGACATGCTGGCTAGTGATGAAACTCTGCAAGGTAAGCGATTTTAGTACAAATACGTGAGATTTTTATATAACTTCCTATATGCTTAAGAAGCAAATTGAGCGAGGGCTCTGCTGGAATATTTGACAGTCTTTTAAAAGATTTTTTTTATTGTACAGTTATTATTGTGGTTTATTGTAAAAGCAGCACTGTAAATATTGACACTGTACCCAGAAACAGGCAATGAATAAAGGAAAAACATATAGGGGCTGCTAATGGAGCATTCAGTAAAGCAGAGCACTAGCAGTTGCTAGCCAGCTTTTCTGTAGCTACTGTTACATAGTTGCAAGGCATTTGAGATTTTGGGGAGTTAATTTCTAAATGAAATTTCTTGTAGTGCTCTTCAGTTGCTTTCATCCATATTTTGTGTTGGATGAGGAACAGGATGTATTTCAGTCCTGAAAATGTGAATATTATAAAAATGAAGGGTAGTTTATTTGAAACATTTTGTCAAATGCAGTAAGGAGTTAGTGTTTAGGCTCTAGTAAGGCTGTTTTAAATGTCGTCTGTGCATCAGCTAGAGAAACAGGGTATTGGACATGTTATTACTGTTACAATTTGTTTCCTTTTGTCTTTGCAGAAAGCTGCCTTAAAATTTAGATCCATATAAAGGATCATTGAGTTCTGTACAATTGATAGGTTAAGGTCAGCAGATAAGGACTGAGATATTTGAGCTTAAAATCATGCAGCTGTTATGTGCAGAAATACTGTTTAAATAAAGTTTAAACGTATAATAGTTTTGCCTTTCTGTTGTTGAATACAAGATTTGCTATTGTAGGCATTTAGTGGATGGGCACATTACCCCTTAGGCCAAAGTAAACACTGAGGCATCGTTTACTGGCTATTTTTTTAATAAGCTGTGTGAGAGATTGGAAATAGAGGGTGATGTGGATATATCAGCTGTGGGGTCAGATGGTGCCTCAGCAGCAGCAGTGCCGCCCCTGCAAACATCCCTACACCTGTAGCAGTCAGATTTTGCCAACACAGCTATGCAGGTGTAAGCTGAACCGTGTCTGGAGTTTTCATCTTGCTTTTTATTTAGCTTTTCCTAGTAAAGGATTAAGCTTTAGTTTACATGGCTCTGTGGGTTAGAAAAAAAAGGAACAGATGATGAAATTGGGGTCTCACGTCCCTCTGCTTTGGTTCTTCTGGGATGGACTGTAGTCCCAAGGTTTATTGGTTTAAAGTTTGGGAGATAGAAAACGCCTCTTCTTCATGACTGGTTTTGCAGAAAGAGTGAAGAAACTTATCTCTGTGGCGATCCCCCTCACTGGCCAAAAGCAGCATGGTATTTTACTCTCATTCAGCTAATGGGGAGATAGTATTCTGAGAGATAATACTCTTCCCCACTAGTAGACAGCAGTACATCGCTCTCGCAGGCACTGTTGCTGGTGAGAGTGGATTAGGGACCACAGCTTTTCCAGCACTCATTTTCCATCTAGTGCAGTAGTGCACTAGTCTCCCACATGACTGTGTCATAGCTTTGTTTCCACGTGTATCCCGTATTTGCAGTGCTAGTGTCCTGGACTACAGGTAGAGGATTCATCATGTGATACCAGTGTCTTGCACAGTTACTTTCCTCATACAACTTTTTCTAGTAATCTTTCTGCTTGCTTGCTACAAAGATTTTTGTGCAAGATTGACTGAAAGGGGTAGGAATCACACCGTTACCTGGGGAAGTAAATGGCCCTCGGGCAGATAAGCAGGACAAGACCACTATGTGAGGCAGACTGGGATGCAAAGAGTCTCCAGCTGCCTTTGTAGAGCATTGATCCAGGGTGGGAAAGGTTGCCCTTTGGCTACGTCCTACTTGATGGGGTTGATTTTGTTGTGGTTTGAACAATTTACAACCAGCCAGGTGAATACGTAGGCTCTAAGAGCAATTCCTCTGTCAGAGCGTGAGCGTTTGTCCAGTAGTCGATCTGGGTGCGTGCAAAAGCTCGAATACCTTGGCCTGACTGCTAGATTTTTTGTATATAACTCACCATGTGTGCAGGAGGCTGAGTGGCATGCAACAGTAGTCTTGTGCACATATCGTAGACTCATAGAATCATAGAATGCCTAAGGTTAGAAGGGACCTCTAGAGGTCATCTAGTCCAACTTCCCCGCACACGCAGGGCCACCTAGAGCACGTGGCACAGGGCTGCATCCAAGCGGGTCTTGAAGAGCTCCAGAGAAGGAGACTCCACAACCTCTCTGGGCAGCCTGTGCCAATGCTCTGTCACCCTCACTGTCAAAAAAATTTTCCTTAAGTTCCTGTGGAACTTTTGGTGCTTAAGTTTGTGGCCATTTCCTCTTGTTCTGTCAGTGGCCACTACT
>JAWLRI010000207.1:795651-809499 GCA_034781795.1 Crypturellus tataupa
TGGCCTCACCAGGGCTGAGTAGAGGGGTAGAATCACCTCCCTCGACCTGCTGGAGACGCTCCTCTAAATGCACCCCAGGACCCCATTGGCCTTCTTGGCCACGAGGGCACACTGCTGCTTCATGGTCAACCTGTCGTCCACCATGACGCCCAGGTCCCTCTCTGCAGAGCTTCTCTCCAGTAGATCGGTCCCCAGCCTGTACTGGTGTCTGGGGTTATTTCTCCCCAGGTGTAGGACCGTGCACATGGCCTTGTTGAATTTCATGAGGTTTCTCTCCACCCAGTTGTTCAGTCTGTCCATGTCTCTCTGGATGACAGTGCAGCCCTCTGGGGTGTCAGGCACTCCTCCCAGCTTTGTATCATCAGCAAACTTGCTGAGAGGATATGTTATGTTATTATTTAGGGTAAATGGTCACTTGTAGACCTGACAAGTGGCAAACAAAATGTGTGGGTTTAGATTGTTGGAGAGAAACTACAGCTTGACCTGGGAAATGTGAGTGCCAAGCAGGGAGGAGGGAACTGACAGCATGTAACAGAAGAGGCTCTAACGCCCCTTCACCTCCCTGCGCCTAGTAAGCCTGTAGCTACACAGAATTCTCCACAGGGACTAAACCATAAATCAGGAAATGCCATTCTGTGCTTATGGATGAAGTGTGGTTGTGTGGTTGCTCCATCTCTGACCAGATATTATTTCTTAAATAAGAGGAAGTTTTATGAAAATGCGTAGGTCAGCTGTGGTGCTCTTTTCTGCATTTGCTTGCTCACAGTGTTGCGTTTGCGCAGAGCATGTAAATCCTTCAGGTCAGGAAGAATCAATTTGAAGGGGAGAGGTACTCTGAGCACCTCTCACTGCCCTGGCCAAACTGAGAGGATAACTAAGCATCTTTATGGCAGCAACATCTAATTTATTAATGCTTCTTTCTTGCTGAGATTTCTTAAAATCTGTTCGGGTTTGAGGCCACATTTTCTTGTTTCCTGACGGTCTTCCATGACTGCAGTTTCTTTCAAGTCCTGATCCATTTACAAAGGGTTTATTTTGTCTCCTTCCCCTCACAAGAGCGAAAGCTGCACAGTGTTGCCTCTTCCAGTTTGTGTTGCCTGGCAGGACCCAGCAGCACTGTCCCTGTGGGAGACAAGGAGGCTGGAGGCACTGTTGTGCTGTGTGGTACAGAGGCACCTTTGTGACATCCCGTATCCTTCCTGGGGACATCCAGACCCTTCTTGTTCTTGGCTAGAGATAAGGCTCTGGGTGAGACAACTCAGAAAATAACAGGGGCTTCCTAAGACTCACTAAGTCTCATCAGTGCTACCTGACAGAATGATAGGACTCCTCTTAGCCCTACCAGGTTTTGCTTTTGATTTTGTAGTCTTGGATTGTAATGAAACCGTTTGGATCTATAAGGTTGGGTTGGAACCCTTATGGATCCCCTGCAAGATCTGAGACTTGGGCAGTGCTTCCCTAATGTATTACAACTGTTGTTGTTTCACACAAGTGGACTTTGATTATTTTGAAACAGAAAGTCTTGTATGAAGCTGTGTACTGGTTAATGTCTGGTTTCTCACCAGCACTGTCACAGTATGTCCTTAATTTTTCCCATCAAAAATGATTTCTTCATTTTCCTTTTCCTAGCTGCGTATCTATGTCTTGTCTAAGGTACTGGCTCATAAAGAAGCACAAGGAATTCCTTTAGAAACAGGTGAATAAATTAGTGCAGTCTCCTGTGAGCAAATTGTTTATGATATAGTTTGAGAATGATTTGTATTAATTTGTAAGCTAATTCCTTCCCAGTTTAAATTAAATGAAGTAGTAAAACAATTCTGAAGCACTTTGAAACAGGTAGCCAAAGAAGAGGGTGGATATCTAGTTCTGCACTGGTTTGATGTCTCCAGCTTTCCAAAACTCAGAGTAGCTCACAGGTTATGCTTGCATGACAGAGAATAAACTATTAAAAATGAAAATAGAAGCAGATTTTGATTCAGATTGTAAGTAATTTGTTAATTGATTCTGTGATTCAGTGATTTAACAGTAATTCAGTAACATCCAATACCTCTAAGTGTCAAAAACATTTGGTTAATGCACATGATTTCCCTGATACCTGAGCATTTCTATCACCTCACCTGGCTGAGAACACTTACCAGCTGCATGCCTTAAGCACCAAAAAGCTGGCTCTGGAAAACCCATGTTGAAGTTCTGTCTATTTTAACTTGGACTCCGCATAACATAGCTGGCTCAGAGAAGGCTTTTGACAGAGCAAAGAGCTGGAATTTCATCTCTGGAGAGTGATGCATGTGCTTAGGCAGTGGGTTGGTGTTCCTGTTCTTTAGTAGTAGGTGATAGATCAAAAAATGCAAATACTACATTGGAAACTCAGCTGTCTTCTTTCTATTAATTTCCAGCTGTCTTAGCACAAGTGTGTGTTGGAAATGATAAGCTATTTTTAGTTATTACTTGGACTCACAAGTCTTCACTGTACCCTTGTGTTTATCACTCTCCCTGATAACTTTTGAACATGTTGACCAATTTCAGAAAATTTGAATGAGATAAATAAGTTACCTAATTGCTGTAAGTCGGGGAGGACACAGACAACTAATGCCCCTCAAGGGAAATATTGTAATTAAGTATAAGAAACACTGGAAAATGTTTTTATTTACACACTGGAGAATAATGTAGAGATGCAGATCTCTTGGAGACTGGACTGCGTTGGTTCAGTTGCTTGCAGAGATGCATATTTTCTCAGTAAAGTGCTTTTCTTGGTTGTTAATGGAAGTCCACTGAAGGGGACTCATCAGAGTGAAAACCAGAATTTTTAGTAAGTGATTTTGGATGCCACTTGAGAGAACTCAGAAGAAACTTCTTCCAGAAGCCCTAAGCATTCCCCTTCTCCACAGCCACCTTGAAGCATTATTTGGTATTCATTGATCTGCTAAAGCCAGTATTTACTTTAGGGTGGTTATTCACTCTTAATTCCTAGAGCCTCATTTGATTCACTTTCCTTTAAATCATGCCCAGATTTCTGTGACTTACTTGAGCCAGAAACATTAACGCTGCTGTCTTATATTGCAGTAGTCACTACAGTGCTGGATAGGATCCAGTGCTGTAGAAAGTCAAAGCAATGAAAACTGGAAATAGCAGAGGGGAAGCAAGAATTTATTGAAGCTGACAGAGGGCTTGGTTTAGATTGGTATCCCATTTCTGGGCAGAGATTCAATTCTTTATGAGCAGTGTGAATCATTCAGTATGTGCCTAGGAGTTGTAATTCCTCCTTCCTCCTCTTGAAAAAGCAAATAATCGAAAATTTCCTAGTCTCCTTAGTGTTCGTCAAGTCATCTCCTGGATCAGGTCTGAGCTATAAGAAGTGTGTGCAGAGACTGCAGGTTTGAAGCTGCCTTTCCAAAGCCTGGGAATAATCACTGGAAAAGCCAACCCCCAACATCTCAACTTTAATACCTCTTTCTCTAGCATTGCCCCTTCATTTATGGGATGAGAATGTATCTTTGTGTTCAGTAGTAGTTGTCCATGAAACTTTCACAGATGCAGTTAATGGGAGATGTATCATCTTTCTGTCTGTTACTAGTTTAACCCCAGTTCCTGCATTTAATCTACTTATGGAAACTCCTGCAGGGCTGTAACTTGTGAATTGGTAGAACTTGACTGTGAAATTGTGACTTTATAATTAGAAAAAAAAAAAGGCTGAAATCCTGAATGACCAGCAGAGTACTTACATTGGGCTAAGAACCTGTAAATAGATGATTGAAAGTATTTCTGGTGGTGCATATTTGGAATATTTGGTGCTCTTTGGAAGTTCTTCATTATTAGAGACCCCTAAGCAGGCACTGTGTTGTATTTTGTCTCTTGCTTTTAATTCCTGCTGGAAGGAAGGCAGAGCTGGTATCAGACAGGAGGAAAAACTCTTGGATGCTTTAAGTATGATGCTGCAAGCATAGTTCTTCACAAAACTGGAGAAATTTGTATTTTCTTTGTATTTTCTGTACCTTTACTTGTAAGATTTAATTCCCCAGAATGCAATACATACCTAGTATTAACTAGTATAAACTTCTTTGTTTTTGTTCAAATTATCTATATGTTCCTCCAGAGCTAAAGTAAAAAGAATGGGGAAAAACCTCTCAGTATTTGGAAACATTTTAAAAATGTTTCTATGCTGGCAAAGCAGACAGATAACTTGTGCTCAGACTGCTGTAGGGTGGGGCAGTCAAAAGGGATTAACATTGTTTCCATTAGAATATATTTTTTTAATACTAGTTCCTATAATCTCATTAGTAAAATGAACAGCTCTAGTATAATTTGGTAGCGAGTCTCCATGACAAAAAAAAAGAAGACAACAATCCATTGCTTCTAGAAACAGAACTTCTCTGCTTCCTCACTTCAGGTCTATGTTTAAACAGACTAAGCCTTAAGGTGTGGTGAGAAGTGCGTGGGTGATACACTAAGATGTAGAAGAAATACAAATGTCAATGCTCAGGAAAAAAGAGCTTTCCTAATGTTGATGGTGAAAGTTTCCAAAATGAGTATTTTTTCCTTAAAGTCACAGTTCCTGCATGGGAATCTTATTTAAAAGAATAGCAGAAAGAAGTGTTCAAGTGCTGCCACAATGGTGGAAAACACTGAAATATTAATTTACAATTGAAGATTTTCAAGCAATGACTGTTTCACGGTTCAGGATGCTGAGAAGTGGTGGTCGTTCTTCCCAGCAGAGGTACCAGCTCCTTCCGGCCAAGCACGTGTCGATGGGCTTTGAGTCCCCAGTTCCAGAGGCTGCCGGTTACTATTGCTGCAGGATAAACAGCTTGTAGATGGAAGAGAGGCCTTACTTATTAGTAGGAGAGAAAAAATGGAACTTGAATGGTATCCACAGTTTGAATGTTAAAAATTGTCCAAAAATGAAGGAATAATTGAATTTTTTGATTTAGTTTAGGGCTATGTAATAAAAATGGTGACAAATTGCTGAGAAACTTTAGCAACTGTTTTCAGCTTGGTTTTAAGTGTTTTTTGCTTTTTTGTTTTGTTATTTTGGGGGTATTTTGGCTTTTTTTGGTGGCTTGAGCAGTTCCAGCCCATAACTACCATTTTTCTTCGCTCGCTTCCTCCCCTCTCACTGCACTTGTGCCAACACAGCTCATGTGGGAATGGACCATGAAACAAAGCAGTGGGCAGAGCTGAAAACCTCTTTTCTCCCCCTCTTCTCTCAATTAATTTTCACTTCCATGAAAATACCATGTGCCAGGGCACAGCCCCATTCCATTAGCTGTACTGAAATGTTGGTGAGTTGGAAATTCCAATTACTGGGTGATTGCTAAAGAAGTCCAGGATCGTTACTGTCTCATGGCTCTGATTAGCTGCTGTGCTGTCCTTCTGAGCAACTCCAACCCATGTAGACAGGGGGAGGATCTGAGGTGTAAAATATACACTGAGGGCCTTTTGGATGATTCTCTTAGGTCATGAGAGAGAAAGCACAGTTTTAATAACTTGAGAGAGGAACCTCAGTGACTAATTGTTATTTATATGGGTGTGATCCTGCTATTTATCACTTTGATACTCTGCTGAGCAAGAGCAGGAGTGGCCCATCAGCATCTGAAAAAGAAGGTCAGAGTCAGGGACTTAACAATTGCCAAATCCTCAGATTAAGTGCAAAACTCGAGGAGTGTGCAGGAGCATTTAGAAGTGTGCAGAATCAAAAACTTGTTTTTGAGAAATCTGATAATTTGTTTTCAAGTATGCAGTCCTCAGGGATTGGGAATGGTCTATAAGTTAGTAGTGGTATTTATCAATTTGTTCTGCAGCATGTAAGAGTCAGATTTATGTAAATTAATCTTTAAAATGATTTACTAATGTCACCATGAAAGTAGTAAAAATAGCAAAAATAGCTCTTTAAATAGAGCTAGAAATTAGAACGGATTAAAAATGAACCCGGAGAAAAGTAGGACTGCTTAAGGCTCTTTCAGGACAAGTTTCAGTAGGTGTAACTTTTCAGGGCTTGATGGATTTTGCTTTAAGTTGAGTACTATTTATTTAAGCTGCTGGAGCGTCAAGAGTTGCAAGCAGTGATAGGTGGTTTGCCATCATTTCCTCTCATCTTTCTAATTTACAATTTATCTTAAAACTGTCCAAGTCTGCAGTGTTCATGGTAAGACAGAGGTTTTAAGTGATTGTTTTAAGAGGGGATGTTAGATGGAAAACAGCTCTTCAGGAAGAACATGAATTCTACCAGTTAACCTGCAGGACTCTTGCTACTAGGAAGATTCAAAGCTGTGATAACATACAGTGAATTTGCTGTATATAACAGACCAATAAAGACAACCAGAGGAATTTGTGAATCTAAACCTCTAATTGCTGCCACTGATGGGAGCACGGTCAATTTTCAAAGTTCTCCAATAGTATTTTATGGAAAAAAAATCTCTTAATGGAAAACAACTTTTCAATTGATTTTGGAAAGCCTTTAAGAATGTGTGCTAAAGTAAGTACTTTGGGGTGGAGGGATTTTACTCCTGGGAGTGAAAAAAATTTGCACAACTTCAAGTATTTCTGTGGCAGGAGATCTTCTTTATTTTAAAGGTCATAGTTTCTGAGAAACTGATGAGGTGGAAGGAGTCTTTAGACATAAGGAAAAGGAAATTGGTGAAACTGTATATGAGGAATGGGGTTTGGGATCACACCATTATTTTTCTATAAGACATCACCATCAGAGAAGGAAAAATGTTTAAAGCAAAACTTTCAACTTGAAGATTTTGTTTTAATTTACACTGCAAAGTTCAGAGCCAGTTCAGTAAACTTTGTGCCCCCCCGGGAGCAGCAGTCTTGAGTTTCAGGCAAGTCTGGAAAGATGGATGGCTTTGGGTGCAATCAGTTTGGTTTGGTTCCAAGCCGCTGGAAACAGCATTTTTGGCTGCATGTAGCTTCATATTTTAGCCTTCCTTTCTGTCCAGAACTCAGACCTGCCCAGACTGAAGCTTTTGCTTAAAGCCCTGTGAATGAAGCCTGCTGTATTTCTCACTGATTTAGGAGGTCGGTAGTAAATCTAGAGCATCTTAATAATGCAAGGAACGAGTGAGTGTGGTATTCTTGTCCTGAGTTAAGTTCAGTTCCAGTTCAGCAGAATGGCCACAACAGAAACATCCATATTTCTGAACTTTAAAGTTGCTCAGGCAACATATAGGTCTTGCCATACAATTTTCCATGGCAGTTTTGTTCACAATAAACCTGCTCTGAAGAAAGGTCTAAGATAGACTGGACTGCTTTCCAAGGGGGCATGTTAGTGCTCTTCCTAAGCATTACTTCTAGTTTAATTAGCCAAAACTAATTTTTAAAAAGTGAATCTTTACAGACTTTTTATTACTATGGGAATCCTTTCTTTGTTACACCTGTTTTGCAAACTTTGAAACTTGAGCTAAGCAAGTCTCCAGCTATTCTAAATTAGCATGGGGTTACTAGAGCCTGGCTGGAGTTTTCTGATATGTTAATTTCTGTTCATGTCCTTTGCTGGACTTTTCTTTCCTATCTGTGAAGGGCAAGCTCATAAAAAAAGTACCTGGGAGATGAATACAAGAACCTTTTAAATAGAAGTGTCAGGAATAAATCCTGAGCTTTTCTGGCAAAGTCAGAAATTCTACCTCGGAGAGTTTCCAAAATGAAATTAATGTGTTTCAAAAATTTGGCCTGAGGTTTTCATGTGGCAGTAGTGCACAAACGGGATTTCTGCTTCAGAAGGCTTGCAGTCTTACAGGGAAAGGATGAGTGAAATGGTTAAAGCAGACAGGCTGACTGGGGGTACTGCTAGACAGAGATTTCAATAGGGTCTTTTTTGTGGTATGTGTCTATAAAGCCTCCTCTCCTCCCTCTTATCCTGAATACTTCTTTAAGTAACCATTAGATTTTCTGTTTTAACTGTTAGTTTTTCTCCCTCTTAATTTAACCCACCCTCTTAGATAGGAGTCCAAATATGTAAAAAGCCTTTGCAGTGTGCCCTGGAGCATGTATGCTGATGAAGCACATACAATGTAATTATGGATAGCACAATGCAACTTCATGAAGAGCCTTTGTTTACAGCTTTTCTATCATGAGAGCAGAATGAACAGATTCACTGAGGAAATGTAAAAGCAGATGCCTTTGGCTGGCTTCTGTTGTTCTCTTTTTGGCAAAGGGAGAGGGACAACTCTATCCCTGGGACAGCCCCACTGAAGTCGGGTGAATTACACCAGGCAGGAACTGCAACTTCTTTTCTTCTTCTTTATTTTTTTAAGAGTACAGTTTCCAGATCTCTTTTCTCTGATTGTCTCAATTTCTCTTTCCACAGAAAGCCTGTGAGAAAAGACTCTCTGCTTCTAAAAAGGTAGGATAACCTTTAAGTCACTGTCGGCTAATTTCCTCAGCAGTGAACCGCTCTGTGCGTGTCTGCCTGTGATCATGAAGTTAATATCTAACTACTTATAGAAAATTTGTACTAATCTTCTAATTTCATGCTCCTTAAGGGGGACACTGTGGAAGGGATGGAGTACTTACTCAGAGTATGCTGGTGATTTAACACACGGCTGTGCTGCGTAGAGGACACTGTAAGTGTGCTCAGAGCTGGCCTAACTGTGAGCAGGCACTATCCGGTTGCAGGGCGTAGCCCGCTCTGTGCATACTGAGGTGTGACACTGGAGAGAGCCTGCAGGTGTTTGCAAAGTGACTTTGTTCCCTAGAAGTGTCAGGGAAAAGCAACCTGCAGCAACTTGTAATATTGTTGTGATATCTGCAAGTGATAGTCTTCGATACAGACCTAGTAGGGTTTATCTGGGATTACAGTTTCTAAAACAGTGTAACAGCAGAGGTTACCAGGACTTTGATTTATACTAGCTGGTACTATGGCCATACTTTTAAGGTCTTTTTTCACTTCTACTGAAGACCTGAATGGTGCTTCTCATATAAAACCTACCATTCACGATTTGCCTTTTGCTGAGGCCTCTTTTGTGCTCCCACAAGCGGCTGGCAGCAGTGCTGCCCTGCCAGAGCACAGCCCTGCCAGCACCAGCTGATCAGCATGCGGTAGAGCCCACCACTTGCTCAGAGCTAGGGGTGTCTTGGGAGATTTCTGCTGCTGCGGGATGGTCATTTTTCACTCTTTTCCCTTTACTATCCATCCGCTGTCCCCAATACCAGGCTCTTGTGAGGAGAGAGTACTGGAATGGAAATGAGGTTTCATTTCAAGATCTGAATAGTCTCTTTCTCAGATACCAAAGCAGGCTTTGGAAAGAAAATAATTTCCCCACTGCCGAGTGTTTGTTTATACCAGGACTGTACATTTAATGTCTGGGGCATCTCTAATGATAGTTAAGTTGTGACCCTTGCAGTGTCAGGCATATTTGACTTCAGCTATTAGCTGATCATATTGGCCATGTGGATTTGGCCTCCTGCTAGTGAAGAACCCCCCACTCCATCTTTCACACAGCTGTAGCTGATTTTTCCTGGCACAGAGGAGAGAATGATGGCTTCGTATTCCAGGCTGCTCAGGAGCTTGGAATGCTCAGGAGCAAACGGACAGGGAGGTTGGGTGGAATAGAAGCATGGTGCAAACCCCAATGTGCTGCTTGCTGTGCTCGGAGGATCCCTGGGTGCCGGGCACAGTCAGTCTCTCCTCTCTGAAGCAACAGGGGAGGCCGTTGAGAAAACCTGCCTAGAACACTGCCCCTATGCAGGAGCCTGAGCAGAAATTGTAACGTGGCGTCTGCTTTTAAGTGGGGACTTGCCTCTTAAGGCTGCATTTCTTCTTCAATGCAGTAAAGGAGAACTGTGAAGTAAACATGCAGATCTAAAAACTGGAGATCTGAGTGACAGAGTAGATGCCAGGTATATCAGTGATATAAGACTTTAATTGTCAATTTGGCTTCAACAATTAGAACAGAGGTGATAGCTGAAAAGTGCAGACTCTGAGGCCTCTAACGAGGGGAACAGTCAACTAAGAGACTGATGGGCAAGGGAAATGCAGCTGGCAGAGAATACAATACTTAACCTCCCCTAAATCGTCAGTTCAAGCTCTCTCCAAAGAGCAGAAACTGTTGTGACTGTCCAGCTGTGCGGAGCAGCCCCATGAACAGGAGGACTGAGCTAGGACTTGCTGGGTGATAACTCAGTGTCCAGTTTTTCCTTTGTAATTAGGAGTTTGAAAGTTCCCTTGGCCTAAAGCAGGGAAGCTTTCCCAGGCATAAGGAAAAAGAGACTCCAAATATCATCCTGTTGGGTGGCAGTGCTTTTTCTGTTTCAGTTGTCAGCCCACTGGCATTAACTGATGTGTGGCTATTATCTGAGAAGAGACTGTGTTGCTATTCGAGAGAGGAGACCTTCAAGGTATGGTTTTGTAGTAAGCTTGAAGCAGATATCATTTACATTCAATTTGTTTTTCAGATGTTTTTCAATAGCACACCTGAGATGATACATTTAAGAGGATGGGGTGGAAGATGTAATCACATGTCTTAGATACTGTTATCATTGTATTGCAAAGGAAATCTTAGCAGAGAGTATGCTATGCCTATTCCTCTGTTAGGTAGAATTCTTTTTATCCCATTTGTATTGACATTATTGCAGTGAGAAGTCCTTGAGGAAAAACATGAACTGAGTGTGTTTCTAGCCATTGCAGCGAATGGAATAGGGCAAGTTAACGTGCTGGAGCCAAGCAGCTCACGCTGATCGCCAGCAAGTTGTTCTGCTGCGACAGAAGCATCTCTTTTCTGGAAGCCTTTTCCTTACTGCTCATAGCACTTGTGCTTGGGAAATGTAATAAGCTGCTGGGGAGTAGAGCACTCTTGGGGGTGCAGCGGCAACCAGTGGGTTTAAGAGCAGTGAGCTGCTCTAATGCTATATGAAAAATCTCCAGAGAGATGTGGAACAGCTTCTGATGAAATCTTGCTATTTGACAAGTAATATTTAACCACCAAACACATTCACATTTTTCTTTTTGGATTTTCATTATGCACATTATGCCTTCTAGCTGCAGGATGACATTTAAAAGCAAAAGATCTCAGATGAATAACACCATGTTACATGTACTGCAGTTCTATAGAACAAGGCAAACCCACTCCATTTTGACTGTGAACTCCTCTAATGTTTAATGAATACAGCGGTGTCTTTTGTTCTACTGATTTGGGGTGTATTTTGCTGATGGAATTTACATCATAAATATGCAGATGAATAAATGTGAAATCTCATTACTAGGAGGAACTTTGAATTTTAAGTTATACTTGGTTTCAAAAGTGCCATCATTCATCTAACAATATTACAACGGCTACCTTGACTTTAACTATACCAGGTAAGCCTAAGATCTCCTCTGATTTAAATTCCTGTCTAGGAATGCCTTATTCTATAACTGGACAAACTAAACTACTGTCAAGATTTATGTTAAAAAAAAATAAAAGGCTCTGGAGGCACCAATAAATACTTGAAGTTTGAATAAAAATAAAAATGTATGCTGAAAAACAGAATTTGATGCTTGAGAGAAAGATGTCCTACATACGTATTATATCCAACTGAATATGAGAAACTTGCATTTGTCTTCCTGTCTTGGTGGGAAGTGTGGAAGAAGAGAGACTAAAGGTGTAAAGTATTTTTACAAAAAATTCATCTCCATGTGGTTATGCAGCCAGAATAACAACAGGACTGAACTCTGTAGTTGGCAGGGGTTGAGCACGAGTCCCATTTTTGCAGTGCAGCAAATGAAATATGCCTGGGATTTCATGACTGCAGAATGAAGTTTGGAAAGATAAAGTAGACTTTTATAAAACTCTCCCTTAAGGAACCTACATATGAAGTAATAGCCTACATTTTGGGCTGTGCAGATCCTTAAAAGGAACTGTATGCCCGTTTGTAGCTAATTACCTTTCAGACTGCTTGGTTTTCTCTTTGGTGTGATCCTAAAGCATAAAGTCTCTTCACATTAGAGACAGCTGTGGGCACTGGACAACTACTGGTTTCAGGGTATGACTAAAATAAACATATGTCTGGCAGCAGCAAGGAGGCCGCGCAGGCTTGGTGGCAGCGATACCAGGTCAGCTGCTGCTGTTCACCAACTTTAGCCTAGGTAGAGGCCCCTTACAATTCAGGCTGCTCAGGAATCTGTCTGCATTACCCGGAGCCTGTTGCCCCAGTGACTCAGGATTATCATCTTCAGGCTCCCTTTAACATAAAACTAAAATTAGCACATTGTTGCAGTCAAAGAAGTGTTGTTCGTGAGGAATGTAATATTTGAACTTACTTGGATAGGTGAAACTCATGGATAATTTCATGTTCACTTCCAGTTCCCAGCAGGGACTCTCAGTGCAGATTCAGAGATGAGGATAATTAAGATTTCTATTCTGCAGGATGTATAGCTTTTAAAAGTAAATATATGGAGCACTTCAATTGTCATTGTCACCATTATTTCCCTGTAAGAATGTTTCTTGAGAGATTCTGCATAGGATGTGCTTGAAACCATATGTGTTATTTCAAATTCTAATAAGGAAAAGCTGCTCTGGATTCACATAAAATGAAGCGGTAAAGCAAACATTTCAAATCATGTTTGTTTGTTCATCTGTGCAGTTTTTCATGGTGCCTGTACTCTAAGGAGAGCAGGACATCTCCTTGCTTTCCAAACACAGATTTACAGTCCAATAAACACTTCTGGTCCAGTGCACTGCATGAGATATATCTGAAAACCAGGCTTAATCAACACCCAAATGAAAACACTCTGGAGAATAGTAAATAATGCAGTGGCCCTGGATCTGTTTTGTTTCAGAGAGGTATGATTAGTACAACACATGTCACCATTCTGCAGCAATGAGGAAGAAGTTCTGCTGAAATAAGCCAGTGTCTGCTGAACACACTCACATTTTTAGACACTATGTATATTTATTATTTCCATGCTGTAGTGTAGCCCTTCCAAAGCCACAGGTTGGATGCGCGTTTGGAGCGCACTGCTGGCCCTTCCCTGTTGAGAGATGGCAGTGCCCTCCGGACTGTGGGGATAAAGCAGCAAACTGGAAGCTGAGAGCCTGTACCCCCACAGGGCCTGCGAGGAAATGCTCAGCAAGGTGACGGGTACAATATGTCACATGAATGGCCTTCCCACAGGCGGGTGCTTCCTCGGTGGTCATTCCTGGGCAAACCTCAGAGAGCATCACAGAAACCAGTTGTGCATTGGCTGGAGATGCCAGATCTTGAAGTTTCAGGCAGAACTCAGTTACTTCTTCACTGCAACACCTGGTGACTTAGTTTAGAAGTAGTAAAAGCGGCAAAGTGTGAAACTCATTGAGCCTCCCGGGAATGTTTTTAGAGGAGAACAGACTGTATATTTTGAGGTACAGCCATTCTGACTGGGAGTGACTGGGAGTGTTTTCTCTTTCAGTCCTCTTTAGCCAGCATTGGTTTGTTACTGCACCCTCCCATCTCCATCCTAAAACACTTCTGTTCAGGTGCATGTGGAAAAAGCCGGCAGAAGCGGGATCCCTGCGCCGTGCCAGAGCAGGTCCTGCTTGCCCTCTGGCGGCTGCCTGCAGGGAGCTGGCGCAGAACGGAGCGCAGCGTGCCACTGCGCAGCCCCAGCGCGGCCGGACTGCGTCTGTGTGCTGCCCAGTTCTGTGGGATTATATACAAGCACGAGCAGTAGCATAATTATCCTCAGACTTGAACCTAAGCCATCAAATGTCAGAACACAACCTGGGAGCCCAGGTTGTGTTATCCTCGAACCTGCTAACGAGGGGAATGAACTCAAGGAAAAAAAGGCGGATATGGCAGATTAACAGATGGCTGAACCGCTGGGCTTGGCAACAGGGTTTTGGTTTCTATGACCATGGGACTCTGTTCTATGACGACCAGCTAGTGGGGACT
>JAWLRI010000207.1:809599-884695 GCA_034781795.1 Crypturellus tataupa
CTAGGTGGCCCTGCGTGTTCCGGGGGGTTGGACTAGATGACCTCTAGAGGTCCCTTCCAACCTTAGGCATTCTATGAAATGTCAGTGCAGTTCTGTCTCAGGGGCTTTCAGGGCTGGGCAGTACTTGGTATCTTCGAGTTCTCATTCTCAACCCCATCATCCCCCCAAGCCTGAGGGCCAGCTGCCCCTAACTGAGGCCATAATACCTTCATGCTCCTTGGAGGAAACAAATGATGATATAGGAGAAGAGCAGCATGACCAGAACTGTTTGACAAGGAGGATTCTCTTTGCTGGGTCTCTCTGTGCTTTGTTCACTGACTGGAGCAAAGGGCGACAGGGTCTGAGGGTTGCACCTACCTCGTGTGCTTGTATACGGATGTCGCTGCCCTGGTTGAGTTGGTCACTGAATTAGACATTACAAGTTGAATTTGCCCTTTCCTTCTATCAAAAAGATGTTTACAAAGCCTTTATTTTTTGTGTTTTGATGTTCAAATCCTGTCCTTTTATAACCAAATCTGAAGAATATGTGTTGTCCCTAAAGTTTCAAGGGAAAAATAGTTATGGTGGATCTTAAGTGCTTAATTGCATCTGATATTAAACAAAGCTTTCTTAAAATAGACCTTAAAAGGAAAAGGTCCAATTGTCGCTCTGTTAAAAGCAAGGTACAATTCTGAGGAAATGAATGGATAGCAGTTAGTGGTGTTGGGGTTGCTTAGGGATCCCTAGCAGTGGCACATGTCTAACAAGCCCTCAGCAAAGAGAGGAAACCTCTTGCTCACATGGAGGATGGTGTAAAGCAGTGCAGAAACTGATTTATATGTGTAGGTGAAAATTGAGAGGCAAATGTGTATGCTTTTTATAGTTTCGTAGGCTGCTCATGAAAAACATATGAAATAAAAAGAAGATAAAAGTAACTATGATGAAAAAAAAAAGAACTCAAAACACTAGTGTACTTTTTCTTCAGCTCTCCAGAGACTGCAGGTCTTTGTTTCCAGTGCATGAGCTTCTCTTTGGCAACTCCTTGAAGCACTTTGTCTATTCACTTCTTGCTACTGTGAAAATGGCCCAACTCCCTGGCAAGGGCTTTGTTGGAAAGCTTTCATTGTCAGGATTAGCTGTTTGGTAAACCTGTGTCCCCTTTTACGCTCTGACAGGAAGTGCTGGTTAATGAAGAGCTTATTGTGAGGATGCCCTGAGTGGTGAACTTAATTTTATTGCTCCGATTTCAAGTCAGGGTTCTTTGTGCTCCCCAGGCCTGCAGTCAGAGCCTCCAGTGCAGCAAAAAAAATGTGCTGAGAAATCTGCTTTACTTTCTCAGTACCTTTGCTGAGTTTATGATCTTGAGGCTTCAAGTACCAGGGAATTTTCTTACCACACGCTGACACATTACAAAATCATCTGTGGAGACTTAAAAAGTGTTGTATCAAGGACTAAAGACATCTTACTTGAAACATTTCCATATAATACAGACATAAGGACTGATCTAATGCAAGGTCGTTATGTGTCAACTTCAGTTCATGTAAAGATCTTGAAAGGACCAAATCTGAAGTGCCTCGTGCCACCTTTAGTCACGCAGAAGATGTGGCAGACAAGTGCAGCATTGAATTCTTTACTGATAAACATTCTTAGATCTCTAGAGGTCTATAGATAAGTTTCTAAAGTCTTTTATCAAAGTAATGTGCTAGAAATACATTCTCCATGAAGGGTAATTTCAGCACAAGACAAATCATGAAGAAACAATGCTGAAAGCCATCACCAGTCTGCGATGTAAAGCCAGGGGTCTTTTGTCTCAGGAATAAATCTCATTGATGGAAACTCACAAGCCAATAGTTATATACAAGGGGGAGGTTAACTGCAGTGTGAAGCTGTAAAACTGTACAAAGTTTTAGCCTCCTCTGCTATTTCCGACCTGCCTACCTCCACCCCTAAATTTCAAAACTTGTGAAGAGGCTACATCATTGCTTGTGGATTTACCTTTACTCTTTGCTTCAGAAACTCAGAGAGTCCTGCGATCTCTGCGACTTGGGCACCTACTCCCTGGCTGTGCTCTCAGGCTGCGATGCCCTGGGCCGCGGCGCGGATGAGCTGCAGAGCGCAGCCGAGGCCCAGCCGGCCCAGCCGAGGAGCATTGCCAACCCCTGTGACAAGGGGTAGCAAATTACAGTAGCACAGGGGAATTGTTGCATTGTAAAAACGTGAGTCAGTGCGTTTGCACGTGTTGGCTGCTAAATGTCCCTGCTCAGAGATGGTCCAAATTGCCAACTGTGTCCTGTTGTTATTTGTGCCTCATAGATGGGAAGAGGTGGTGTCTGAGAGGAGCAAATGTTTGCAGGGAAGTCTCGTATCTAGATACTAGTAACTAATATCTTTTTTTACAATTTCATACTTTATTTTTCTATCATTGGCCATTGCTCTGCAATCAAGGAGCTGTTCCATGTTAAATAAGTTCAGAAAAAAAAATCTCACTTCTAAATTAGATGCTTTGATATAAAAATAGAGCCTACTTATTTCCAAAGTTTTTAGAAACAATTCCTGCTTTTTAACTGTTCTGGATCTTCCTGAGGTCAGTTCTGCTGTGCTGTAAGAGTTCTCCCAGGTGTCCGCCTTTCCAAGATCTCGGAAGGCCCCCACACTGATTCTCAGTGACATTTACTCAGGATGCTGCTAATCTCCAGCTGACCCATTCCACATCTGTCCAGACAGCCAGTGTTATTCAACCTCATAATTTATTCCTCATCTGCGAAGAGCTCCTAGCACTTTGTATAAATGGTTGTTTTGCTGCTTTGCCAGTGCTCTACTTGGGCAGTAGCTAGCTCCTGATTTGCTATTGAAATAACATAATGTCTGCTAATGATTCCCAGTGCCAGGGCATTCCCTTGGAAACATGAGGTTCTGAGAGGCTTCCAGCACTTTGGAAAACAACTTTTGTCATGCTTGGCAGCTTACTTGGCCCTACCCCCAAGTTGCTCTGCAACTAGAAGAACTCAGCCAAAAGACCTCTTCCTCATTTGCCTTTAAGAAGGCCAATGTTCCTTGTGGGAATTATGTTCAGCACACAGCAACTCTGTTCTGTGCTGGCGGATCCTCATGCCTGAGTTTGAATACACAGCTATGATGGATCCCATGAAGGGAGTAAGGTCACTTTGTTCACTGTAAGACTAACATATGAATTTACACGTCTGTAGATGGAAGCCTTAGTAGCAGTAAAGGAAAGAGCTTGTTCTCTTACAAGTTATACCTGGAGGGAGCATCTCAATAAACAGGAGTTGGTAATGCCAGTTTTTCCACAGCAAAAAATAGCAGGAATATTTTCTTCATCAGTCAAATGTGAGTGCTGAAAGGACAGAATCATCACTCCTTTCATTGGGCGAGTGAAATACGTGCAACTCTTCCAATACCTGACCCAAGCAGTTCTGTGGGAATGGACCGGACCTCATACATTTCAGTCACAAACACACAGCATTTTTCTGTTTTGCTGATGGCAGAAACCTCAGCACCCAGGTGGTTTTCTTGCTTGCAGGTGGGCACCTCTATTTCCAGGGGAAATCCCGATCTGTTGGCAGCGTAGTGTTACTGTCATGTTACCCCCCCGTTATCTGTGGGAAAGCCGCATGTGATGATATTATGACATTCTGTAACGCTGAATAATTCTTCCAAATTTAGTCCTTTTTTAACTTAAAGGTTAAAACAAACATGAAAAACCCTGCCCTATCTGAAAAGGAAAGGATCAGGTACCTGTCCACACACCTCAAATCTTCTCTTCTTTTCCCCAAACTTGGTCTAATGAGTTATTGCCACCGTCACTCTTTTTCCAAGCATTCTGCAAATAAGAGGCCCAGATCCTCTTGTTGAAGTCTCATTTTCTGGGACGTCTTGGCTGTTTTAACCCCTGCTTCTCCCCTTTTTCCTTCAGGGTACCATTTAGCTCCTCTCCTGCTGTACTCAGGACACTGTGTAGGGACCTACCCTACTTCCACTGTCAAGTGTCCTAACTTGGAAATCCCGTGGGACATGCATGCCCCTTCAGGATGGGCTGCTGTAGTGTTGTCACCTCCTAGTAATAACAGCGCTTACTCACCTCAGACTGGCAAGCTGCAATATTAAGTAGGTCAGTGCATTTTTGGTTTTAAGACTCTCTAGCCAAATTGAAGAAGAACTTTTCCAAGAGATTATAGAATGGTTGACCTTTGGTTTCAAGTAATTTAATCTTTGGCCTTGTACAGTTCACACTGGATGGAACATTGTTGATTTTAAACTACTATATAGTATTTCTCTGTTCCAGCAATTAAATAAACAGCATATTGGAAACTGCCAGTGGGTAGGATTTGTCTCACCAAATAAAAACAATGGGAAATATATTAACAGATTCCTGAATTGCCATGTATGTGAAATGATTCTTCTTTCACGAGGAGTTTCGTAAGTTTATTGGGTTGAATACAACAAAAATCTTAAATTAAGCTCTCATCAATAGCACGTGCTGATACAGAGTCTAATGAGAAGGCTAGAAGGAAAATAGATCTTAGCTAGATAAATAGATGCATTTTCAGCATAGTCCAGAAATCAGAAGGGAAAAGGAGGCCCAAGATATTTATGAAAAGGAGGAATGTGGAGAAAATAAATGCATACTTTTAAAAGGGTATCTATTTTCCCAGGCAACAGTGGAGGATAGGCTCAGTCTCTAGGATCGTCACGAGAGTTTAACTATTTGACTAAATTCACAAGTCAGATAAATTGATATATTAAAACGTCAGCCCCTTCCTGGTTTATTTTTCAGGGTCTTATCCTACAGTCAAAGTTTGATGGAAAACATACAGCGTATTTCTGTGTAAGTGCAGAAGTCTCAAAGACATTCTTAAAATTTGTTCTGCGCCTTTTACTGTATTTTTATCTCCTGCACATATTTATGTGTCAAGGCTAACACAAGTTAACAGTGATGGCTTTCATTAAATCATATATATACTAGTACAGACGCTGTTATGCCACAAATGCTTTGTTTTTCATATGGTAATTTTACAATTGTGCAAATATCTTCATTATCCTTCTCTAGTAAATCCTTTTCTTTATAAATGGGCTTTGTTGGTAGCTCTGTGGTTAGACAGAGTGTCTCTCTGTGTTTACTCCCTTGCCCTGGGTGAGATGAATGGCAGACCTCGTGGCCGGGCTATGTTCGGTACAACGGGAGCTGTTCGGGCTCTCGGACACTTTCCCATGCCTTTTCAAAGCAAAGAGTTGGCTATTTTGCTCATCTGGAGGCAGGTTTCTCCCAATTTCTCACCAGTTCTTTATAAATAGCTATTTATAAGGCTGTTTTCACTTCATAACTGTGTTTATTTTTGTTTTGAAACAAGAACTTCAGTGTCTCTGCTGTTTTACAGTGGCTAATTTCATCAGCCTCCTTTTATTGATGATTCAGCCTTCTCTTTTGTGTTTGCTTTACCAGCAATGTGTGCAGTGAAAGGTCTCCTCTTTCCCCAAGTCCTCTGGCTAGCAGTGAATTACATTTACTCCAACTTGTTCTACCTTAATAGATGGTTTATTATTTTTCATTGTCCTCTTTTCTATTTGTATTTCATTTATTTTTTACTCTGTTTAGTGTGTATTTGCTTACTTATCTTACCTGTATGTGTATACACAGTTGAACTTTTCTTATGCCTTAACTATGTTTCAACAAAGTAACTATAGTCTGTTAGAAATTAAATGTGATAACTTTGCATTTTTCACCACATCCATGCTACACTCCTGACTACCTTTTGTCCTGGAGTCTCCCCAGATTTTTTAATTCTTACACGTTTACTTTTTCCAAATTCTGCATTGTTATGCTTCTGAATTCCAAGAATTTGGTCTTGACATGGAAAAAAAAGATGTACAATGTGTTCAGTTGTCATGTAGCTCTGTGCAATCTCTATCACATCTTGTACTCATATCCCTAAAGGCTCCTGCTGTCTCTTGTGTCCTCTGTGTGAGTCAATATTTCTGACACAGGTTCTTCAGGCAAACTTGAGTTGGGGAGTTTGGATTAAAACGACTTCTGCTATGAAGACATTTGCTTTCTTATAGTTCTCATGTGTGGGAGAGTTAAAAAGTGTGGAAGCCAGGAGACTTCTGGGAAGCTGCTCCCGGATCTGGAGCTAAGCTGCTCATGTAGTTTTTAGGGCACTCTCTCCAAGAATCTCAATTACAAAAGTATTTTCAAATTAGCTGGTGATGTTCGCGTGTTTCTGAGATGGGATATCATCCAGGTATTTATCCTCTAGCAAGATGAGTTATTACAGTAACTACTATAAACACTGTAGAAGAGCTAAAAATGGGTCTCTGTGAAGTAGAAACAGAAGCAGTGTGTAGCCAAACTCAAAGAGAAGGAAGTAGGGATAATTCCATGTTATTCTGACTTCAGAATTACAGTCAGAGAGCCCCTTTCAGGGTAAGACTTGAGCCCGTGCTTTGCAGCAGTGTGGGCACAGACCAGGCCTGTGCTCAGGGCTGGGGTTACGTGCGGGGCTCTTGGGCATGACCGTTTCCTGGCAGAGGGCAGGAGGAAAGGGGGAGCCTTGCCTGGCTCTGCATGACACATTAGCTAATTTGATGCTAATTACCCTGCTAGTAATTTCCTCCCTAAGCAGACGCCATCTCCTATGGCATTAAGCTTAGGGAATGCTTCCCATAATTATAGCAAGGGTAGTGTTCCCTCCCTGTGCTCCTCGGGAGCCCGCCTCACCCTTCAACTGACCCAGACACAATATAATTAGTTATTTGTGTTTCGGAATTAGCCGAAGACTAAGCTCTAAAAATCCCATAGTGCTTCAGAAAGATGTATTTGCAGTGGGTTTATCCCAGGGCTCCGTTCAGGGAGTTTGGGCACATTTCTGCAGTGTGAGGCAGGGAGGATGCCCACGGCAGAGCTCAGCGCTGCGTCTGCTCCCTCTGCCCAGTGATGGGGCTGCTGCTGTGTGTGCACAGAGCAAGCCCAGGGAGCAAGACCCTGCAGAATTCCCAGCAAAAAGAGCTGGCAGTTGCTGCCTGGTGTAGTCCTACACAAAGAATATAGGGTATGAAGAAAAACTGGGTGTTCCAAGTCCTTCTGCCTTTCCTCATGCTAAAAGTGGGGTGCGTTAGGACATGGGCTCGAGACCGGGGTGCCTGGGGTGCCTGCTATCATGCTGCCTGCGACGACACGAGCACTTTCATAGTACAAGTTTCAGACAATCACTGAAGTCACAGGGAAAAGTTTCAATGTTTGTGAAACAGATAAATAGCAACCCTGGAATCCCAGAATGACTAAGCTTGGTCTAATTATATGCGTTGTTTTTTTGCCTTTTATCTCTTTCATAGTTTCTTTTTTTTTCTCTCCCTTTTATGTATATCTTTTAATTTCTCAGGAGAGCTTTGCTCCCCCAGCTCTAGCTGAGGCTGAATTCAGCAGAGGTCTCTCTCGTACCAAAACAAGTGATTCCTGGGGAAACAAATGGGGCTTTAGGGAAGTTGCAGTTTGTTGATGCTTGTAAGTTAAAAAGTTATTTTGAAGCTTTTATGTTCAATGTTGTAAACAATTATGTTGCTTAAACAAACTGAGACATCTCCATATTACAAGGAGGTGGGGATATGGGAACACAAATGCACAAATAATAAAGCTGATGAATGCCTGAGTATTAAGTGAATATTTTCCCTTCCTATGTTGAATGAAGTGTGGGACTTGTAGAAAAAAATTCTTTATGTTGTGTAATTAAAGACTGTATTATAATCCTTAAGGGAGCTGCTTTTTGGTCACACAGGAATTCTTAATGTTGATTTTTAATGTTTCAAAGCTTGTTTTTCAGTGATGTTCCTCTTACCCTACTTTAGGTGCATAATTTTCACTTAATACAGATTCTTCCATGGGCCAATGAACTGAAAAACTATAGTACTGGTGGCCTCTCGTTCCCCACACACTGACTGCCAGTTGACTGTTTTCTTCTCCCTGTATTTCTGCACAGGAGTGCCAAGGAACTGCTGCAAAGACTGATGGTGAAACAGATGCAATTACTTTGAAGGAACGACAGCTCTACATCCAGGTGCAGAGCCCCACTGCTCTTGTGTTTGAGTTGGGATCATGCTTTCATTCATCATATGGTCAAAGTGTATCTGCAGGGGTTAGAACTCATCATCTGTTTTCTGACCGTTTAAAACAATATACGGTTTCTTTTACTGGTAATTTTTAGCATTGCAAGAAAATATGCAGAAAAAAATCCTTCCATTCCCACATGCTCTATAGCAAGTTCCAGCTTCTGGTTCTTACAGGTTGGTGTCCTTACGGAAATTTCAGGATCAATTCCTAATGCAAAGCTAGTTTTATAGAGAAATCATTCTGTCAAGGTCAGATAATACGAAGTATGCAATTCTAAATTTATTCAGTCCTCATACGCATTATGATATTGAATTACAATGGATGTTTAATTATGTGACAGTATGTTAAATATCGTATATGATTTAACAATGCAATTTAATGAATCACCTGAAGACAAGGCAACCTAAAAGTGCTCAGCCCTTCTTAGGATTATGTCCCACATATGTACGATAACTATGACTCAAATGCTCTGAGCAGCTGTGTATTTTTTTTGCACAATTGTGAGCGGTTTGGAGGTAAGTTGTATTACATTGTATCAAACTATTAGTTTCCAAAAGTGAATCCTTTTTTACAAATTACATGGTATTGATCTTGGCTAGTCTAGTGAGTCAGACTTCGTACTTGGAGCTATGTTTTATGGCAGTGTTGCTAACTTACTTCATTAATTTGCTGGGTTTATTATGTAGACATGTTTTGTTAAGGTTAATAATGCTCTCTGAGCCCTCACACCCTTCTATGTAACTTGTGTGCACTGGCGTCACAGGATTTGACTGCCATGTTTTCTGTGTGTTTGCTGTTTCAACATACCAATTCAAGTAGGAGCAATTATTCTTAAGAAAAAGCAGGGGAAATGGGAGAGGAGAAATCAAACACTATATTCAGAGAAGTTTTAGGTGGTGAAAAGTACTCAAGTCAAAGATACAGATCTTCAGATCTGTCTAGCTGGGGGAGCTCACTAAGTTCTCCAGAAGTGCCTCAGCATATAGTGGAATTCATAAACTGAGTAGTCTTCCCACCTGAAGTGCGTTTATTTTTATGGGTTTGGACTTCGCAAACAGTGAAAGATCGGGTGGATGATGCTGCCTTCATTCCTTTAGACAATAGCTCAGTAGATAGAAGTCCTCAGCCAGGATGTAGGACACTTCCATTTCTTTCTACCAAACACAAAACGATGTTTTTCTGTCTTTGGAAGAATACTCCTGCCCTTCTAGCTTCATCATGCACTGAACTGTTCTGCAGGAGTTCAGCCGGTTCACTTGTTAGCTGAACATGTCAACTGTATTGCAGGTCTTCTTGGGCCATCACTCTGAATCTGTTCTACTCTCCATAAAGATTATCTAGGACCAGGGAAAAGATCAACTGACAACATATCTTTTCGGTGGTTAGGGCCTGAGGAATTTAGGCGGGAGGAAGGGAGGTGGGATACCTACAATCCAGGCAGTCTCTGCTCTATGTTCTTACTTAAATGTTCTACTTAAAAGCATTGTCTGGTGTCACCCATCTTGCTACTTCCCCATTACTACACCTATATTCTTCCCAAAGTCATAAAGTACCTCAGTTTCCATACACACACCTTTCCCTCTCCCTCTTCCCTCTTTTGTCTATCTGTTGTCAAAAGTGTTGAATATAAACTGGAAACAAGCTTCCTAGCTGGAAAAGTGACTTAGAAGAAAGTCTTTGTATAATTCTTACTTGAAATAAATGATTTTTTCTGCATATAAACTTGCGATGAAAATGACTGTACGTGTGGGACAGTAGAGGCATTTGGCCAGTCATTTTGTCATGCTCCCTTGCTTTCCAGGCTTCCACATGCAGGAGGTCGGTCACAAATTACTTGGTTACAAATGTTACCTCTCTACCTAAAACTGAGGAATTGCACTGTGTAGGGAGGAGCAAGTCAGGGAGCTGTTATCTGTGTTTGTGTGTCATTCTGTGAGGCTTTGGAAGGAGGTTTATGAGGAGAAGAAGCTCAGTTTAGAACCTAATAAAAAATGAAAAATAGAGCTACTTGCTCTAATTCCAAATAAGGTTAAAAGGAAAGCTTGATAGCAGCTTGCTATCAGCAGCCTGTTTGCCAGCTTATGTCCTATCCTAGCATTTACCAATTAAAGGTGATTAATATCCAGTCTCTTCATTTGAGTGAACTTTAAACAGCATGCAGTTATCTCTGGCAGTTTAATACATGTGAAATACTCTGCTGACCTCTGGAATTTCATGCTGCAGATGCATAAATATATCCCCTTCACTGTGTTCTTATAGCAAGCACACAAATAGCAGCCAACACCCCATACATACTTGCCTTTGAAAAGACAGAAGAGCAAAACTGGTTTCCTAGAGGTCTGAGAGAATAGCATGCTTCTAACATGCTCCTATTGAATACTTCTATTTGCTCTTTGGAAAATTCAGTAGGAAAACAGGCTTGTGTCTAGTTACAAAAACTAGTTGAAAGTGAGTTGCTTGCTTATGAACAATCTTAAAAATGTGGTGTTTTTCAAATAATGATATCATTTCTGTTTGCTTTTAACATGGGAGGTGACTTTCTCCTGTTGGAAAGGCATAGGATACGGACTAAAATGATTGCAAAAGCTGAATGCCTTGAGCTCACTTCCTTTATGCAAAGGAAAGATGCTTCTTGCAGAGAACACTGAGAACCCTTGGAGCACAAAGAGAATAATTGATACTTATGGCTTCACAAAATAGTAGAGAAGGATTCTGTAAGTACAGCCTCCTGTTTGAAGACAGGGACTTACAGGTAATCTTCGAAATGACAGCTGAGGCAGCAGCCTTTTTGGTGTAGATTTGAAAACCTATCATGAGTGTTCATGTTCAAAAATTTGGACTGATACAGTTTCTACAGATCTCTCTCCTTGTAAAAAGAAATCTGATATTCCAACCTGCTGTGGATTTTATGGTTTAGTAAAGGTAGTATTTATATGAAAAATATACTTTCATTTATATTTAGGACTCCCTAAGGAAACAGATTTTACTGAAGTGGTGCTGAATATCAATGAGCCTTCTGTGAAATTTTATGCATGCTGAAACCTTATCAAATATCCTGATGTCCAGATACTCTTCCTTTCATTGGATTGCGGGAAATGCAGGGTGAGGGTCTCATCACCTTGCAGTAATGGGCTCCAACAAGAACAGCCATCAAAGATGAGATGTGCCATGAAAACTTATGCAATATAGAAGAGGTTGTGGAGGAAATGAGATTGTTTTTACTTCCTATTGGTTGGCCAAGTGGGTATTACTATGAAATCTGGGGTCTCTAGAACCAAAGGTGCAAGTACTGTTACTGGAGATGAGGCTTGAATGGAGTAAAACCAGAGCAGACTCAGTTTTCTGTGTGGTTTGAGCTACTAGCAGGAGAATAAGAGGCTGTGCTGTGTTTACTGACTGAAAAAAAAATGAGTAGGGTGTAGAAATGGATAATACAGGCAGCTTTACTGCTTCTCTGATGTCTTCACGAGAAAATAGGGGGCTTGAGTTACTTATGGAGACATCATCTAAGTGGAATACTTAAGGTTTTCAAACAAATCAGCAGCTTTAGGACTAAAAAGGTTCTTCATTGGAGACTATTGAAAATGGACTTGTTTACTTCAGGAGAAGGCCCAATTAGATAATTGCTGGTTAGTTACTTTAATGAGAATATTAGATGACACAGCTGTTTTTCTAGATGCCCATATGACCTTGGTCAGTTTGCAAACCTGAGTCAGCTTTCCCTGTTTGAAATGGAGGTATCTGTAACTAATTCAATCCTGTATGTGTTGAGTTACATATATGAAGGCCTTTGTTCCATATCATACAGTTTAGTGGTAGAAGTATTTTAAATCTAACTTTAACAGTTGGTGCTTGTTCTTAGAAAAGATTGTTGGGATCCTAATAATGAGATTTTCCTAAAAAATAGCATACACCTTATGTGAGGGAAAAAAGAATGAGTAAATACTATTAAAATTAATTTACATGGAAGGAAATACGGTAAATGGATAAGATGGTGAAAAGGAACTTGGTTTCTTTTTCTGTGGTCTCACTGTCCTGGAGCTGTCCAACTGGTTCTTGGTGCATGGGGCAGATGGGAAATGACAGCCTTAATCTTGTTTTTCTGGATGTCAGTGACTCACTTGAGCTTTTGTGCATGTAGCTTGAAGCGCAGTGATTAAACAGCAAGGACTCAAAGGGCACGGGGAATGACAGTGGAGTGGTGTTTCCAGCATGGCTTGTTATATAGCTGACAGCCTGAGAAAACAGATCTTCTCATTCCGTATCTTCTGGGAGCACTTTGGAATTTTCTTGGATCTGTTCTTTTTGTCTGTATCTTACTTTGTAGGAAAGACATACCTTTGTAAACAGCCAAAGAGAGCATGTGGCTGGCGATCAAGCTAACACTTGGCCCTTAATGATTCAGAAGAAATCTTTGTGTCCTGCCCTGATTTACTACTAAATTGTATACAATCAAGCTGGCTTCAGTCTGGTTACGAGTGCCAGTCCTGCACAAACAACATCGGGTTAGGACACAGGGTTGGGACACAGTGGTTCTCTCACAGTGACTTCTTCTCAGTGAGTTCTTTGAAGTGTTTCCATTTCTTGCCTGAACTGCACCATTTGGGGCTGCATTCTCCACTATTTCCATCTTTCCTCCTCATAGACTCCTTAAAGAAGGATTTTAGTCCAGGTATTTCATAAAGGCAAGTCTGGCGCAGGGGAAGGGAACATAAGTAATAATGAGGGCAGATGTAGTGCTTATTGACAGTGAACTGGCAAGTCCATTGCACGGTATTAGTAGCCAGGTGAATGTACACCCAAATACGCACACTCTTACACACACATAGTGAGGATTTGGCTCTAGAATTATTTCTAAACCAAAGTCCTTTGGTTTTTTCCTTTGTGCATTAGTCTCCCAAAGATATCCAAAACATTTAAGTAATAGCAGTGTTTGGCAAAAAAAAAATACAACAGTTCATCCAAATGTGGCCACTTTCCAGAACTTGGATTTCCAGATTTTCAGCTGTTTCGAACAGACTGCTGCTAAGTCAGAGGAGGCTCATGAAACCTGGCATTTAGGAGTTAATTTAAGTGTATACTATTATGCATCTCTGACTTTCTTCGTTGCTTAGACCATCCATATCCAGATTTCCTCTCTAGAGACATGTCTTAACATTTTTCTTTAATTTCCCTGTCAGTATTTCTTATATTTCCCTTTTTTGTGTCATAAATAATTGCTGGGGAAAGGACTGAAAATTATAACTCAATTATTGCAGTTCTTTTTGGGAGCCAAAATTAAAGTTTTTATAGGTGGGGAAATAGAATTCCATTTTTAGTCTTTATTATTCCATTTTTTTACCTTCAGTTCCCTGGAAGTTCTGGGTTAGATGCGTCTCAAGGAGGATAATTAATTAGTACTTAGCAAATCACAGGGTTGATTTTTTTCCTTCTGTGCTGGAATCCACTTCACCTGTGACTGCTTACTTCGAAGAACAGGGTTGGTGGTGCTTGCAGTGACATCCCTCTTAGGTTCTCCTTGCTACTCGCTCTACTCAAGCTTGCTAAGTGTGACATCGGCTGCAGGTTGTCGAAGGACATTCCGAACTGACCTGGCTTTGCCGATTATTCTTCTTTTGCAAAAGCCGGATACACTCTGTGCTTTTGGGGAGCGATGCAATGGAGAAGTGAGGCTGGTGGGGTGTTTCATGAGGAAGGAATGACTCTGTATGCACTCCAGCTACAGCAGAGCTCACTCTATAGGAAGCTCTACCCTACCTGGAATGAATAATAGTCCTGAAAAGTGCAGTGGCCTGATTTCCACGGGGAACTTGCACAGGCTGTGCTGCAGCGCACGTAGTCTCACTTTTACTGCTATTGCAGCATCAGGATAACCTAGTCAGTGCAACTCTGCTCTCATGTAACCAGGCTACTGAGTAAATAATTTGTGATCTTTTTAACAGATGTGCTGTTTTCTAATATTCTTATTTCTAATATTCGTCTAACATAGACATGTCCCAGATGGGAAGGAGGGGAAGAGTAAAATTCCTCTTGCTATCAGCAGCACTGATATGGTTATGAATAGTCTCCTTCCTTTCTACAAGTGTGTTGCTTGTTCACACTCCAGGTGCTCCACGAAGCCCTCCAGTCCTCAACCACATCCCTGCAGTGAAATCACTAGGGGCATTAAGGCCACTAAGATGAATCTCTGGTAACAGTTGTGTTCTCCATTAAGAAGTATGTTTGAAGACTCCGAGTGCTGGTCTGTGGCTGAGGCTGAATTCTTAGATATTACTTTAATAGACTCCAACCACAGTGTCAGTGCAGCCATGGCTAATGCTTGTAATACATAGTAAATAACGACCGCAAATTGGAAGAGCTGAAAGATAAACAGCGCGAGACTGGTGCCTCAGCCATAGATCCCCACAGACGATCTAGTGCACTATCAGTTCTTTAGCTATAACTGCATTGGTTCAGTATAATTTCCTCACTAATAGAGCTTTGTTTTTGTTTCATAAATGTGTTAATTTGCCCTTGAAGACCTTACTCAAGAAATAGGGGCTACAGGAGAAGGCTGGGTTGGTACTCTGTACTTCAAACTCCCTTCTTCCTGCACCTGTAGTGGCTTCTGCCTTTCCAGTTTCAGTTTTCTTTTAGCTGTTTCATGGCATGGGAAACATTGCAGTCCTGTCACGTGAACTAGTGAGGGTTGCTTGAGACTGCTCTACTGCTTAATTCCAAAATAAGTTAATATCTCTACTTAACGTGATTCTGGGGGCTTTTGACAACTGCCCATGGAGCTGTTACTGTTTGGTGTCTGTAGTAGGGCTGAACTCCCAGGTCATGGCCTGAATAACAACTGCTTTAATAAAAGTTACCCAGAAGAATTAATGTATGTAGACTTAACTCTTGCTAGAAGAGAGACTCATGCTTTCTTATTTTAATCTGATACTTTGTCATCTTTGTTGGCCCATTTGTGGCTGGAAAATTTCTAGGAAAAGCACTATTGGTAGACATTGAACAACACCTGTGCCACAAACAACGAAGCAGCTGACAGGTGTGATTAACTTCCATGCAACCTCAGGCCGGTTCTCTAGAAAGGTGGAGGGTGCAAACACTGAATGAATGCGACTTGTATTCTCTGTCAAGAGAATGAACTGATGAGAGCTGTACTCCCACAGAGCAAACTGATTGCTGAGGGAAAGACAAGAATTCACAGATAGATGTGAAAAAAAATGTCCTACTCAAAAAAGCTGAATCTGACACAGAGAAGTGAAAGATGGAAAATCCGTGAAATCAGATAAACAATACAGCACTGCAGAAAAGACACGTAGGAGTGCAGGCATTGTGAAGTGATGTGAAGATGGTATGGAAAAAGCATGCTAGGATTTCCTGGAAGAAGAGCTACTAGACCAAGCAGGCAGGAAAAATGAAAGCAATCAGTTCTGCACAAAAAACATACAGAATTGTTTCTTATTCCTGTACACAAAACAGTGTTGTGTTGGACTGTGTGCTATCAGGCTAGAAGGCTTCATCTGCATGTAATATTTTCCACTGTAAAGTGTCCTACCAAGCAGCAGCATACCTTGTCCATGACATGTACGTATGGTCTTGCTATTTCTGCAGGTTAGCTTTGCTAACCACATTGTGGTTGAAAATATATTGATTGACAAGAACAGCATTTATACCTCACTCAGAGAAATAACTGTATCAAGAGTAAAGGTACCTTTTTTTTTTTCATTTTATTTTGCTTTGTTTTTCAGTTTTCAAAGTAATGCCTGGCTGAAGAACTAGCCCTGCCTCAAATAACTAGCCTTGTGATATTACCTGTGCTGTGAAGGAAGCGCTAGACTTGCTCCCCAGGGATCTGCTGTGGGATCTGCTCACAGCAGAGTCAGTAGCTTGTGGAAATTTGTGTATAGTCCTGTCTAGTCATGGAGTGGTTTCCAGGGAGCTTTCACTGCATACAAACCTCTCCATAAAGAACTCTGCCTCTACAGCACATATTAAACCTCCTGGATTAGAAATGTGAATGTCACAAGCCCATGAAACAGCATCATTGTCCTAACCAGAAGCTATCACCAAATCAAAGAGTATTCTCTTACGAGAACTCCCCAGAGGCCTTTTGGTGGTGATTCCAAGAGAGTCCAGCCCTCGAAGTGGTATCAAACCCTAGAGAAAGATTTTTATCAGGAAATACCTTTTAATAACCTTGATATTAACTCTTTTATTTTTTAGTTTCCTATCAGATTGATAATACCTATGGGGGAGTTCTTTCTTTTTATCCATGTACCTGATGGCTTTACATTATAGCTCTAGACCTGCTTCTGCTATCATTCTACTCTGCATCTGAGGCTGATGCAAAGAAAGCGAGTGGATTTTGCGCCTAGCCTAGGGTACACTGAAAGCCTAGGTGCTCATTTGCACCACTAATTTCTTACCAGGCAGAGAAGCTTTTAAAACCAGACTTGAGTCTAAAATAACATCTATAATTGCTAGGCAATTTTCATAAGTTAATGAGTAACTTTTACAATAAAAATAGCAGAAATTTACTTTGTTACATCCTGTCATTTTTCTCATCTCCCCCGATGTACTTGTGTTACCACCCACTGCCTCTAACTGCCCTGAAGGTTGTGGGGATGGCCAGGTGGAGAGATCAGTCGAGCTACTTCCACGTAGCTCTGTAGCAGCAGGACGTCTCTGTAGGCAAAGGAGAATTTGCAGGAGTTTGGTCTTACGCTTCGCTCGAGTTCTCATCTGCCTGTTGATTGTGCTTCACATCTTTGAGGCAGAACTGTGTGTTGGGACATCAATAGTCTGCTCTGGACTGTTTTGCATGCAGAAAATGCTTTCTAGAAATTGTTTGCTATTTGTTTCACTGGCTTTGTTACTATTACCTGGTGTTAGAGCAGGGGATATTTTATTATGGGCTTATTATTATTCTTTAGAGCAGGGGATATTTTAAACACGAATGAGATTTTCTAAAACCATAGTAATAGTTCTTTCCTGGATTGGGTTAACTGCACATTTGGTTCCGCATTGGCTATGCCTCTAGTTTAGACGGGTATTTTGAAGATGTAACCAGCTGTGAGTTCCCCCTGCAATGCCGTGATGAGATTGACACCAGGATACCAAGGGAGAGTGTCACAAAAGGAGCACCATGTTGAATGGAGGTGTCAGACTGCAGCAGAAAGAGCTTCATCTGCCTGTGGTACAGGCCGAGCATACGGTGACAGCAGTGACAACCCTTCTGCCTGCAGCAGTGCTAGCACCTTCCTGCGCAGACAGTGCCAGAAATCACTGCTGGTGCCATCACTGACCAAATTTGCATCTTCATTTCTTGGTTAGAGCTAGGGCTTCTGCTGCTTAGGTTTTCCTTGATCCTTTTCGTTAGAGGCTGGTGATGATAGCCAGTTCTTACAATGTCCTTTGAAACCATTAGCCATGCGCCTTACTTGGTCTTCGCTGATGTGTGGAGGTAATGGGATTTGGTTGGGCAGTGGTGGCCAGTGTTGATGCGTGGAGATTTCTGGCTTAGCTGCACAAATGTTCACCCCACTGAGAGCTGAGGCTGTGATAAAGCACAGGAATAACTGTCTCAGCCTCCAGAATTACTGCTGATCTTTAGAAGGCCATAATGCCTGACCCTTCATAAATATGGTAAACTTAAATGCTCTGATTAGAGGAGAGAAGATCGGAGTGATTTGAAGAATACTTGAACCAACATGTTAAGGCTGCATGAAGAGGTACATTTTTATGAAAATGGGAATCAAATGAACTGCCTAAGGGCAAATAAGCAATTACACAGGAGATGAAAGTGTCTGACTTTATCTTTGAGAAAACAGATGAGAGGACCTGTTTGGTCACTTAAGTGAGGCAATGGCTGCGTGCAGCACAGCCTTTGAGAGTCTCCATTGCATTGAGAGTCTCCATTGCTTTGAGAGTTTCCATTTTGTTTTGGTTGCAGCATTTCAAAATATGAGAGTTTGGTTCCACTAAACAACGTTAAGTGACTTTCTTTTTAATAGGAGTCATTTATGTTTTTTGCTTTTTATTCTGAGAGGGAGACAAATTGTTATTACTTAGCTAATCACCATCCTGAATTACTATCCCCCTGTCAGAAGAGCAGGAATTTCTTCTTGGTGGAATCTTAGGAAAGCACAGAATACCCTCAGAAAGGGCAAGGAGGCTGATGTCTCCGTGCTCATTTCTGTGCTCAGCTATATGCACACAAGGCTGCTCCTTTCATGTTTAAATGTTGCAGTCATAAAGCTGGAATGATATCAGTGTATTTTGGTCTGGAAACCATCATGATAGAATCTACTTAATAACCAGTTAGGTGAACTAGTCCTAGTGAACGGTACACAAAGTCCAATAGTCAGAATGTTGGAGGAAGAGATTTCCAAGTTCATTTCCATACAGTGCTGGGGTTTCGGTGCCATTTGTTTCCCTTTTGAAAATCCTCGCTGTTCGACAGAGGTGTTTGGTTCAGGCACTGCATATTACTTGGTGTGCTAAAGGCAGCATCACTGGGTTATTCTCCACACCTGCCTTAAGTATTATTGTTCAGTGTCAGCACAAGCAGTAATCTCTGACTGAGGCCAAATGACAAAATAGATTTTGGTTTGTGTTTCACTCCCAGTTTTCAGCTGCTGCTCTTTCAAAAGCAGAAAAGACACGCAAATGTTTATATTTCAGTGTACAGGGATGAAAAGTACCAACAGTGGCTGGCCATGGCCTCATGAGGCAGGGCACAGCCCAGGGCACCTGGGCAAGCAGGGCGCCCCGCGATCATGGCCAGCTTCAGCCAGGGGCTGACAGCACCAGGGAGGCTCGCAGCAAGGAGGCCCATCTGCGGTCAAACCAGGAGGCCCATCCACAGGGGGGATTTCAGATTTTTATGGTTTCTGTCTTTTTCGTGCCCATGGTGACAAAGCAGGCGCAGCTTTTATTGTGGTTCTGGAGCAGCAGGGCCCATCAGCAGGACTGTGGCTGAACTGGAGAGCAGGACTCTGTAACACGGCTCACACTGGTGCTGCAGGCCTCGGGCTGAGCTTGGATGGAGCTCCCGGCCCATGGGCAGGCGGGGGTGGATGTGGGCCTTCCGGCCAGGCCGCTGAGATCTGCTTGGGACCTCAGGGCCCTCATAGGGAATTTCCTAGGATGCTGCTATGCTTATTGTAGACAGAGTGCACCTGTGGTTCTCAGGACAGTAAGGAGGCTCATGAAGCTCCATAGTGGTACGTTGAGATGAAGATTCTTTAGTGCCTGATGGGCTAGTAAAATCCAAGCAATTTCTGTGAAGGACAGTTGACTTTTTAAGATAGTAGTTGTTTTTAAAGAATGGCTAGATTATTGGAATGTGGTACAACTGGAGCATCCTCTTTGGCAGGGCAGAATGAGGGACATGAGTGCAAGGAGTGTCAGAAGCTCTGACGAACAGAATACAGTTGATTTGCAAAAAAGGCAGTTGGTGCCAAGGTTAAAATCCAACTTATTATTAAGTCCTTATTTCTTTACCATGAACAAGTAAAGCGTGGAAGAATAGGATGAGTTGTGAGGAGTGTTTGCCTTGGTTTAATGTTAATTTTCAAAAGAAAAGGGAACTGAACAGGAACCAAGTTCTTGGGGCAAGCCTCTAGGACAGCGGCACTGATGTGTTTCTAGTATGTTATTTGTTACACAGGCAAATCTGGATGTAGTAGAGACCCTTTGTATGTAAAAGTCGCGGAGCAAAAGCTGGAACTGCACAGCTTTGGGTTCTCTCTTGTGTAAAATCTTTAATGCTTCCTGAGTCATTAGGAACTTATTTTTCTTTGTAAAAGAATGAAGACCAAGGCTCACAGATTTGGACTGGTTTTGTGAGTGTTTCCTTGCTGAATGCAAACAGTCTGACGTCAAGACTTTGCAAAGAATGCCTCGCTGAACCTTGTAAGCACACAGCCAGTTGAGTCAATAAACATGAGTGGCAGGTAGGAACGATAAATCTGTTTGCAGTTCCTTCAATAAATAGTATATTAAAACATGACAGTAACTCTAGAAGTTACCTCATCAGATTATTGAAAATCTGTGAGCCAGACCTGTTTGTCTTCTTTTATTATTATATTACTAGTATATGTATGTCTTTTAACACTAAGATATGAGGGAAAGCTCCTTTTACCCGTGAAATCATAATACCTCACAGAACTGAACTTCTTTAAAGCCATGGCAATAGGTGCAAAACCCCCAAATCAAACCACAGCTATATTGCATTTGCAGCCAGCCTTCTGTTGCAACTTGGGAATCATTGCCTGATTTCTAGCAAGTTAGGTGTGCCTTTCCTTGTGACTGTGTATGTTTAATTAGTGCTGTTCCCACAACAGCAAAAAATGTTCAGTGGTAAAATACAACTTACTATTTTAAAGCACATTTTATGTGTAAATGCCTTATTTGCATACTACCAAAATAATAATATTTCTATTTAAACTAAACTAATAAAAATAATGGTTACTGGAGGCTCTAGAGGAGTTTGTAGTATTGCAAATCCCAGGAAAACAGATGCACTTAGTAGTGGATGGTGGCAGGGAGGTCCCCTGTGGCACAGAGCGGGTCAAAGGAAACATTTTGTGTTAGAGCTGGGGTTGGTGTGGGGAGGGTCCAACTTCCCCAGCCCACGTGGCCCTGTTGCACACACTGTTCACCCAGTTCTGCTGCCTGGCCAGCAGCATGGAGCAGCGGAAGCTACCTCTTCCTGGCAGAAACATTTTAGAGGCACATGTTTTGGATGCTCCAGTTACCAAATACCTGCTATAGTTGATTAAAAAATAAATGCAGGCATACAGTGGTGTTCATGCCCAACAAATTGATAAATTCTTTGCTACATGGCATAAATTGCATCACTACATTGCTGAATGCTCCTGAAGCGCAAAATTTTATTATGCACGAATGTTAAGTGAGAAAGAAGAAGAAAGTGAAATTGCTTTTACCCTTCTCCATTTCAAAAGACTCGTTCTGCAGTTTGTCTTCACCTTTAAAGATCGTAACTAGAAATCTCTGCTGTGGGAGTCTTCCCTTTTAAATGCTGCAGCAAGCTTAATGCGCCCCGACTGATCTTGCAGTTGGCAAAAGCAAAAGCTGGGGGCTGTCAGGGAACATGTGCTGCTCTTTGTAGCTGCAGCCCTTTTAGAGGCGCTCACAAATAGCTCTAGTTTCTTTAGCAAATACAATGGCATCATTCTGGGCATGCCTAGTAGGAGCGTTCTGGGGCTAGTAAACTGTGAACAAACCTGTTTGCACTGCTGCACTGTACAGCGCAGCCCAGATAAGCCCTAATTGTTATGCAACTCCTTAGCATAAGCTCCTGGCATGGCTCATATGCTTCCCTTGCGCTAAGACCGTCCAAAATAGCAACAAGAAAGCATGTAACGAAACACACAGCAGGAGTACAGGAACTCACCAAGGCCTTGGATGTTGCAAAGCTCGAACAATTCCTCATTTTAAACTTTCCAAAATGCTAAGTATAATGTATTTTCTTCGGAGGTTCTTAAAGGTAACCTTTTTCCAACTTTTCCTAAGTGAGGGTGTTGTTGTGGTGTTTTTTTTTTTTTTTTTTTTTTTTTTTTGTCGGGAAAGAAAGTTAGTTTGGGAGTCTTTGTACAGCAGTGTAGAAAGTAGTTTTCCTGAGAACTGATGCTGAGCAAGTTCACTCAGCAGGTCTGCAGTTTGCTTTGCTATGTTAACATTTGATTTGTAGAAAGTGATTATTTTCTGTACAGTAAAATAAGAAACACTTCTTGTTACTTTGAGAAATTCTTATATAATGAAAACTGTGAAATTTATGGGGTAAGCCACATCCATAAATGGAGAGTTGTTGGCAATAACATGCATTTTATGAGGCAATAGTAAATTATAATTCATTTTTGTAATGTTTTCCTGATGTGTTTGTTGCATTTTAAACATGCCCAATCGAGTGACTGAACACAAGCATCACTGCAAATATGTTAGATACAAAATGAATTACAAAATTGAGGACTGGCCGTGGCTGCCACCCTGGGCGAGGGTAGCTCCTGTTCTGGGCGCGTGCTGCGCGTTCCGGCGCAGTGTGCGCTCCCGAGCAGGGAGGCGCTCTGGAAAAGTGTGAAACCAAAGCTGAATCAGGCTAGCAAAGAGTTCATTATTTTGTCATCTAAAATATTAGAATTTCAAGTGCAATGTGGATTGATACTTACTTCAGAGAAAAATATTAGAAGTAGAATAATTCTAGTCAGCTGAAGTGCAGCTTTACTTCCTGCTGCTGCCCGTTTCCGTGCCCCGCGCAGAGCCGATCGCTGCCTGACCCAGAAGGAAGGAAGGGTTTAGTTTGGGTCCGAAACACAAAGCTGTAATTAGCACCTGCAACCACGTGATGGTTCAGAGAAAATCAGGAACAGTTTTAAGTGAAAGACAGGCCTTGCTTTGGCAGTCATCCGTTAGGGGGTTGTGTGGTTACATCTGGGTTGAAAATGTCTATGTATCTTACTCGGAATTATTTTATTACTCTAAACACTGCATTCCTCGGGAGGTAAAAGTGAGGGACAGGCACAGTAACTCCTGTGAAGATGAAAGGGCGGGGAAGGGACGGACTTGCCTCCATTATTGGGATATGGCTCTTGGCTCATCATACTCGTGTTGCTGTCTTGTCACACGATAAGCCTTGGCTTCAAAAATTTAGTATAAAACATTCTGCTAAAAAGTGTATGTAAGCACCTTTCAGTAAGATGGGGGAGTGCAGACCTCTCAATACTTAAAGAGTATTTTTTTAACATAAGAATCAGTCATCTACGTTAGTATTCAGGCACTAAGACTTCAAAAAATGCTTCTGAGGCAAACTGGTAGCTGTCATCTGTGTTATAGTGAGCAGCAGACCTACTTTGAGGATGATCAATTTTGTTCTAAGAGTTTTGTGCCATTCTAACTGGTTCCAGTTTGAGTAAAAATTAAGGCTTTTTTACTTTTTTTTTTTTTTTTTTACTAAAAAGCTCTTAACAGGTTAAAACACAGTATGTGCAGGGCTGTATTTTACAGCTGCTGTGCACCACGCTGCGCTCTGACCTTCTTGCATAAAATGACCCAAATAATTTGAAATGCAGCTCTGAGGTCTTAGCCATGTTTCTCAATAGGGCTTTAGCTCCAAAGATCTCACGTACAGGACTGGAAGTTCTGGCCCCCATACTGCCCACACCTGTTTATGGCTGGAAAAGATTTGGGCACAGAACTGGCATTTTGGGCTCGGCAGTGGGAACACTCCTCCACTGGCTCGTTTGGGCAGCTTCCCAGCGTGGTTGTGCTTCATGAGAGCTGGGGATTTGGGATGAAGTACAAAATCACTGTGGCACCATCACTGCCTGTTGCGCCCCCCTACCCCCCATGTTAACTTTTGACTCTTGTAAAAAGGTGGGATTTGCCATGTGCAGCTGTTGGAGCGGGACCACGGCTCCCTTCACGGCTGCTGCAGCGGTCCCCGTAGCCCATCTTGTGCAGCATCAGCAGCACAGCGTCCTCCTGCATCTTGGCCAGTCAGGATTTTGGGCAATCTGGATTCTTAATATATTTATCTTTGGTTAGACCAAGAGGAGAGGAAAGATATATTGAGTTTATTACAGATGCATTGGTTTTAACTGCAGGTTTTTCTCACTGATGAATGATTTGAATGATTTTCTGATTCAAGTGTTCTATTGAATGCCTGTTCACACTACTTAGTGTAATAATATTTAGTTTTTACAGAAAGGTACAGAATTCAAAGTGGAAGTGCTTATGACATGAAAACAAGTTATATAAATGTCTGAGATAATCCATAATTGGTCAGTTTTTGTGTAGTCCAATTCTGAAGTTTACATATATATATTTTACGGTGTTGTTTTTAATTCAAAACTAGAAAATACTGACTGATGCTCTCTTACGACGACAACCATAACAAGAACTCTGCTTTCACTTACGGAATGAAGCATTTCAAAGCAGTCTGTCGCAGTCACTCTCAATTCCTGCCTAATACCACTGGTACAGCCGTAAGCAAGGCACCAATGCAGATTTGCCACTAATACCTTTAAGGCCTCTAAAATAGTACATCTATTGTTCCCTCTGAACCAAAGCTCCAGGCCACTAATACCAGCTAAACAATTCATGGTCACTTTAAAAGGCCACTTTATGGCTGGCCAGGGCTTGTCACGGTCGCTAGATGCAGATGGGGTTTTTAGGAACTCTGCAGCTGCTGCAGGAGCGTTGCTAACGTTTATATGGGGCAAAACCAGAGAGAAATGACAAGGCTGGAGCAGCATCGTGACACAGCATCCACTGTGTTTCGGGAAGTCCTGTTAGTGACCCTGCTCTGTGTACAGGTGCCACGTCTGTGATTTGTCATTTTGGAAGACCCTAAGGAGCATCACATACTTGTTGATTCTTTGAAACCAAGAAGTCGCAAGTAAAGCTTTTCCAAGTGGATTTAGAAAGGATTAAAGGCTGTATGGGAATAGCATATAGCTAGATGATCATTTTCCAGAGAACCTCAATTTTATTTTGAGATTGGAGCTCCTATTCGTATCTCCCATGTATATAAATTCTCAGTGTACATCTTGCACAGAGCAGATTTGCTGTTTAAGCATTTCATTAAAATTGGAATATCAGGAGCACACAGTGATCCTGACAAAGCAATCTTGTTCAGCTGTAGATTATCCTAAATTCATGCCAGCTTCAGTGTTGAAAGTGTCCTGCATTTCTCTGTCTCATCAAACACAACTTTCTTTTGATTCTGCTCAGAAATCTCCGTGTCTTATGCAGCCTCCCCAGCTTAGGCTTTGGGTGCAAACCCTACTTTGTGATTCCTCTCTTTGAACAGTATGCCAGGTTCTTTACCCCCAACATTTATATGTATCAATCAGACTGAAGAGTTTGTCCACAGTATATGTGTTTCGCAGAAGGATCTTTGTTTAAGAAATGAGACATTGCATTTGTAGTAGTTCTAAGTCTTGCATCTGTTTACTTGAGACTCGCAATAAGTCTATTTGTTGCAATGGTTTATCCCCCAACTTTGTGTTTTAGGATTTTGTTTGTTTTCTGTGACCATCAGACCCTTTGCTGGCTAAATCTTTACTTGTGTCTGTTGTGGCACCTTTAAAATACCTGTAAAAATGTCACTGAAGCAGTGGCTAGTTCTGCTCTGAAGGTCAGCCCTCTTCTCCCTCCTAGTGTGTAGTACTCCAGTACTTTGTACTAGTACTTTGCTGCTATCTCTTCACTGATTCTCTCTGTGATAGCATTGTGGCACCGTAGTCTGTGTTTTTGGAACGATGGTGTCTGTCTGCATCATCTCTGAGCATCGGAGCCCTGGCCATGAGGTAGGAACTGCAGTTCGCAATGATGTGAAGTTTTGGGTAGCAGCTTAGTGCTAGGCAGACTACAGCCACCTTCGTCCATGCCAGCACTGAAACTTCACTAGGCCACAAAAGCTGTTAAGTAACTCAGCCTCATTCAGTAAAAGGCCCATTTGTAATTTCAAAGTTCTATTTTAAATACCTTGACTGTTCTCTACCTTTCTTAGTTGCATAAAATTTATGCAAAGATTTGTAAAATAAATACTGATTTCAGGTACCACGTATTTGCATAGCTGCAGGGACCCTATTGAGCACAGGCTTATTTGGAAAATACATGTGTATTTCCACAGAACTGTTGCAGACAGCTGTACCATTGCTGGCACCATGGTGCCATGTCTGCAGTATATAGTGTTTACCAGAATACTGGCTGTGAATTTTACCATAGATTTTTCCTAAAACTAAGGGAGATCTGTTATGTGCAGCTGCTGTAAAATTATGTTTATCAGATGTTCATCATCTAATTTAGATACTGTGGCCTACTCATGTGATCTTTAAGCATGTTAAACTGTTAGGCAATCAGATATGATGTGGGTATTCCCAGGGTATTGACCTTTGGCACTCAGGGAGTCTGAGGTTTCCATCTTCTGGCTATCAAGGTCATCCTGTGCAACTGGATTATCTGTGCCTTAATGCTGCAGCTTTCTAAATAACAACCACAAATACAAATGACAGTCAAACTCACCACCTTGGTGCTGGATGGGAACTGCTTCCTTGAAAGGTTGGCTTAAGAAGATTATCTGTTTTTAGCAAATGTGCTTCTTGTAGCATGAATTAAACAAAGCCAATACATGCTAAAATGGCAATCACACAGTGTCGGCTTAGATCTTAATGTAACTCACAGTACCTGAGTAACAACTCTGTCAGTAATGCCAGAATACAGACGTCTTCATTAGAAACTTAAAGGGGTTTGCTAATGTCTCATTTAATATGCAAAACAGCAAATTTGTATGATTACACATAAGGCTCTAAGAAGCTCTTAAACATCTGTAATTATCTGATTAAATATCTGTATAGAATGAGTACTGTAGTCAATTGTGAACATTTGTTCTTGCAAAACTATAACAAAATTTTGACCAAGTATGTATCTTAGAAGATGCATAAGTGGGTTTATCCTACCCACTTTCATAAAACACAGAATATGGTTTTAGTTCTGGAGCTTAAGTTCACCTATAAAACATCTACGTGAAGAGCCTCATTTCAAGGTGCCTGAAGTAGTTGTAGATTAATACTTCTTTAGCTCATGTAGCCATGAGCTCTTCATTTGTTCCACAAAATGTACAATGCTTTGGTTTAAATATTTTTTCCACTGAGACAGAGAGTACTATGACCAGAGGGAAAATTCCTAAATTTGGGCAAAAAAAGAAGAGCAAAAAGTTATATTTTGTATTCTTGTAATAGCTTCCAAAGACCATGAAGTTGGTCCCCAATACTGAAGTAAGCCTCCAAGTGTGGGGCAAATTATCAGGATTGGCAGGATAGCTTTTTAAACAAAGAAAACTACTGCACGATGTGTGGCAGTAGGCAGGATTCATGGGGAAAGATGCTGCAGTACCTGAGAGTACGTGAAACCAGGAGATCAGAGAGCAGGGACCTTCCATTCCTATATGAAAAGCAAGTAAACTTGTGAGATTGAAGTAAGGATTAGTGCACAGACCAGAAGATGAAAGCATTAGCCTGAAAAAATGATAAAATGAAGTTTGGCTCGTTAATACTGATTGGGTCAATGGAAATATTCTAGGAGAGAAGAAGAGTATTAAATGATCTCCCACTATTTGTGTGTGAAGGAGAGAAGACATTTTACGTAGAGGAGGTTTAAGAAGATGTAAAGGTACCATCTTACCATGCAAAGTGCCTGAATAATTAAACCCTCAGAGATTCTGTCTTCTAATGAGTCTGTGACAGTAATGGAAATTAGGTTTAATGGCAGCCAGGTGATTCTGGATTAACCTGCCTATATGTGTGCAGGTTATGTGTGCCTATATATGTACAGGGAAGTAAACATGCTCGTTCTCCCTCTGAAATGTTCCTGCAGGAGTTCAAGTTGTCTGGGCCTTCAATATGGGAGTGGTATTAGCAGACTAGGGAAGTGGAAACAAATTCTGTGTCCAAATTATTGGCATTTTGATTAATATCTACCTCAATATATTGTAATGCCTGCCACTTTTCAGGCAACACAGGCAGATCCAGGACTTACACGGAAAAGGGTATGTACTGAAATACAGTTATAGCAACAGACCCAATTACAGTACATCCATTTATGGGCAATTTGAAAATCTATCCATTCTTCAGACCTTTGCCTGAAAGAAGGTACTCGATGAGACTACATTTGATGCAATCACTTTAACTCCTTGGCCACCGGGGTTGTTTATAGATTGAGTTTCTGAAAATCAACAAGGTGAATTGTTTGTAGGACCATTAGGAGAATTCATGTGGAAAGTGACATCCAGTGGTGAAAGCACATTAAAAGGCAAGAATATGAGAAAAAGTCCAAAGCCCTCAGAGTGCTTTTTTATAGTCAGTGTTCATGCTGAGATAAAGATTTCCTGCAAAGTGGCCATAGGTACCTAGTCACCAGATTGCCAAATAACCAGAATTGCCACTTTGCTGGGCTGCAGACGAGGCAGGCTGCTTGGAAGGTGCAATTTTCTTTTGCCTTCATAGATGGAATCCTGCACAGCAAGAATGGCACTGGCTGCTGAGAAACTTCCAGCAACATTATTGAGGTCAAGTAGATGAGCATGTAATTGCTTAGATAAACAGGGTTTCAATTAACATGATTGCAATCTTGTACCACTTAAACAGTGTTCTTAAGAAACGGATTTCACCCTGCACACAATCTGTAAACGAAGAATGAAAATCAGTATGATTAACCACAGCACAAAGTTAAAAATTACCAGAACCCATAAATAGCCTTAGGCTCAACTTTCGACCCCATGAGAATTATTGCCTGCATAAAAATCTTGGGAGACAAGACAAACATTTGCATGAAATTAATATTCATTTACAATGTTTTGGTGGTTTTATACAAAATGCAAGAAGAAAAATAGATGATGAAAAGTTTTTTTGCAACACGTAAGCACTCCTGGAATAGGACAGCCTTGTCCCACACACCTCGGGCTGCAGCTTACGGGGACTTTTCAAACAACTAGCTGAAAAGCTTAACACTGAAACGGCAGCTCTCAGATCACACACATGAAAATAAAGGTGAAATACAGATGTGCTGCTGAGAAAACAGGTTGTGCTGAAATAAAGAATGGAAATTCAGGCAACACTTGCTCCAGCAATAGATGACTCCTTCCTCACGGAGAGAGTTTTCCCCAATGGAGCTAAATAAACCTGCTGCTCTTGCGCACATCCTAGGGGACTGCCACAGCCCCACACACCACGCGTGCGTTTCAGCAGTGGTAAACTGAGCACTGGGTGTGTGTGGAGGGAAATGCAGCCCAACCTGAAAACAGCAGAAGTTGTTTTTGTCTTTGGTGAGGCCTCACAGGCTCCCCACTGCTTTGTAACTGACAAGCTGCCTTTCTGGAAACCGAGTGCTGTGGTCCTGGAGGGTTGGGATAAGCATTCTCTGCAGAGCCTTCCTGGAACTGGAATTTTGAATAAACAACTCTATGATTAGGTTGAGAGTCTGCGCTTCTGGTTTTAAGCCTAGCTTCAACAAATCTGTTTATAGCAGCTGAACACCGAGTCCTGTGTATTCATGGGCTTACCAAGGAGGTTATGTGTAATAATTTAAGGAGCAAAGAGCTAGCTGTGTGAAGAAACTATGGTTTCAGTGACTGTTCTTTGACAAACAGGGTCCGCAATAACAGTTTGATACTTTGTCAGCTTGGCATTCAAAAATTGAAATGAGTTTAAAATTAATATTTCTGAAGTTCTAGGAAGGCAAAAAGTCCTTTCAGTTTGCAAAATGTATCTATTAATAGACTTCTGTTTATAAAAGAATTGAATTCTTGTCTACTATATCCAATTCTTGCTTAAGTATATTCCAGTTTTACTCTGATGTTTAAATGGCCGATATATGCTATTAAATGGCTTTTGGGACATACTTTACATGTTCCTTGTGATGATGTGAAAGTCTTGTGGATCACTGTCATAGAAAAGGGTAACTGTGGCCAGGTAAAGCACCATTGAGATATCTTGAACCAAATGTAAGGAGGATCTTATCTTTTGAAAGCCAGCCTTACCATTAGTTAAATGTACCCCCTCTGTCTCTAATAGAGAGGGGTCCCCTCAAGTTCAGTGCATCAGTAATTGCTAGCCAGTGCAGTGGAAAGCCCTTGAGGGCCCTGACTGACTGAAATAATTTTGGCCCCATTGGCTAAAGCAGGGGCCTGGGTTTGTGCTGCTCCTTCATCGAGTACAGTTTTACTCATTGTGCCCATGAGTAAATACTCATGGGCACAATGTTACACTAGAGTACTCATGGGCAGTACAGGCATTCAGTGGGCATCTGACACCACATTGCTGTTGATTATAATATCTTTGATCAAATAAGTTTTTTCTATATTGCAGTTCTGGTGGGAATTGCAGTTTGTGCAAACATATATGACAGTAACTTTAAACTTACTTTCTGTGTAAGCTCACTGAGCTCTAGATGCAACCGTGTAAACCTTCCTGTAAACCTTCCCCATCAATTATAACACATTGGAGTTGATTTGGGATCTCAGTTGAAAAAGTGCTGTAGTGCCCTGCACACTGGCTCTAACAGCATCCCTTAATGTTACTGATACTTCACAGCTTGTGAGAGTATCATCCTGTTTGAAAACTGCTTTAACAGGCAGCTGAGCAGGGCAGAGCTGCAGCAGAGACTCTGGTTCCCTGCGAACCTGCCGGGTGGGCAGGATGCAAAGGGCAGAGCTTAGTCTCGCCAGCGGGACGGAAATCGCTGAGGAGGCAGATCTTGTTCTATGTGGGTCTGCTCTGTCTGTTTGCTGTTGTATTTGGAGGCTGAGAGAGGGAAGGAGGGGAGAGGGAGAGGCACACGGTTTTCTGAGCTTCTGCCTGGCCTCTCTCCGTTAATCGTGTCATGCAGCAAGTGGTAAGAACGGGGGCCTTCACGCCCTGTTTGGGGAGTGCGATTTCTCACTTGCTGTGTGTGGTTTGATTTTCTTTCAGTTCTTTATTATTCTGGCACCAGTAACCAATATCAGAGATCTGTATCAGAAAGCCTGGATTTGTTACCATTTGAAGATTTTAAACTCTTTTTCTAGTGATTTTAATATTTCTTTCTGAGTTGCCATGGCATTTCTTTTTCTGCAGTGCTTCCTGAAACAGGCCAACTGCTTTGCTTGCTGTCTGTTTATCCAAATCATGATGAAGGCATTCACTGAAAGCAATTTGTATTTCATCTTGGTGTACCATTCACAGCTTTCCCAAGGCTGGGGGTTTCCATGACAACTAATTAATAAAGATTAGCTTTTCTTATGGAGCATGAGACTCAAGTACATCTTGTTTTGTGATGCAGATAATCTGTTTTTGGAGACTGGGGCTTGTCAAACAGGTCCTACAGGCAATCTGTTCTGATTTATTAGCCAGACTTGGAAGACTGTTGTGGGTGAAAAGCTTTCAGATAGCTTTTGTTTTCCCAGTCCACTGGCTCATTTTTTGATCTGTTTTTACTAGAGGAGAGTTTCTTAGCCACTCTTGGTTTGCAGGACATAGGAAGAACCCACATTTATCTTTTACTAACTTACTATAGTCAGCCCAAGCTTTGTCTACAGATGGCTGCATCCTTGTTTTGAAACAAAGGCATTAAAATGAAATACATTAAAAAAGAGATACCACTAGAAATTCCAAAACAGGCTGTCTTTTGACCTGCCAGATGAGTTTCTGTATTAAGGAACAAATACCTGTTTTCATACATAACCTTTTCTTAGCTGTGGAGCTGTTAATGTGCTCTTATTTTCTTTGTGTGCGGGGAGAAAAAGGCGATAAAACTGCCATTGATTCTTACAGATTTTTATTATCTGCTGCACTTGGGCAGCCTCTGCAGGGTGCCTCAACCACACTTGGGTGATGCTCAATGGAAGTGAAGCCCAGTTATTTGGAGTTAAGGCTGAGCTAGGGAAAATCTGATGACGTGCCATAAACTTGATTTTACTTGGCTCTCTGATCACCTTGAAAATCATCAGAAACTGTAGATGAAATCAAAGGTGGTGTCTTTCTGTAACCTGAGTGCAGGTTTACATCCATGTATTTCTTGAAAATGTCAGAAAAAAACAGTCAGTCCTATCTTAAGCTTTCTTGATGAGCTCCCTTTCCATCTGTTCCACATTTCCTCTGTGAATCCGAGTGAAGTTCGGCGTGACAGTCCTTGATATTACTTCACTCCCATGTTAACCTCTGAGAAAATTCCCCCAATATGAGTGGTGTACATCTGTGTAAAAGCTGTAGCACTCTTCTGACCACTTAAGAATTGCGCTTCAGCAAAATGCCCTGTTTTGCCTTGACTTTTGAACCTTCGCATTGTGCAAGGCAGTTCTGCAAGTGAAAGGCTTTTTTTCTGCTGACTTTTGTTCTCAGGCCTGTTAGTGGGGACAGGGTTTCCAGCTAGACAGCAGCTGCCAGAATCTTTCTGATGTGCTCCCAATGTACTGAGCTCCCCTTTGCCTATCAAACCCTCTGGTAAAATGGTAGTCTTTGTAAGATACAGAAAAATATCTCTTAAATGAATATCTTTTTATCCTTCCTTCAGTGCAGCAGGTTCTTTTACAGAACTGGCATGCAGCAAGCAAGGCTTGACTCACAGAGCAGTTTGTTGTGAGGTGTCTCCGTGACTATTCAGTTTGCATCCTATTTGCATGAACTGTGCCAAGCCCTTTCGGAGCCCTGGGAATGAAGACCATGCTCTTGAAAGCTGAGGAATGAGCCAAGACCACCCACATGTAGGAGGACATGTGCATTTGTAAACTGGAAAGTCACTGATGTGTACAGCTAGCCTGAATGGGAGGCAGTGTGCAGATCGCATGGGCCAGGTGACAGCAATGTTCAAGTCGGCCCAGAATGGAGCAGAGAATCAGACTGTCACAAATCTGTGGAGAACCATGTCATTTAACTGTAGCAGAAAGGTGTGATTCTTGTCAAATTCTCAGCATCTACTTGTCGACCGATCGAATTTTATCTGGCTCTTCCTTGCATTAATATTTAAACAAGAGAGGAGACAAGGCTTAGAGTGGGTTGTGTTTCACTGTGCTGCGTGTCTGGCCTGTTCTCTCAGGGGCTCTATATCTGCCTCGGGGCCAGTCTGCAGCAGCCACGGAAGAGGGGGGCGCCTCATTTCGGGGGCTCTCAGCTGAGCTGTCTCTGAGCAGTGGGATGAGGCCGTGCGGATAAGCTACAGTTCTGCTCACCACGGCCTGGGCTGCTTTACACCCTGGCCACCACCAACCTCTGTCAGGAAGGGCAATAATAATTTAAAGGCACTTTTGTTGCAAAGTTGCAACTTGGTTGAGCTGTAACTCAAAGTTTGCTTGGTCCCCTGTGCTCTGCTTATCTGAACAGCATCTCTAAAATCCCTAACTATTCTCATGAAATCTGGAATATTTGCTTGCCTTGTAAGAAGAATTAGATAAATCGTGCAGAACAGAACTATCCTAGACAGAATTTAAGTCCTTGGGTAGATTAAACCACATTTGAGATACTCGGCAGCAGCTTATGCCATGTGGATCACGTGTGGATGTGTCAGTGGATCATGGTTCATTGGAGTTTCTGCCACTACAGCCAGGCTGATCATTTGTAAGGTGTCACTCGAAATGCAGGAATTTTGCATTCGATTGGCATTAGATGCAGCTGTTATCCTCCATTTCCTCTCTCTGCTATTTTCTGTTTCCCCCATAACACATCTGTGCCGTGCTAGGAGCAACCCTCCTCCCACTTGTTTACCCCTGGAGTTTTATACTCTAAAAGAAATGACACCGCTGCTTCAACCTAGTGTTAACCACTGGGATGTGGACAAAGAGAGTTTTCCTCATTTCTTAGTTGTGTGAAAATTTTTGTTCTGCCCATTCTTGTGGTTAGCAATCACCTTCTTTAAGAAGTTCTGGCTGCTGAAGTGGGATGTTTGCTGCCTCCATGTACAAGGTCGTTCCCCAGTCGAATCAACTTCTCAAACAAGAATGAACGTGCAGTTGGGCATGAGGGGCTAACTCTGGCTCACTTTAAATGAGGCATTTGCTGGCACAAGTCACGTTCTGGAGAGGTAAATATGATAGTATGAAATTTGGCCAGATTATATTAAGAAGTAACAGTTTCTCCTGAAGGCATGTTTAGGCACTCTGTGAACAGTTTTCCAAAGGGGCTGTATTTTCAGTAGCCAGGGGTTCATAGCCTTGAATTTATGAACCATCTAGGAATTAGATAGACATCAGAAATTAGGACATTAATCCATGACACAAAAGAAAATCTCAAAAGCACTGAACATTCAGTATCAGTAGGGAGTATTGTCTTGTATACATCCTGCACCTCAGATGATAGCATCTTGCTGCTCAGAATGGCTTGTGGTTCAGCGCAAGACCTCAGGTAACCGGAGTCCTCGGGTGACACCTTCCTCCCCTGGCAGCGAGGAGTGAGCGGCCCAGCTGCCTGGAGGCGCACATGGCCTCTGGGCACCACAGCTAATGTGGTGACAGAGCAGGGGGTAAGACACGAAAAGGGCCCTTGAAGCAAACCTCTTCTTACTATCAACACTTGCACAGCATTGCTAAATCTAAATGATGTTTTTATCATGTTTAAACATGTGTTTATCATGTTTAACATCACAGGTTTTGAAGATTTTTGCGGGTCGTATCTGTGGAACTTTGACAGGATAGCAAATTTTCTGTCTCAGTGGTTTTACTGAAAGAAACTTTTTAATTATAACAGTCAAATAACCTTTGCTCTCTGAGAACAATATTCATCTTATTACAGTCATTCTCATAAATAAGGCTTTAAGAAGGAAAAAAATGTTTGAATTCTAGACTTCTGTATCTATAGGGATCTTTTGTTGCCCCCAGAGTAAGGGGAACAGGACACAAGGCTACATTCTTGGAAACCAGGATACTAAACCCCATTGAAGCCAAAGTTCAGCCTTGGAAATAAGTGAACCTTTTCAGATCTTTTTCTTACTCACTCCCGGCCGGATACAGAAATACAACATTATTGTATAATTATTCCCAAACGTACAGGGCTTGTCTTGAGTCATTCATGAGCACTGGAAACTCCCCCATGAGCAGATTATACTTTTACTTTTAGTATTCATGTTGTTTTCTGTCTGGTTTGCTCTGTGCTGCAGCAGCGAGGGCTGGCTATAAAGTGGGAGCACAAAAGGTACATCAACTTGTACATTGTACATTTAAGCTGAAGCCAGTTATTTTTACTGTGTAATTGAAGAAAAATCTCCAGGAACTGGATGGGAAAAACCCCAAAACTCTAAGAGTCTATGGGAAGAATTTGAAAATGATATTTAATTTCAAAACGAGACAGAACTATGTATTTCCCTGTGCTGGATTATATGTGTATGATAGACGGCTTTATTATGGTGTTTCTCGGTTCCTGTCTTTTCACCCTTTTCACCTTTTTCACCCTGACTGGGGTGTGAACTGTGTTGGTGCTTCGCTCCTTTGTGGTCTCCAGCTGATTCCTGTAAACACGAGCTGATGGAGTTGTCCTAATGTGAGCGTTCCTGTCTCCCTGGGCACTCGCAAGGGAGAAAGGAGCCGGGTCTGAGCAGGGAGTGTCTCCACGCTGACTCTGGCTGAGGAGGCCTTGGAAAGAGTCCGCCCTGCCTGGTCATGATCAATCGCAGCTCAGCCCATGCTGCTTCAGCCAGTTTTTATTTAGGCTACACAGAAGCAACTGCTCCAGCTTTGGCTGTTGGTGATTACCAAATGATTCTAAATTGTGTGAATGTGAGCTACCATGCCACGTTTTGAGCAGGAGATGATGGTGAGTCACTGTGTTACGTCTGGAAAGTATGAAGAAGACTTTGATTGCAAATGTTTCATATACTGGGTACTTCAATGGCAATCATTTCTCCAGGTGCTTTATTTTCAGAGCTTCTTCCTTTTCTCTGCATAGCAGAACACAAATTTTATCAGCAAGATCTCTTGGGTCTGTTTATGGTGAAGCATATCCCTTTATGAGATGCCAGCAGAGTTTTTTCCTCTGTGCAAAGCTCTATGTGCATCTGTGCACATCTGTGTTATCCTGACAGTCTGAACGAGCGTGTCCTGACTAGTAACAAATGCACAAATGTTTCCCTAGAAAGGTTGCTGCCAGACATGTAAGTTAGCTAGCAGTAAGCACTGATAAGAGGATTGCTTCTGAAATCCCTTCTCTTCTACAATTTGAAGTTGGAGATGAGTGAAATAATGTGACGTTTCTATTACTTAATTTTTGGATTAATCCCCTGAACCCTTTGGAGTAGCAGACTGCCTGCCAAAGGGAAACCATCAGGAGGAGCTGCCGTCACAGCTATGCCTGCAGCAGCTGCATGCGTTTTGGGAGGAACTGGTCCACTCATCTTATCCCTTTGTGGCCTCTTTCTTGTTCCATTCTTGTCGAGTAGAGCTGGAGATCTTTTAGAATAGGAAAATGGCAGTTCTGCAGCAGGGTGTTCTCAGTGTAACTACTACAGTTTGGGGGTGATCCATGTGTCTATTGAGGACTGCTACCTGAAGTAGGGAGGTGAAAGGGTAGGCCTATGGGGTAGTATAATGGGGTATGGGTCTCAAAAACCCCACCTATTTCAGGATAATCATAGCAGTAGATATTGGACAGGGAATGAGTCTTGATGTTGCTTCAGCAGGTCACTCCAGTGTCCCTGTGACTGAGGAAAATTGCCACAGTGTCTTGCAGTCATGTACAGTGTGCAGCAGTTGACATGTAGTGTAGTGGTCCTGCCTTTGCAAAGCACCAGTCTCCCCATTAAATGGTACATAAGTATACAGCAAAACTAAAATATTTTTAGGGTAGTGGAAGAATTCATCCTCTCAAGGAAGGACAGACTGGAATCCATGTATAATCCTATGTTATGGGGTGTTTGTTTTGTTTTTTTGTTCTTTGCAATATTCCAAGGGGAGGACAGCTGGCAGATGCAGTACCAACAGGCAGCAGCAAGCTGGCAGCGCCAGTGGCACAAGGCATACCTGGCTCTTGGGACACTTCCCCCTGGCAATGCCGCAAGCTGATCAACTTCCTGGGTATGTCCGTTTGTGCCAACCAACAAAACAGGCAGAAATAAATCCTGCCTGAAATCCTTAGGGAACAGCATCCCACATGGCAACAGTCCAAACATGGTTAATCAAGAAGATAATTATCACCGTAGTGATAATTATCATGGTGATCAAGCAAGTGACTTGAAGCAGATGCTTGAGAAGTTCAGCAATAAGGTACAATTCTGGGGTTGGGTTTGGAACTTAGGGAAACTGTGAAGGGAGGAAGAGGAGAACAGCGTGGGGGTGATCCCAGAGGAAGCCCTGTCCTTAGCAGCTCTGGTTTGAGTTCAGAGGAAGAGCTTATTTTCCCCTGCCTTCTTTGTGAAAGAGGCAGGTGAACCTTTCTGATAGGGGGACTTGAGGGCTGTGTTTGAGCTCCTGGTTACCTGTACCCAAAAGCTGGGATTGACAAAAGAAGCGGATGTGGCGGAGTGGCACCAGCTGCCCCTGGCCGTAGAGGAGCAGAGCGCTGTGGTGGAGCCCCCGCCCCGTGCCTGGGCACTGGGTACCTTTCGCCTCAGCGCAGCTGGCTCCTCCACGCCACATCACAGCTTCTCCTACCGTGGATCCACTGGCGCTGGCCAGAGCAGGCCAAGTGCAAGGAGAGGCAAAACTGCTTTGGGCTATGGATGTATTTTTGTTTGGGATTTTTTTTTGTAATTATAGGGAAAAATATTCACTCTGCTGATAAATTTCTGGACAGCAAGGACTATGTGGACTCCTCGGGAATGTTTTTGTTGGGAGATCCACAAATTAACTGAATATATCAGGCATGCAAGAAGTGTGTTCTGGGGTAATGTTGCATAATGATGCCTGTTTTTACGTGCCGTGTTTTGATTTGCCTTGTGGCTTACAGGATGATTAGTCTTGTGTCATATTTCAGGTTCCAGCTCAATGCACTTTACCTGGAGCTGAGTGTTTGAGCAAGTGAAATTCCTCCAGACCATTTGTGTCTTACACAGATCCAGTCCAGAGCTACTTACTTCATGCGCAGCCCCTTCCTATGCCTTCTAATATGGCAGAAAACCTGGTCTGTAAACTCCTGCTGATTAGTATGGTGCAGCTCTTGGAGCCTGAGCTAGCATCTCCCCATTAAACTGTTGCTGTGCAGATACACGAGCATGCCCAGGGTTTCCTAACATGGTGCCCACACCACATGGGGTAGACATGTCCACAGGGACAAGCTTTGCTGTGAATCTCTTATTCAGTTCCCTTTTCCAGGCTTAGAGAATATTGCAGTCCTCTCTCGTAAACCTTGTAGATTTGTCAGCAGATCCATGAAACATTAGGGATGGACTTTCTTCCTTGATGTCCTTGATCACTAGAGATAAGAAAATTTTGCTATTCCAGGTGCCCATTCCCTTTTCCCACTGGGCTGTTCCTATCCCACACTACTGATATGAACATGTCTATACTCAGAGGGAAATCCTGCCTGCCTGTGTAGTTGAAAAACTATGTTTCTGTCCCTGCCATCTGAATTCCAGTGGGGGTTTGTCACAGCCAATTTCCTATAATCAGGGCTTTCATATGAGTTTGTGCTTCTGATGCTGTGTATGGGTATGTGTTTGTACTGCTAATTAATACAATACTAACACTGACAAAAGCTAGCTCTAAGTAGGTGAGGCAAAAGAAGGGAAAAGGGAAATGTAAGTATCATCTGACCTGCCTGTAGGCAGGAGCCTTAACATCCCTGAGAGCCTCCTGGGCTTGCTGAAGTACAGTGAAGTGAATGCTTCTCCTCAGCGTGAAGAAAGATGAGAGATTAATAGCTGGAAAGGAAACCCCCATCCCAAGGAATGGCAGCTGAGCATGGACCGAAAGGTGATGTGCTTCTCTGCAGAAGGAGAGCAGCAAAGAAACCTGAGATGGCCTAGTATGAGACAGTCCAGGGATAGAGAAAGTCTGGTCATTTAGGGCTGGACTGGTCAGGTAAGGTCTGCAGAGGGTGGGGTAGCTGCAGGGCTACAAGGAAGAGGAGGATAAAGAAAAGCCTTATTGCTTGACATGCTGCAAGGATCCCTTTCCCTTCTGTCTATCTTAGGCCCTGGAGAGCCACTCTGTGTGGGTGGAGGACTTTATTTAGAAAGCTTGTTGCTTCTTCTGCAAAGGGAGGTACTACCAGGTTGAATTGCCCTTAATAACCTAAGGAAGCCGACTTTCACTGTGGAGGTTGAGCTCAGCTTCACCTGGAACGAGGTAAGGTTGGCTCTGTGCTTCTCCAATGTGTCCCACCACTCAGGCAGGTCGGATAGAAGAGCCCTTCAGTGCTGCAGCTTTGGCAGAGTCCTCATGCGTGGGCACCTCTGCATTCCCTGGCAGGCAGAGACACTCACTGCACCCAGACCTGTCTGATCTGACTGAAACTCCTGTTCTTCTGCTCAGCTTCTTTGCACTTTGGGATATGATTCTTGTTTAACCTCCTGGATAAGGGTCCTGAGCAAGAGTTGTCTTCTCTGACAGACAAGCAGTGAGTCAGCGTGTGTGGTGGAGTAAAACAGGGAGCTGGCAGGCTCAAACTCCTGATGAGCCCCAATAATTTAAAGGCAAAGATGGAAATGGTCTCCGCTAGGTTGATCTCCATGCTCCAGACAATGTTTACTCTCCTTTAAGAAGTTTTGGAAATTTTCTGGACAGACTATGTTAATAAATGAAGGACTCTCAGCTAAAAAGAGGTTTTCAGGTTGGCTTGTCCCAAGCTCTGCCTGAGAGTTACAAGCTCTTTTCATATGAGTTGTTTCCTTCCTTTACATTTTTCATTGTAGAAGTCAGGCAGGGATGAAGACATTTCTCAGTAGAAAAATGCAGCATGCATGATGCTGAGCCTGAAAGATTCTTCAAAGGTTTAGAGTCCAGTTCTATAAATTCCAAATACACATTGAGATGCTGGGAATGGTTTAACCAAGTAATGTGAGCTTCTTATGTCTAAATTGCTTGGCTAGAGTCCTTGCAAAATAGTTGAACGTGAATTTCCGGTACGTCTTTGGCTAGCTACACCCAAACAGAGAGCAGTGGAAACTGGGCTGCACACACACGTCTCTGGTTTCCTTCACAGCCTCCAGGAAAGAGATTTTGAAAAGGTTATGAGCTTAAATGGGTTTAAAAGTGAGAATAGTTTTTCCTTTCTGTACTATCCAGTGCTATAACAAGTGAGTATAGTATTACTGTGTCAAAATGAGCTGGTTATCTGTGTTTATCACAACTAGAAGAGCATGAGGCTTTGCAGATGGAGAAGAGCGTGCTGAGCAGGAGAGCGTTACGACTGGGCTCCACCTGCTGCTCACTGCGACGCTCTGCGCTGCTCTGCAGAACCCCCTGGCTCAGTGCACAAACACTTGTTTGGAACTGCCTTCTTGTGCAAAAAAAACCTAATAATTATAATAATGCCAGAAAGGAAGATTGTACTCTTCCCTTAGCTGTAAACTGGTCTAGATTTTAAGATTCTTGTTTGTGTGAGTGATGCAAATGAGTAGTCTCTCAAGTACAGTGCAACTAATGACATTTATATGCAGTGCAACAGCTGTTGGTGGAAACTGCGCAGGCTTGGGCTGTAAATGGTCTGTCACTTGCATGAAATCTCTAGGGATCTTCCTCGCAGAACACGGGAAGATGAGCAGAGCTGAGTGCTCTGTGTTTTGTAGCAGAGGTTGGTGTCTTTCATTAGTGCTAATAACTTTGTCTGGGGTTCTGGAACTGTAAATAAACATATATTTTCCTCAGGAAGTGCTCCAGTTATAGCTGCTACCATATAAAATGTCGTAAAGGAGGAAAACAGGAGAAATCTGCCATTCCTGTGCTGGTGTGCTTTTGCCAAAAATGTAAAACTGCCCTGAGCTGGTCTGTAGCCCTGCCTTACTGGGAAGCACATTCTCAGAGAGCCTGACAAGGTGGCATTTAACTGTGCGCATGGCAGGCCAGGGTTTGTGCCACTTCATATGTGAGGAAGTTTCCACCTTCATTTCTCACCAGTTCTTCCTTTGTGTTGTTTCTGAATAGGACATCAGCACTCAGGCTGGACTATAGGAGTTTGGAGGCTGTGTAAATTAGATTGACGTATTGAGCAGTAAATGCTGTTTTAAACCACAGAGTGGCAGCATAAGCAGTTTAGTTCTCCCCTCCCTTCATTCAGATTCCTTTCTTAACACTGCATTTTGCTTTTAATCACAAGCCAAGCACTTAATAGCAGCAGACGGTGCTGCATACATGACACTAGTGCTGGCAGCGCCGGTGCACACATTGCTCAGGAGTGAGCATTTTCCAAGCACCCACCCCTGCTCTTCCAGTTCTGGGACTTGCCTGGGCAGAACCTCTGCTCAGGGCAGTCCCGCATGGCTCTTTTCATGGCTGGTGAACAGGATGAATGCTGTTTCACTTCATTTTTTCTGTGATGGGCTTGGGTTTTGAATCCATGTCCTAAGACAGCAAAATCTAGTGCATTAACTTCTGAAGTACCATTCTTGTATATTTGTTTTCAAGGATACAAACCCCCAGAACATGAGTAAATAAAGAAAAACTAGGGCGAGAAAGCAGGACTTTTTCGATAGATGTTTAAGAAGAGAGAGTGTCTCCTTTTCCTGGTCTTTCATACCAGTTGATTACCACATTCCAAGTTTCAAGAATTAAAATGTGAGATTTGAATTGAGAACCATTACTCTCTGTTTCTCTCTGCTCCCAGCCCCTTCCTGTTTTTTCCTGCTCATTCTTAGTTAGAGGACTTTGTCAGCCATTCTGTCGTGGGGCTTCCTGGAGCCAGTTGCTGCTGTGGCCAGAGGATGCAGTGGAAACTTCTGCTGAAGAGAGCTGAGATGAACAGCAGGTTCCCAGCGGGAACACCGATAGCTCCCACTCCCAATCCTCGCCCTTTTCGCTGACAATATTTCTTTGTTCTCTTGCATGATGTTTCAGCATTTCTGCCTCGGACATTGTCATTCTCTCCTTTAGCCTGTCTGCATGGGACAGGAACTCTTGTCCCTTGTTCCCTCCCCAAGTGAAATGAGGACACAGGCCCAGCATCAACTTCCTAGTGCCCTGCTGAGAGGGTGGCAGAGCTGATCCGCTGCCAAAGGAATTCATTTTTCTTTAGTGCTGCACTGATCTTGCATTTTAATTCCTCAACTTCGACAAATACCATTCATTTTATATTCTGTACACTGCCCATATATTTCAAATTCAAGTGGCTTTACAAAGTTGCTTTTGTTCCCCGAGTATATGACTACAGACAATTCATTATTATTATTTTCAAACAAGCTGTGCTTGTGACTGGGATTGCACTTTGTCCCTTTCACCAGCAAAGCTGGATCCTGCTAGCTGGGAGATAGTGACTGTATCCCCTGCTAGGGACTCAGGCTTCCATCTAAGAAAACCGAACTTTTACAAGTCTGGCCTTGCATAAAGACGTCATGTAAATAGCAGCATTGCACACACTGTTCTGGCAGTTATCAATTGCAAAAATGACAAGCTATCATTTTATTAACATATAATTTCAGGCTTTAATGGTTTCTAAGCTCTAGTCCAGTGTTTGTGGCTACATATCTAATATTTAGAGGTTGAACTGTCAGAAAAAGATCATTTTATGCAGCACAGGGGATTTGGTAATGACCAGGCCTCTGAATACTGCTGGCTGTTGGTTGTGTTCTGTTTTTCTCATTGCTCAAGTTGCAGATTCATAGATTTGCAGTACTGCAGTTATGAACTAAGGGTGTGAGCATGCTGACAGGCTGCTGCAGTGGAAATTAGGGCTGAGTTCAGAGCGCTTTTGTGGTGCTGAGTGAGGAGTCTGGGTCTAGTCATATCCCTCTGATCCATCACTGCTTCTAGGTTTAGGCTGAAGATAGTTCTTCATATTGAAATCTCAGCTGAGTAAAGGGTTGGTGTCCTTTCTGCTTGCCTTTGAGCTACTGGTTTTCCTTTGTGAAAGACTTCCTTGATTTCCTAGTACTGCTTCCATAACTGCACAGCCTCACCCAGCAAACTTTGTGTGAGGCCCCGGCCCAGCGGCTCTGTAATTTTTTACTGGAAATTCGATGCTAAAAGGTGGTTCACGGGAAACAGGGATATTTGTGGGAATAATTTGGAGTTAGAATCTTTGGGAAACAATTTTGCAGAAATCATGCTTTTGGGCACAAAGCAGCTAATATACACATCTCTTTTCTTTCCTGGTGTTTTGATAAACGGAGAGCCCTGAATAACAATGCAGTTCTCAATAACTTTTAGGACCAACCTATCACTAGCAACTCTAATTTAAGATACAAATGAGTAGATTTGAAGCAGGTTTGCATATGCAATGTGAATAAAACTGCTTACAGAGGATGAGCAGGACCCACTTGGGCTCTGGATCTTCAGAGGAGCTGTGATAGTTTGTGTCTTTACTTGAAGCTGTGCTAATAAGAGGATAGGAACAATTTTCAGAATGATAACTGTTTCCCAGACTGTGACACAGTGTAAGTCTTCCTTGTCTGTGTTAAGAATCAGACTTTTCGCCCTACATTTCTTGAAACATGTTTCCAAGAACTTGGTATTGTGTATGAATGTTCTTAAAAATGGTATTCTGCAGCTAGCCTATGCAGTGAGAATAAATGACTATTCTGGGAAATGAGCAACTAAGTAATACGCGCAGTCAATATTCTTTGTTTGGCAATGCTATCAGAATAGAGATCTGTGTTCTGCATCACAGACTTCATCCAGAAAAGGCTGATGCGTGAGGACTTCATACAAAAAATGCAAGGAGACCTAAGACTCATCAAGTGTCTTTTGTAAAAGGAAAAGGTATCTCTGTTTCCTGTTCCAGTGGGGATTTAAATGTTAGTATTCCTTCTGGCATAAATGGTTTGGGAAGAGGTAATCATCTAGTGCCTATAACAGTATTTGTAAAAAAAAATCATAAGCAAATATATATGTTGTTTTGAAATAAATTTATACAAGTATTTATGTCTAAATGAATAGTGTAGAAAAATCTATGAAGTTTGGATTTTGTTTGGTTAGTGTTACAGATTCTGGAAGGTAACGCATGGTAGATTATTAGCCAAATGCTCCATAAAAAAGACATACTCCCATTGAGTAAGCTCTGCTGATGAATTGTTATGGGGGCGCTAATTGATTTGGTTGTGTTCCCTGATGTTGCTGAGTAGTGTCCAAATATTTCCTGTGTTGTGGTTTAAAAATGGTATGATGCAACTAAATGCAAAGTCAGGACATATTTTTGGTCTATCTGTATAATATGATGCCAGGTCTTTTTTTTTTTTTTTTTTCCTTAAAAGGCATGAGGAATTACATCTGTTACTCATATGGGTGGAATGATTTTCACACTCTTGATTCTCCAGGACTTTGTCCTGAGGAATCTTTTTCTCAGTACTTGATTTGGTGGAGCTTTCGCAAGGGCTTGGGAAAGGTAATTTCAGCTCCCATTGTGGGAGGGTGCAACTGTCCATGATGCAGCAGCCACACTCAGGTGCCTCCCTGGGGACCCACTGGGTTTTTCTGCAAAACACAACCTCGCTTTAGGCTTCTCAGTAGTCAAGAAACAGAAATGTTCTGGACACTTTCTAGTCTTGCCCCACTGAAGAAATGAAGTAGCTCCTCTTATCTGGGTGTGGAGAAGTGAGGCTTGTTCCCTTGGCTCCTCACTGCTACACACTGATGTAATTTGTCATGCAGATAGAAAGGGAGGGAATTGGTGCCTTTGAAGAAGAGGTCTTCATGGGGCTTTTTTTTTTTAATTCATGTACCTGTAGGTCATCAGCCTTCTCCACGCCAATAATTGTCTTTGGCTTGGGACTTGTATTGTATTGGAGGTAAAAGGAATGTTCTCAGATTTGGTGCATTACATGAAAAACAAAACAAAACAAACAAAAATTTCAGTTATTTTAAGTTCTACCAGTAGCTCTTTAAGGTGAAATGTAGCAGGAAGCATTCCACCCTTCTCACTATCTTCTGGGAGCTCTAGTAAGAACCTTAGAGCAAGGGGGTTGCTGAATTTGTTCAAATTCCAGCACCTGTAGAAAACTCACATGTCACTTGGATCTTAATTCTCCACACCTGTTCTACAAATAGCAAATAACGTTAACAGAACAAATTCTGCACATATATATTAAACTTAGACTGGAAGCTGAATATTTGATCAGGCTGATACTAGCCCTACACTAGTGGCTAACTGTGGTGAGGTGGTTAAATCTTGATACCATCTTCTTTTGGGGTTTTAACTGCTGTCTATCCCTGTAGCCTGGACAATGGCTAACTGCTTTTTTTCTTCATTTTTTTTTTCTACATCTTTGGCACTGCAACTTTTCTCCTGAAAGAATCTGAAATAAAATATTGAGCTATAAGGTGTGACTGCAACATTGACTTCTATACCTCTACTTTTCTATAATGGAATGGCGCTAAGGAGAAAAGGTAGTCTATACTTTACCACATGGAAAAAAAAAAACACAGAACACAGAGAGGCAGAATTTCAGTTTTACCCCAAGCAATTTCATTCACTAAAGTACCAGCACACTGATAGGATATCTTAGAGGTTTCTCTCTATGTGAAGCTTTTAGCCTTTGACAGTTAAATCCTTATTCTTTAGTATTTCAATGTTGCAGTCTTATCCTTCCAGCTGCTATGGGGGGGGGCACTATCATGCCTTCTGGGTCAGATTTTTTTTCTTAGCTTTTTCAATATTCAAGGTGCTATGGGAGAAAAAGAAAAATTATCTCTGTATATATGTATGTGTATATATATGTGTATATGGTATATATGTGTATATATATGTATATGGCATATGTACCATGAAAAAAGGAGACGATGCGCTTATTACCTCGAGAAATATTGAAAGCCTATGCAACAATATTTAGGCCTTTGAAGAAATTCCTTCTCTTTTATCCTGTTTTGTCAAATCATATGGCAGTGAACACCAGTGGATGCGGACTGCCTTGCTGCTGAGTTACAGACCAGAGCATTATGGCATAGCATGAAGTGAGCTGAGCTACCACTGGAAATCTGTCAAAGCCCAGCTCAGCTCCAGCCCTCTGGATTGTCCTGTGTCCCAGAGGAGAGGTTAGAGCCAAACGTTCTCATCAGAACCTCCTCACAGTGGAGCAGCAGAGCCGCGAGTGTTGGCCTGGGAGAGGAGCCATCTATTCCCAGGGACTAACTAAAGCGGGAGGACGAGGTCGAAGGGGCTGTTAGGACACACAAAAATGTGCTTCTCATTTTGGAGTACAGGGCTTCACTTGAACAAGTCTGGTGCAGCAGATTTGTGCAAATTCCCCTGTGCAGTAACAATTCAGAACACTGGCCTCACCTGAAAGTGAGTGGTCCTATTCATTACACCATATTTGTTACAATTTTGTATTGCCACAAAATTGTACATGGTTCAGTAATTGAAAGGCACTCTAATCAACTGCTTCATGGTTCTGTCTCCTTTAGAGAATTAAAAGGAGGGCTTCTAATGCAGGAGGTCTCTCAGTTATCCCTGTACTGCTGAATCATACCTCTGTAAGCAGTAGTCACTTCAGGAACCATGAAGTGCCCGATGAATAATGAGTAGGATTTTCTGAAAGCTTCTCGGTAAGACAGTTGGAGCCCCAATCTGTCTGCCTCATCAGAGAACCTTCCCAGGGAGCAGCATATTTATTGTGATAGCTCAGTGCAACCCAGCTGGTGAGAAGAGCAGTGCTTTGTTAGAGCACTGTTAGAGCATTTGCATTAAGACCATACAAGCTTTTAGCGATCACTTGGCACACTGTCCAGCAGTCACTGAAGAACCAGAACAATAATCTTCTATAACTGCAGAGGTAGGTAGGAAATGGATTAATAAACCTCTTCCTTAGCAGCATTTTCTGGCATGAGCTCTTGGCTTGGCTTCATGCATTAGATGATTACTCTACCAAGGGACAAGAGAAAGGCAGATTCCATGTGAGAGACTTCATGCCGCCTTTGCTTGATAAGTGGTTCCATACTGAGTAACTCCACTGAAGAAATGAACAATAAAACACATACAGGTCTGTTTGTGGCAATATAAACTACTAGGATCTGGTCCACATATTTATAGTCTTGAAACTTCTCGAACTTATGCAGCAGATAAATTGGAGAGTTTAACTGAAGAGTTAATTAATTTATTGAAATGGAGAAACTAGTTGAAATAAAGAGGACAGTGAAGAGACATGACATCCATTTAGGAAGAGATGCAGGTTTATCAGTGTACTGGGCAGGAATAAACATATCTATGCAACCATTCCCATGTCCACAAAGTCCTGCAGATCTACAAGCAATGTATGGTTTTCAACCATACAATAGGACTTTGAGAGGCAATTTGTGTATTTGTCTTTTCCTGTTCAAGTAATGCTCATGGGCCTAGTTTTATACGGACAAACAGTATAGAATTTGAAGTCTTCTTTTTTCTTCCATAACTTTCCATCACAAATTTGTAACATCATAGTGTCTTCTTTACAGAAAGGGAAAAGAAATAACCTGTGTTCTTGATTTTAGTCCCTGATAGAGAAGTATTATAAGTATTGCACTTTTGTCTGCTGCTGGTATTTCTGGTTCCAAGGAGATGTCTCCTGCTACTCTGGCAGCTTTGCAGCCAACCTGCAACTCAGTGCAACAGCCTGGGCAGTCTCTGGAAGGTGTGTGAGCAATGACAGGGAAGATGCCTCCTATGTACAGCAGTTCTAATTAGTGTGGAAAACTTCTGCTCAGTCACACCAGTGCTGAGCTAAGTTATGACTACAGAGAAAAGAAGGCATTGACACATTTACAATCCAGTACATTTTCTTTTTTGCCCTGTAATTGGATTGTTTATATTCCCAAGTCAGCAGAGTTTGAGAGTGATAGAAGAGCAGGAACATCTGATCTGCCAGTTCAAGTTTGTCTTGTGGTGCAGTGTGTAGACAGGAATTTCTAATGATGTTTCAGAATGGTATTTGTGCATAAGTTTTAATCTTACCCATAGTTTATTTGAATATTTCTGTCCTGCCAGGGTTCTTGTCAAGATGAGACATGAGGCAACTTAGTCATGGCTTAACAGTGGAGCTAGATTGAATAGAAGTATAAGATGCAACCAGCTCTTTATTCTTCATCAATGTTATAATTATTAATGAGTAGAGCTAGTTAAGTGCCCTGAATACTAATGCCATTTGGCTAGGTCTTTGGTGTTAAGCCTGACACTGGGAGAGCTATTGGCAGTGATGCCGCTGTATGAATTGTGGAGATTCTATCACTTGTGTCAGCTGGATCAATAATGTTCTATAACAGCGGCATCCAGCCGCACCCAGTGAGCAGTGAGCACACACAGTGCTGTCCTTGGTGCTCTGTGACATGTAGGAAATACCTTACAGGCATATTGTGCATGCCTCGTGTGCTGGAGGTGTCCAGAAGGTGCCCTTTCTGGTTTAGCTGTCTGCATGTGCTCTCCCTCTCTCCCTGTGAATCACCAGTGCTGTCCCTGTGTTTGTGGTCCGTAAAAGTGTCTCATCCTCCTGCTTGGTTAGCTCTTGCCCTTCACTGAATACCTGTCTCTAAACAAAACATATACACACGTACACATCTGTTCATGAGCTAGATTGAGAGCACTCTACTTTTCTTCACATTCTTCAGCATATTGTTAAAATATGCAAGTTCATTCTACAGCGTTTATACTTTACCCAAACTAACTACTCCATTTGATTTTCTGTACTCCACAGCAGAAGGCCTTGAATGTTGTTTTGTATAGGCAAGTTTTCAAGAGGAGGCATCAAGAGTTAGAGGTTACCAAGTTTAAAAATACGTTTAGAAATTCCATGAAAAAGGTCTCTTTTGGCATCATCCTCTTTGAACTTGTTTCGTTTTCTGTGAAAAAGAGACTTACAAATGGCTACAGTGACCAGATGGCTTTCCGGTCTGATCTGTTTAGCTCCGTACCCTCTTGTCTGTCAGCAGTCAAATGCAGCTAAATACTTCATAAACTAGTTATGCTTCCGAAGTTTTACAATCTACTGTCATTAGCAGATATTATCAGTGCATTTCACTGATAGTGTTGTCTAGCTCCAATAAAGAACTATTAGGAATTCTGCAGCACCGGAATCCAGACAAGAGCCTTTGTGATTACATTGCTGCTTTTTTGCTGATCTGTGCAGTGAATGAAATGACTACTGTCATTGGTTCTGTCTGTATTAATTATAGCTCACTCTTCCTGTGTTATTTTTGTTTGCAAGCTTTTGAGCACATTCTCTTTTTAATTAGCACTCCATTATTCCTTTATTTAGGAAGTGGAAGTAAGGAAGTAAACCAGCACGTACAAGGCTTTATACCGATGCGTTATTTAAACCTACTGTATAATTTATTTGTGTAATGATTTAATTTTAGTGTATTAGACCAGTGTGTTCCCCAGGTTAGTTCTACCCTAAGACAATTCAGACCTTTAAAAAAATGTGAAGATTGTTGAGCAATTCAACGCCCTATCGCTACAATCTTGTCGTGTCACTAGGCCTTTGGTGAAACCGCTAGCATGTTCCTCTGAAATAGAGTGGTAAGGCAGCATGCAGGTGCAGCAGGAGCTTCCAGATTTAGTGGATTGAATCTTGGGAAGCAATCTGCAAAAACAAGCCATGTCTTGACCATCTTCAGAACAGTAAATGATGGGTCACAGCTCCATTTTATATACAAACAATGAAACTGTAGATTTCAGTGTAGCTTTTCCAGTTTGAACTGCCAAAGGAAATAGTGATGTCTACGCTGAAAACGTTTTCATTACTTATTCTGAAGTTAGTGATATTATTCATGTGCTTTCTTGACATCTTCTCATGTGCCTTCATGTGCTTTCATTCATGTGCTTTGCTTTCCTCTTGATTCAGAATGGGATTCCTCCTAATCATAGAAGAAAGTGATAAAAATAAATCCTGTGACTTTATTCCCAAGTGCCTAATATTTTGTCTAGGCACTTAAAACTGTGATTATTTAAGGCTCTATAGAGATTTGGAGCAGGGGACTCATCCGAGTACAGGGATGGGATGGCTTCCTCTAAGTTACCTATTTGGCTGAAATACAGCAGACATCTATCAAAAGATGAAAAGGGACTAAAATTGTACCCTGGTGTGATACACATTTGCAAATGTGTGGGGCAAGCACGACATTTGCTCACTCATCATGTTTCCTGCAACACCCACTTGCAAGTTGCCAGATTTCCAATCGTGCCTGGTGCAAGATCTCTGAAAAATAAAGCTGAAAACTGAAGTCAGACACAGACTAGAACCCTGAGAAGAAAAGTTGCCCATGTGAAGATATTTCTACAGCTTTGCTGGGTTTATATGTCTGTAAACCTGGTCTCTACTTACTGCTAGTGAAATAGTGTCACTTTCAAATGCATTAGTAGGCTGTGGCCCAGGAGGATACCGCACCTAGAATGGCTTCTAGACATTAGAAAAAAAAAAGGGAGTTGAAAACCAGCACCTGTGAAGGCAAATATAGGGCAGCCTTGACCTTAAGCGCCACCTTATTGCCATTCTGGCCCTGCTTGCTTTCAAAATTTGCCTGCTTGCTTTCAAAATTTGTATGTTGGGATTGTTTTGCTGATCAAGGCTGCCCTGTTTGTGGTTGTGAGCAATACACTTAGAACAATGAAACCTAGATTTTTTTTTTTTTATTCCAGATAAACATGTTTTTGGGTGTGCAACAAAACTTGGTGGGAGGAGAGATGGTCATTTCATGGCTGCGTTCCTTTCCCACTGGATTTGCCCTTGGCGCACTCACCTGCCGCCACCTCACTGCATGGGAGGAGTGCAGTGATTCCTGCCCGGCTGGACAGCCTGGGCTGGGAGGCAGGAACCTTTAGGTGACAGGAGCAGCTTCCTTGTGACAAGAGGCAAAGTGGGCGTGATGCGTCTCTCTGCTGTTCTCAGAGATCGTGGCGAGAGCCATGCAGATCTACAGTAGTAGCGGCGAAGACTGGGGAAGTGCGGTTGCATCTTGCTGCCGGATGATTTCCTACAAACTTTTAGAACTTGATGTCAGTGACTGTGAGATTTGGCTGATAACAGATGAGTGAAACCTAAGGATTCTCTGAGGACTGTTCTCTATTTTTTGTGTGTGAAGGATCAGAGGATTTTTACAACTTTGGTGTCAGCTGCCTCCTTTGAAGAAACAATGAAGAAACTTTCAGGGCACATTAAGCCCAGGCAGAGTGTGGTGTTACAGAGATTTCGATTCAGGCAGAGGATGCAACTGCCAGGTGAAACTTTCATGACTTTTGCCTTGGCGCTGCAGGAATTGGCATCAGCCTGTGCTTTTGGCCGTTGGCAGGAGGAGCTGATCTTGCATCAGTTAATTGACAAAGCAGCAGACTGGAGAATTCGGCAGAAGCTTCTGATGGAACTTGGTACCTTGACTCTAGCCAAGGCAGTGGAGCTGGGGTCACAGATGGAGAGAGTGCTGCAGAAAACACACCCTGGGGTCATCTCAGCATTGACGAAACAGTGGGAGAGCCAGAGCAGCAGTAACAAAACCTGGAAGATACAAGATGGCTGTAAACTGTGGTGCTGCTGGGAACATAAGAAATTCTCAGCCTTCACACCAAAATACTATGAAGAGAAGCAAATTGAGTTTATCCCATCTTATTACAGTCCAGGACCATCCATCTCAATTATGAGGAGGCAGCACCTGGGCTGGCAGCTGAGGTGTCCTTCAAGTATGAAGCACAGGCGAGTCAGGAATGTCCAGGTAGGCTGTTGTCTGCCAAGTGATCAGAAAACAGTGACAGAAAACTAAATATGGGCACCTGGGACCAGACTCTGTAACCTGGGGTCTGCTGATTATACAGACCCCAGCTCTTGACTAAGTTACAGTACTCAAGGTTATACATACTTGAACACTTAAATAAAACCCTTCCCCAATGGACTGGGTTATTGGCTGTGTGACATTAGGTGTTATTCCATTTGCTTTTTGCCTTTTGTAGGACTGAAATCTTGCATGAAGGGCTTTAGGAAGGTCTAACAACAGTTTTCCAACTGTGAAAGTCGTGCATTTGTACAGTTTTGGGAGTCTTGTGTTGGCTAGAGGCTTCTAAGTAAAGTAATAGGCAGAGAGTTAGTATTATTAATGAAGTTTTGAATTTGGTACTGAAGGAGGCTGCCTGCTACCTCAAGAATATCTTCCTGGCTAACTACTGTAGTTTGATAACCAATGACGGTGTGAGGAAGCAGAGATCATGGGATTTATATAGATATTTTTAAATACAAATGATGAAAATAGCAACATAGAAGGAGGTTACAGGCCAGTAGACTTTTTTTTCCTTTCTTTCTTTTCATTAAATAATATACGATTTCAGTAATATCTCCTCTGATTCTGATGAATCACCCTCTACCTGATCCCTATCTGGCAGATAAGTAACCTAGTCATTTGTGTAGAACCAGTAAAATTGCTGGAGAGAATAGAAATATTAATAACTTCTAAAGGAAAATTAATGGAGTCAGATCCAATGACAGAAAAATAGTCAGCAGAAATGACAATAAAAAAGAGACTCTGAAACACAGGGTATCTGCAATCAGGCCCTTTTGAAACAAGGCGGTTGTCAGCAGGTTACCTATGAGCAAGTTGAAATGGTGTCTCCCTGAAAGCCTAAAAGAAAATCAGATTTGTGTGTGGCTCTAAAACCTGTAGTGCCTGATCTGTCGCTGCTGATTCTGTGCTGTGCACTGAAAAGGAAAGCTGCCTTCCCCCGGGCTAGAGAGCTTTCCCAAGGCAATTAGTTGTCATTGAGCTACCGCAAGTATAATTAAATATTTAGGCTGGCCTGAGCAATTGAATATGATACCTCTAATGCCACGATAATGTAATTATGCCTGTTATTAGTGCTGTTCCTGACAGGCGATGAAAAAAATCATTGAAGTTAAAAATATCTGCTGCTCTTTGCATATTCAGCATTGAAGCAAGTAAAAAGACTAGCTAAAGAGTAATAAACTGCACTGAAAATGGCTCTGACCTGAAGTTATGCCAGCAGGAACTTCAAAGACATGACAGTGGATGATTTCCATGCTCTTATTTTCTTTCAAATGATACTTGTTCTTTATAGTTAAGAAAGAAGTTAATGTCTGTTTTCTCAGCTAAAGATTACAGTTTTCAGGATCATCTTCTGCAAGACCTTTTACTTTTTTTCTGCACCTTGTGAAGATGGAGGAACTGGGTGTGATGAATTATTGCTCTTCCCTCACCTCCTCCACAGAGGACTGCTCTCTAAGCCGTTGTCTCGTTTTCAGTACTGAAGTAATGAGCAAAATGGTCTTGAAACAACAGCTTCTTTGGGCAGCACTTTCTGTTCTATTAAAAAAAAAAAAATGAAGGCTTTGCCTGCATTTGTTAAGGACTGGAATATCTCTTAATATTAAGTACGTATGGCAGAGCAAGGAGCAGCTCCCCCATCTGAAGAGCCCTGCAGATATAATTCTTATCTTAGAGTTTTTTAGTGCTCTCCGCCAATGGAAGAATCCTTCACTGCACTGTCTGTTTACCTGTAGAATGAGGGCAGATCACAAGCTAGCCTAGGCAGAGCTCCCATGTACCAAAGGCCGTAAGACACTGACAGTATCTTCTGACCCTCCTGCAGGTTCCTTTGCCATGTTGTAGCTTTGATGCTTGAACTAAAAGCCGTCAACAGTAACGACTGGGTGGTACCTGCCATTTTGCAGGGTGAGGTCTCTCATAGGCTAATGTCAGTTCTTTCATTCTTACTTCATAATTCATGCCTTCTATATCTCTGATCTCTCAAGTGCTCCTTCTTCAGGCCTTTCTGAACTTTGATTTTGATGTCTTGTTGCTCCCGGGTTCTGTGTTGCTGGGGGAATTCTTTGCTGGTGACTTCTCTTCTGCGTTACCTCAGTGCATCCCTCTGGGCTGAGTATCACAGTAAATAATTGAATAATCATCTATGAGTTAGTAGTTACTGAATTAAAGGATACAGGGAGCCAAAAGAGGCCTTCTCATCTGTCCTTCAACTGGAGATCAGCTCTACCTGCGTCATTTCTCTCAGATGTGTATGTAATCTGTCCTTAACGATGTAAAGTGATGGAGACTCAGTGCTATCCCCCAGGCAATCAGTCACAGGTTTTCATTATCCATGCTGTTACTTCTTTCTTTCTTCTTTTTTTTTTTGGGTTTTTTTTTTTTTTTTTTGGTCTTGTTGGCTTTCATCTAAGGTGAATATCCTGTACTTCAATTTGAACTCATTAAGTCTTATCCATCATACATTTGCAGAGATTGCTACCTTGTCACAGCCTTCCATGTAGTTAATCATCTGTTGTCCCATCATACTCCCTCTCTAGACTATTCACTCTGGATCGTTCTTGTTGCTCTTTGATTATTTCCAGTTGATCCATATCTTTTTACAAGTGAGGTACACATGAAGCTTTCTTGAACTCTAATTCAGGTCTTTCTCATGCCAAACTGAGTTTTCCCCTGCTGTAACTATTGTTTTAGCCATGCATTCTGTTGTGAGTTTCACAGAATCCTTGGAAGACATTTATGAGGCAAGAACCTCATGGCAATAGTACAGCTGGTAATTGTACTAATTCATCCATGTAGTGAGTTAGTATAAATAATTTAAATCAAGTCCAGTGACATCAAATGAAGCCATTGCTAGGATAAAAGGTTCTTGAGAAGGGATAGCCATCTCACAGGTTGTTGTGGGAAGGAGGCATTTCAGTCACAGATTTGTATAACGCGTGTGGATCTTGAAATACAGGCTGGACTTATGTCACCCTAATTGATCTCATGACTCAAGAGATTTCATTCCCATGTGTCACTTAAACTTACAGTGACAAAGCAGCTCTGAGGTAGAAGGGTATTAGACTCTTCTCATTTACCCAAGGTCAAAGGAGAAGTAAGGCGTGAAGCTGGTACTCTCTGTATCAACTAAAGCACCAGAGTCAGCTTTGAGATGTCTTGTGTCCTCTACAAGAGTGTGTGGTACACTTCAGCCTTGCCCCAGGCCTTTAGAGGGGTATTAGTCATAACTGAGAAATGCAAAAATAAAAATAATGAGCAGAGACTGAGATGGTTGAATCCCTGCTTTGCTGCAGATGTCCCAGTATGACTTGAGGAAGTCATTTACTCCGAATCTGTAAAACGAAGATGGTACTTCCTCCCTCCCCTCTTTTCTTCCCTTTATCATCTGACATAATCAGACTACCAGCACTTCAGGGCAGAGACTCTCACCATGGTTATCCTGCGCTTAGCACAACCGGGACGTGGGCTTTGAGGCATCTAGAAACCCAGTAATATGATGTGCCATCGGAAAGGTGTTGGGTGTAATAGTATTGCAACATGACAGCAGAAATAATATTAGCTCAAAGGGGAAACAACAGAATCAGGAGGACAGAGAGGCTGAGGACACTGGGCAGTCTGGGGTGATATTTCCAGTGGTGGCAGGAAGATGTCAGGGAATGCCAGACTCAGTGTCAGTCACCGCCTGGCACATCCCTGGCTCCACACATGCCCTTTCCTCCAGAGTGTTGCTTTTGTTAACACTCCGAGTGATAACGGTCTGATTAAACAGAGAAAAGATATGGTTCAAAAAATGACATGGTATTATAAATCAAGAAACTTCTGCTTTCATTAAAAAAATACTTGAAATCTGACAATATGTGCCTTCTGTCTGTTGCAAGGTTTAATGAATAGTTTTTCTGAAAATATTGTTTTAAGTAGCCAGCAGAGGGAGTACCGCAATGCCATGGGTGCAGGGAGTTCGGGATGGCAGGGGAGTTCTGAGTCTGATTTTTAGATTTAGCATTTCAAGTTTTATTTGATGGGATTAATTGCTTTTTATGTTTATGACCTTTTTATGTTTCAGAACAGAAACAGTTTTAGTTATTGGTACAATTTAATGCTTTACATGTCAGGAATGACCTACATAGTGATTTTGCTAAAATCTAGGATTTGTTTTAATACAAAAAACTGTTACTTTTGAATGTACCTCTGTGAATAAGCCTAACATATATTCTTACATATTGCACTGATAACAAATATCTGCATTATATTTCTGATGCAAATAGAAGTTTACAAAAATGAATGAAAGAAAAACACAAATACAAAAAACACAAAACAGAAATACAAAATATTGTGAGTCATGAACTTTTCAGCTTTGTGTGATAATATCATACCAAGGAAATTCGTGCACATTTATCCCCTACGTAGCACGGTAAGACTTCATGCTGCCACATCTGCTGGGCAGTCCTCGTTTTAGTGGTGGGAAATAGCGCTGAGGACTTTGTTCGCAAGACACTTGTCCTGCAGCACAGCAAGGCACGAGGAGGCAGCGTTTACTTGTTAAACAGGGCATTGATGTCCCTGCACAAACTGGATCTGACCAGGCGCGGCATCCCAGCCTCTAGATGGCACTCGGATGATGCACCTTGTTTTATCTGGGCCAACGTTTCTGCTAGGCTGTGTGTGGTAATCAGAATATTAATGTCAGGAAGGAAGATAATGTTTTGGCTTTGGGCTATGAAATGTTTGCATGTTCAGAGCTGGTTTGCTGAAAGGAATCAAAGAAGCTGCATGGTGCTGCCATGCAGGCCCCCGGCCTGTGGCACTCGCTGCTGGTGCAGTCCTGCACTTACTGTGTTCAACTTAATGTTGAAGCTGTCATTGAACATGAACAGGAGGCTGTGATTACAGCTGGCAGGAGAGTGGAGTGCACTGGGGCTTTGGCAGCTGCCATTACAAAATTGAGCTATTTCACTGGCTCTGTACATTGTTTTGCTGTTGATTCCAAGCCCTCTCTCTCTTGTCTTCATCCAGTGCTACCACCTTGAGTGATGGCAGTTGCCAAAGGATTAGGCATTTGCTCACATAGCCCCAGTGATTCTGGAACCACTTAGCCACTTAACCAGGCTTTTCAAGCAAGGTACTGAGCACATCTAGAACAAAACACTTATGCAGAGACCTGCGTGTGTTGTTTCCTCATCTCGCTGCCTAGCTCAGTGGCCTTACGAATTGCAGCCTTACTACATGTGAGCTCTGGGCCTCTTAGTTTATTGTGATCTGTAAATCTGTGTTCCGAGCCCTGCAGAGCGGCAGTGCTGGTAGCACAGAACAGCTGCTCCCCCGCGCCAGGGCCGCGACGTGCGACCGCTGTGTGGAGTGCCCGTCTCTGCTGCCTAATGCTGGCCATTTCTGTCCTGGTGACAGAGGCGTTTGACATTATTGAAGGAGCTCAGTTACATGTATCACTGCTCGCACATGGCAAAGGGCATGTTGTTCTGCTGGCTACACGGCTTGTGTGGCAGTTACAGTGCAATTTTGTTGGGCTTAATTGTGTGAAAGTGATTGCTGGACTTGGTTTGAAGCACTGAACCTCCTCCCCCACTCAGTTTTTATTTTTATTCTTATGGCAAGAGAAAATACCAACCCTTTAATTTAGAGCCTCCTCAGAGATGTCTTTTGTTAAGAACTGAAAAGTACAAGGGAGAATGGTAAAAATGGTAACATGTAATACTTCAGAACTGAGACAGACCTCCCTTCTCTCTCCAGCTTTTTACTTGTTTCAAGTCTATTCATCTTCCTCTCTTTCGTCATCTTACTGCAGCTCCCTTGTTTTTTTCCTAATGTCTTCCCTCTTCCAAATTGCCCACTACATTTTGGAGCCTGGAATTGGAACCTCTGTGATGTTTCAGTAATTTAAGTGCAGAACAGTTCTGCATACACCTACACTGCATTTGTATAATTTGGGCAGTAACAATGATGTCCATAGTTTATAGTGTAAAACTCCTGTCTGGATTTGAAGATGGATTCATTAGAATTTTTAAATCTACTGACAAAGAAGAACTTCCTTCCAATTTATCTGAACGTAGAATGTGTCTTGGGACTGGACTTCGAAACATGTGCCCAAAAGGCACATTTTGGTCTTTGCTTAAATAAAAATTAAAAAGCTTTAGTTGAGAAACATTTAGCAACAAACATTAAGAAATATGGATTATTAGAAAAGAGAATTCAGAATACAATGCAATTACTATACGCTGATGATTTTGGAAGTTATGCTTGCCATATTAGTTACTGATGTCCATTTATATCACCATGTTGCATGTTCATTGCTAACTACTTTTTTTCTCTCTATTCACAGACTCCAGAGCCAGCTGAAAACTACATCAGTGAAGGAGAGTTTGAGGATGATCTGAGCTCTTCCACCCCTAGCACAACAGAGCTGGAGATACGTGGATCGAGCCAAGAAACAGATGAAGATTATTTTGAAACCCTATCACATCAGAGCGAATCTTTATCAGATGTAAAAACGGAGCCTTACGAGAGTGCATCAGAAACAGAATCTGTTGCCAGTGATTTAACTGGGGAAACTTGCTTGGATTCAAACCGCCTTTCTGCTGAAGAAAAAGATCTCTGCTGTAGTCTTTCTAAAGCAAAGGTTGACACAACTGGTGAACTTAGGCAACTGGAAGTTAGGCAGCAGGTGCAGTTAGAAGCATCTTCCACAATAAAAGTAACACCAAGGAAAAATGAATTGGACATACAAACGTCAAAATCAGAGGGTGAAGAAGAAGAGGATGAAGGGCAAACATTAACTAGTGTTAATTCCAACACAGAGAATCAAGTGAGTCAACAGGGCATTGTATCGAAGACAGATAGAAATGTGGTAGTAGAAGGATTGCAAGCTAAAGCAGGGTTGGAAAGCAGTAGAGTGCAGTCCTGTATCAACTCAATACTTACTGAAGTTGCTATTGCAAGACGAAAGAAACAGTCTGCAGTATTAAGTATTGCTTGTTTCAAAGCAAACTCAGAAAGCTGTTTGATTTTTCCAGGAGTAAAGAAACTTTCTTTCCAGTCAGATGCAGCACCAAGCTGTAGTTTGCCGAATATTCATTTTGAAACAAATGGGACTTTCCATGGAAGTTACTCTGGGGCATCTGACTATAAATGTGAGCTAGATCCTCTGTCCAGTATAAAATTCCATAGGGGGAACTCAGTTAACAGTGGTAACATCACAGGTAAAAGGATAAAACAAGGAAGTGAAGAGGCCATGTTGACATCAGATTCATTCTTTTACCAGAGCAACCTCAAATCAAAATCTCAGCCACCGCTCATGAGGCCAGAGATCACAGAAAGGAAGACATGGCATAGTGTACCTGAAAATATAAGTGCTCCAGAGAAGAGAGAGTATGTGGGGGATTGTTATCATCTGACAGACAAGTTTAGGAGGTCTTGTTCCAGAATACATCTTCAAGGACTGGATTTTGAATACGCTTCAAAAAACTTAGGGAGAGTAGCAGTCAGCCCTGAAAAAGACATAAAAGTAGATGGCAAATTTGGCATAAAAAGTTCCCTTCTTAATACCAGCAAAGATTTAAATGGGGATCAGCTTTCTCGACCAGTGGGTTCACACCAATATGTGGATTTTAATTTGCACTCTAAATCAGAGACATGTGGCCTTAGCCTAGAAGCAGCAGGTACATGCACCGAGAGCTTATTTTCAGCACAGACAGATACTTATGTGTGTAATCCAAAACAAAAAGAGACTTTATCTGCCCTGGCCTGTGAGCCAAGGATCGTAAATGCCGAAGGACTGGTGAAAAATGATCAGTATGAATGTGAGAAGGATCTGGAAGCACACAGATTCCCCTGTGATGTTAATGTTGAATCTGACATTGATGACAGTGAGAACCCAGTGTCCTGTCTTGTAGGTTTTCCTGATGTTGCAGAAAACAGAGATTGGGATTATTCTATGAACTATGTTTCCCCTGGTAGAACACTACAGAACACATTGGAGGACAGTGGCCTTGATTCTGAATTGTCAGGTGTGGAAGTCATGGTAGAGGAAAGAGGGTTAGAGGATCCTTCTAACATTGGCTTTGGTTGGGAGGTCCTGGAAGCTACATTGCAACCAGGTGGCAGTGACACTAGGGCAAAGCACAAGGATTCAGTGCAGCAAAATACAAGTTGTAAAACTGGTGCCTTTAGGAGTTGCTCTGAGCAAGTAACAAATGAACATCCAGCTTTTCAAAGAAAGGACAAGGACAGTATCTTTGCTCTTGAAATGACTCCCAGTTCAGATTATGTAGGTCAGGGAAGTCGTTCAATGAATTTTCCAGATGTAAAGCCTACCTTGATTATAATATCTGTAGAACAGAAAGGATTACAGTCCAAGACACTGAATGATGACCTTACTGGAACACGGAGAGACCCAGTGAGTAATGATCTGGTGTCTCCTCATATTGTCAGCAAATCTCAAGATGATCCAGAAGGTGTTCTGAGTAAATGCTATAGCTGCGAAGAGCAAATTCTGTCCATCCATCCCTTTCCTAATAGTGCAGGGGTACTCTCTGCTTGGGATACAGCTGACGAAAAATCAGAAGTTTCACAGCAGAAATTGAAGAAAACAGATTTGGTTTCATCCTTAGGTTTCAGCTGTAGTAATTGTACGGTAACAAGTGGAAAGGCGGAATTTAGCAGTGTTACTTTACCCTTGGATAATGATATACTTGTTGCAGAAGATAGGGCAGATAAATGCAATGAAGCAGTCTTGAAATCACAGAGCAGAATTGCCATAAGGACTTCTGAGGTCGACCTCCATGGAACAAGGATGCATTCTGATTTAGAGTTGAAAAAGTCAGAGGCTGAAACAAGAGGTGACCAGGTGACCAAGGAAAAGGAACTCGAAGTACATCAAGGCAGAGAGGAAGACAAATGTACAACCATTGTGGTAACACTGGAAAAGGACAGCGTAAGCAATCTGCGTGAGGGAGATGGTGCTGCTGCTAACGTTCAAGGGGCCAACATCACCTGTGAACACGGAACAGGCAAGGAGACAACCAAAGGATGTTATGATTCAAAGGAACAAATAAATATTTGTAAAGATCTTTCTACTGGAGAAATAAAAGTAGGGGGGGCTACGGAAGACACAACCAGCAAAGACAGTGCACTGAATCTGGATGTGTCCGATGTCTTTAACTATTCTGAGAAAAGGCAGACCCATAATGCTTGCAGAGTAGGCCTGGATAACATAAGCATGTGCAGCACTAACAGCGAGGAGATGGATGAGAGCTCTTGCCACATCCTGGGAAGTAACAGCAGTCTCCATAAAGCTGTGCAAAAACCAACAAAGAATGGGAATACCGGGAGATCTCCCAGGTTTTTGGTTTTTTCAAAAATTACATCTTTTAGGAAAACAAAGCCTGCCACAGCAGAAAATCAAGGAAGCAACAGCTTCCTTGGTATTAAGGCAAAAATGGAAGAACTGGATACTGGGAAAGAGGATGAGGATACTGAGAGTTTACAGTCTTTTAAAAGTTACTCTTCTGGTTTTGGTTCCCACAGGAAGGAAAGCTGTGGGTCTGAGTATTCTGATGATGATGATTTATTCTATGAGAGACCCGCTGGACTGTTCAACAGAATGAGCCTGAGGAAGGCGTCTGGCTCTGGTCGGATACTGATGGAAGATACTGATACAAATTCTACTGCTCCCTCACTGGCAGCTGGACAAGTTTCAGCTTCCTCTCTAAACAGTGACAGTGAACCTTTGGAATACCTACAAATTCGGAAATCCTTCCCTGAAAATGAATACAAAAGACACAAAACTCCTGAGGGCAAGAAGTTCAGGACAAGGCTGGCCTTAGCACACAAATCCCTTTCAAGCTTATTTGAATCCAAATCTCCAGAAAAAGAGAACACTGAGCAAAGCTCGAGAGTATCACTGAAATACGAAAAGGAGAAAGTCAGACTGCGCCAGAGTGCCTGGAAAACTTTTCTAAAAAGCAAGGACACAGATGGACTAAAGAGGCCAGTCTTGGCAAACCTATCACCCGCACAGGAGGGTCTTAACACAAATAGGGACTGTGTGATGGGAACAACATCAGTGGAGAGACGGAGTATTTCCAATGGACAAGTATTTTTGAAAAGAGGAACAGCTAATGGCTCTGTGAGAGATGCCTGCTATTCTGACCCCTCTGTAGAGCATGTTGATGTCTCTTCATCTCCAGATATCTGGAGGAAGCAAACACAATCCCATGACTTCGGCACAAAATGTTCACAGAGTTCAGACTATGATGAACAACAGGAGGCCCTGGTCAACAATTTAAATACTTCTCTTGAGGAATACTGGGTGAAATCTCCATTTAGTCCCAGTGACTTGCAGTTGTCAAGTCCATCATGTCCCCAGCTCTCAACTTACGAAGGTAAAGATATGCCATGTCGTCCAATGAGTCCTAAACCACAGAGTCCACGGTCCTCTTCTCAATGCAAGAGCTTCCGTTACCCTGGAAGAATATGTGCCACTTCCATGATCTCTCTTGGGAACAGCACTGCAATGGACAGCAGTTTGGAAGCTCCCGAGAGGCCAAGGACACTGAAACCCAGAGGTAGTCTTTTACTTTCTGTACACTCGTTGGACAGTGAATACCAGAAGGATGACAGTGGGATAAGCAGTCAGTCCCAGATCAGCTTAAACACAGCCTCTTCCATTAGTGACATACTCAGAGATGAGGTGAGTGGTTGTCTGGGAATAATTGGCTGGTTTGGTTTGCAGAGTCTTTTCTCTTAACGTGATTAAGGAATTCCAGTGAAACTCTGTCACTAGATGAGTGAAGCCACTGGCTAGATCGGTGCAGAAAGGTGCCTCTTTGTCTGGGACAAGGCACACTAGTTAATCCCTGAGTTCCTGTTCTCAGAGAATATGAATTGATGCTCATTTTAAAGGGAGTATTTACCACAAAAATCCATACAGATGGAGTCACCACAGTACAAATGTATAATACGACTCAGACTGCACAGACAGACACAGCTGAGTGTTTAGCTGGATTTTACACATCTACAACAGGGCAGGTTTGAGCCTCATGACTGTGTAGCAAATACATTTCTGAGACTGAAAGGCACTATCATTCCCATTGCTAGCAGCCACTTGTTAGAAGTAAAATCTATTTTTAGACAGCAACAAGCTGTCTTTCAAAATTTGCAAACATTTTACAGTCATCATTGCTCTCCATTGATTGCCACTGGAGTCCTGTTCCACTTTACTGTGAACAGAAGAAAAAAAAAACATGGGCTTTGTCTGCATTTTCTTTTGCTGTTGTGTTATCCTCTAATCTTGGTAAGCTATTAGTTAACTTTTAGTAGACTGGATTTAACAGAGCATCTATTCAGTAAAGGCTTCTCCGTTGATTCAGACCATTAAAAACAGATTTCCTCTGTCAGGTGGGTCTTTATCCCAAGCTGCAAGTGGCTGAGAGCTTAGGAATCTCTTTCTGTGGCCAAGCACAAACCACCAGAGAGCGACTGCTGCTTTTTCAATATTGTTGATGCGTTTTGACATTAAGAAATCGACTGGCAAGTTTTGTTGAGCCAGTTTACAAAAGCGGCAACTGAGAGAGGATAAGAGATTTTTTGTGTGGAGCACTTCTCAGAGAGCTCATGAATCTAGAATTGATCAATTCTGCAGCTCAGGGCTGGTTGCAATCTGAAGGATCCGAAAGAGGACTTAGAAGAAGAGAGAGTGGAGAGGCTTGTGTTAAGCCTTGGATAGGCAAACCCACATCCTCAAATGTAACCATTAGGAACAAATAAATAATTACTTAAATTGAGGGTTCCTTTAAGTAATTAAAGGAAAACAGTGAAAATCTAAGCTGTAGAAAAATGGTTAAATTTTACTGATTCTTCTGGGACCTATAGAATATAATACCTGAAAAATGCAGCTAGAACCTAGAAATTAATGTAACTGTCCTGGCTTTCTGGACCCAATATCTAATCTATGAAACTAGATAAGGCTTTTATTTATTCCCAATGTAGGATTATTTGACATTGTGAAATGAAATAGAACTGTACCCAATTCTGTAGCCAGTGGCTTTTGATAAGTAAAGCTGTTTTTATTGGGTAGTTCTGAAAATACAGCAGAGGCATTGAACAAAGTATATTTGCAGTTTTAAGCCTTTCCAACACTGGTTTAACTATCATCTAAACATTAAGGATGATCTTCCTTATGTATGCTGCTAGCCCAAAGGGTCATAACATTGAGTTTAACAGTGGATTAAAAGAAGAAACAAACGTATGTTCCACATTGGTAAGGGACATGACTTGATGGAATGCTAGAAAAACACCTAACTGTGGATTTGTTTGACCTCAGATCCCCACATACCCTCCACTGAGGAGTTGCACATATATTCCTCAAGCTTCCAACCATGTATTTTGCCAGTGTTCCCCATTTCTTTCATGCTGTAGTGGTGCACCAAACTGTAATGGATCAGCTGCCATTCCGATTCCCTGTTGCCACTCACTTCCTGAGTGACTTCAGATTTGTCTGAATTTAGTATAGTATCTTTGGGATTACATAGTGGGGTAAGGGTCATTCAGCCTAGTTTTTCAGTCCTACACAAAGTTACAGTATTGAAATCTCCAAATTTCCACACCTGTACATCTGGTTGTACTCCTGCTAAACAGCCACTGTTTTTTTGTGTAGTGTATAGGATTCACTGGAATTTCTCTAAGATGTAGCATAATATCTCCTCTTGGAGGTCAGAAATCAGGGGATTTGCTTCACAGTGTACCTGAGGAGTCTTGATGAGACCCAAGGAAGGCCTGTGCCTTGTACACCAGGCTTAGAAATCCATCCTAGAACCTTCACTAAACAGATGGCCTCAAAAGCATTAAGAACAGAGATGGGAAAGTGGTTAGTGTTGTGTCTGGGTTCTTCACATGAGCTGTGAGAGTCTGAAGCAGTGCTATTGTCAAGTCAAAACATTTCTTGGCCCAGAATGAGATTCCTGAGATCATTCATTCCTTGATACACTTATCTTCCACCTTAAATTTTGCTGACTTTAACTGATGCTACTTGGATTAAAAATTTGATTCCTCAGCACATGCTTGAATTTTTTTTTCTGTTATAAAAGATATGGTTTTGTGCAGCTGCACATTAAAAGAGAATGAGAGTCAAGTGCAAAGCACTGAGTTTAATATGTCGAGCCTGCAGGCATCGAGGAAGCATTTTCACTTTCTATAGATGGAGCACAGTGGGTAAAGCACAGACCGACGAGACTGGACATTATTCCATTTTCAAAGAGACCATCTCTCTTTGTAAACACTTCTGTACAGGGAGAGTGACCTAAATGCTACGTGTAGTGTTATTGTAGTAAGCCATTGAGATGGAGAGTGAAAAGGGCATGGTCCTGCGCAGAAGGAATGGGCATTGCACTGTCTGGAAGGACAGCAGAGCTGCCACTTGGGTGCCCCTAGGCCTCAGGAGGGTTGGCAGGCTGGCATCAGCCTTCCATCCTCATGGACTGCGTTTTCTTCTGAGACCAGATAATTGAGCTGTGCCATCCCCTTTTCAACTTGATTTAAAACAAACAGAATTTCCAATCAACAAACCTTGTGTTTTCACCCATTGTAAAACAGGAGTCTAAACAGCAGTGTCAGCCACCACCTGAAAAGAGGCCAAGTGAGAAATGGGTTCCCCATCACAAAAGGAGACCCCCCCAGATTCCACCATCCCCTCGCCCTCTCTCAGCCCTGGAGAGCCAAGCCCGGAGGCTTTCCTTCCTTGCTCCAGATGAAAAAGCCAAGGAGATTCCAGAGAGGAGAAGGAAGACACCTAAACCTCTTTATAAGTGCTTCAGCTTCGATGATGTCTGGATGGAGAGGAACCAAAAAGGGAAGCTAGAGAAGGAGACACAGCCAGAGAGAGGAATTCAATTGCAGCACCTCCCAGAGCACCAGTTAAAAGTAAGAAACCACCATCCTCCTCATTCTCTGGCACTGTCTTCTTCTCTCTGCTCCAGCTGCTTCTTTTCTGCTGTTGTCATATTCCTCTTCTTGCACTGCATCTTTGATCAGTTCTCTTTGCTTCTCTATGGGCTTGCCAATCTGTGGAGACTGATTCTGCAATGTGGAATTCACCCCTACAGGTGTTATCTTGAAAGATTGTTGTAATCCCTGTTCGCGAGCAGCTCCTGGCCGCTGCTGTGTTCAACAATAGCATGTGATTGCATCAGATTGCTCTGCGGGCTAAAGATAGGGAGAACAAGGAGCAAATCAAAGTTGTCTTGTATCAGTATGAATTAAACGGATGAAATCTCATTCAGTGCCCTGTAGCATTGCTGTATCACTTTGGAGAATGAACTGTAAATTAGATTTCCCTTGTATCTGAGGCCAGCTCCATTCTTCTGAGGAAAGACTTCTAGCAATTCTTCTGTTGAAGCTATTAGTAAATGGTGTTTCAGCTATTAGTAAGCTCCTCTGCGCCATGGGAGAGTTAAGATCGGGGTTGTGATTGCTTGTGACAAACTTTGTGGCTGCTGTGATTCCCACTTACGGCATCCATTACTGTTGGATCCAGAGCTAAAGTTTGTTCTGTTTGGGAAGAACCATGAATCTGCATCCAAGAGCCAAATTTAGCTCTTACATATAAAACAAGGTTCTGTGGAAAAAAGATATGAGGTTGAGGCAAAAGTCTATGCAACTTTTGCTGCTAATGCAGAAGAAATTTTTGAGGAAGCTGGAAATCAGATAACAGATTTTCAAAGATGACCTTTCCTCGGGGCTTCCTCTTGCTCTGTTGTTTTCATTTGTTTCCCTTTCTCTCCGTCGTGCTTGCTGCCCATTTCTGGCAAGGTCAGAGAAAGCTGAGGCCTAATCCTGCCTGATCTGCTGGCAGCGAGGCAGAAACCCTTCAGCAGGCAAAGCTCAACTTGTCTGGGGGACTCAGGGCAGAGTCTACTGCCTCATAACCACCTGTCTGCAAGCGCCTCCTGTCAAAGCCAATGGACACCCAGGGTAGAACAGGGTTTCTGAAGAGCTGTCCTCCTCAAGAGGAGAGGCTACAATCTGCACCATTCTCTGTCTCTTTACTTCGAAATAGAGCCCGCTGAGGACATAATGAGTGTTGGTCATGATTCTGCCCCATATTGTCAGTCCTCGGGTTAGTGAGGATGATCAGCCCCGCTGTCCAAGCGGATGAAGAGTCCTCATGAGATGTGTGTGCTACCATTAAAAATTATTGTGGTGTTCTTGAACCTTGTTCCAACTTCTGAAAGAACAGATTAGGGAACACACATCCCTTGTATGCTGCTTCCATTTATCACCAAACCTAAATGTAACACACTACAAATATTAAAATTGCTTGACAAATGGGGTAGTGATGGAAACCTAGTCCACACTGCAGAGTATGTTGGCCGGCTCAGAGACCACTAGGGCTTCTAGGGGGGTCAGAAACTCTTCCTAGAACCATCAGTTCAAATATTGTTTTCTTGATAGGCTGCTAGAAAACAGTTTCTCTTTTTAACATTCCTGCACTTTTTTTTATGATACTGCTTACCTTTACATTGTGATCAGCTGTGTAAGGGATAGCAGCTGCTTCTGCCCCCACTGAGGTTCCCTTACTTAACATCCCGGGCAGGGAGAGAGATTAGCTCTGAGCTGCTTTTTGGTGTGCTATGTTTTGGGTAGTGGATGTGAATGGAAGGTTATATAGCAGTACACAGTGTTTGTTTGTTTGTTTTTTAAGTTTGCTTTTATTATTTTTGATCTGTGGATTAAGGTTTTTTTTTTTTTTTAATCTTTGCATATGTCTTAGATAAGTATAGTGGTAAGTTTTGCTGAGGACTCTTGGGATTTGAGGTCTGTTTCCTATAAGACTGTACATTTACATTCTGTGTCCTGTCTTGTTTAGTTGTAATAGTTATTGTGTTTTTTCACTTTCTTATTGTGTTTTATTCTGTCTTTGCAGGACTCTGTTACTGTAATGCTGCTGGCCTAGGCCGGAGTTGAAATTAATACAATGTTTTTCTTTATTCGCACCCCTAGATGTGGTGGGAGTGCTGGCACACGGTGCAGTGGTGGGGGCAGTTTTGTAAGGGTGTCCAATTCCCTTTTTATAAAGAGAAATAAGTTATCACAAAAGAAGCTTTGTAAGACATTTATTGTCTTTTGTGGTTTTGTGACTGAAACTAGGCATCTGTAGGGGGCTTTGGAGCTCTGAAAAGGCAAGTCTGATGTCTTCTGACACATGGCTGCCTTGGGATGTGTGGTTTCAGTTATGACAAGTCATATTGTGTTAAGTCAAGATCAGGTCAGCGTGCAAGGTGATGTAATGCTGCAATATTGTGGAAGCAGCTAAATAGGGCAGGCTGGGGAGGAATGTAAAACAAATTCTCAGTCTTCGGTGCCCATTTTTGCTGTTATTCTATCACTTGCATCAGTTTATGGAAAGGAATATAGAAGTAATATCAGACTATTTTGAAGGCTGGCAGTTGGGATTCAGAGGGAGATGGGCATAAGCAGCATAGAAACTACCTTTAAACTAAACAATAGTGACTGAAATATTAGTTCTAAGCAATACCAGAAAATGGTCTTTGTTTTGCTTGGGTCCAGTAAGCTGCTGCTCTGCTTTAAATGGGAGCAGCCTGTGTAAATCCCTGGAGTCATAGTTGAAGCTTGACCCAGCTGTCCCTTATAATGAAATGCTACCAGTAACAAGCTGAACATCTTCTGATCTTGTACCTTAAAGTATTAACATTTAAATGGTCATGACAAACCTTTGAACACTATTTCTCCTGAAGTGGAATAAGAAAAACTCACGTGATTGGGAGTGAATTGATTTTTCTTTTGCTTGGCTTTAGACTCTACCCTTGGTGTCACAGAGGATTTCACAGTGTGAAATGCAGCAGAAATGCCCCAGCTGGAGCAAGTCAGTGCCCAAACCACTGGTCCGCATAATGCTGTATGGTCATGGCCTCTGTTTGGGGAATTTGTTTTAGAGGAACTGCATTAGTGATACCCTCTAACTGCTTGTCTGCTCCCATCCTTCTCTTTTCTATTTCAACAAATTTAAAACCTGGCTGTTGTCCCTGATGCCTCTGCAATGCACAGTATTAAAAGCAAAGATGTGATTTCTGGGTGCATTTGTCAGAGCAGTTTCTGCATTGCCAAATTAGAGAGATTCCTAAAAGGCACGTCAGGGGAATATACCCAGAGGGGGCCGGTAGAGAAAAAGCTCTGGCTTTTCTTTTGAAAGAGAATTGAGAGGCAGTGAAAACAGACCTTTAGCTTATTGTCCTGGATGCTGCTCTTGGTCACCTAATGCAGCCTCACTGAAAATAATGAGAAAATGCTGTTCTGCAGTGTGCTAGCATGATTATGAGCACTGCAGGCACCACAGAGCCACTGTGGAGGGAGGGTTGTGTAAGATAAATCTCCTTCTGCTGTGCACCTAACAAGCTGTAGACACACAGCAGGGATAAATGCCTCTCCCAGGGACTGAACTCTTCAGTGAGGTGTATTCTGCACATGAGCCTAGAAATAATTCCCTTGAATTCATGGAATAAAGTATAGAAGAGAGGGCATCTACTACACTCGGCTCCCTCCTCTCCTTTCCCTTTGCTTGTGGGGAGGGAGAACCCCTGCCCACTTGCTGTCCAGATCTCTGGAAGTGCTTCCCTTCCCTACTTGGGCCTGTGCAGTGCTGGCTGTCCTAATAGAGCAGTCGCATAATGACTGTATTCAGAAATCTCTTACATTATTCTGGGCAGTAATAAAATGAAATGGTCCTGAGGCAGCATTCTGCTCCCTAGTCTTAAATGTAACAATAATGTCTTCTGCCCACCCTCACCTTTACCAATGGCATTTTCAGAGCTGCAGTTCAGCATGGTGCCTGGTTTTCTTGATCTGGTTGTCCCTGGAAGAGCCTTGTGCTGCCACCTGGGCTCTGCTGGGATTTTCTAAATAAACAAGCGTTGCTTGGGTTAACTTGAATGGTATTCATGCTGTCACTTGGGAGATACATGTGCCAAAATACTGACTGTTCTCTCCTTGTTTCCAGAAAGTAAGTTCATGAAGACTAAAGCAAACTGGGCACAGAACATCAGCATCCTGGGCCACTTGGCCAGTGTGTGGCTGTTCGATACTCTTGGTTTGCTGCTTCCTTTTAGAAGGATGTTTTGGCTAATAGCCGCCTTCTAAAAAGATGGCTTTAATGGAAGGTTTGCTCAGATGGACACTTACAATGCTAGTGGGAAGCAGACTTCAGGATGCAGCATGGGCTGGGAGGGAGAGGGAAGGATCGCACGTAAACTATCAGGCCTCAGTGTCCCAAGCTCTTCAGTGAAAGCTGAAGTCATGCAAGGTAGCAAAAAGGAAGGTCAGTAGTGATAGTAGGTATGTGCTCAGAAGGAGCTAGTGCATGAGCCAGTGCTCGGTTATCCTATGGTTCTCACCCCTAGTGTTTTTGTTTGCCTTCTCAATGTGTTTTTTAACCTCTCTAGCCATAATCATCCATGTGTGCAGATGTTTACTAATATACTTCTTACATAAGCAAGCGTCAGAGGTGGGAACAGGTGTTCCATGATGATGCTGTGTTTTATACTATGGGGTATCCAGGTTTAATGTCTTACCTTTTTCCCCTCTCTTGTTGCAGGCTGAGATGGGTCCATCTGTTGCATCTGCCGTTGCCTTTGACATTCTGCCACTTAAGCTGCATCAGTTTTCCCAGAGCACTCCAACAGGCTTAGACTGCGTTGGCTGGAAGCAGCGCATTGCTTTTCCTGGTGTGTATACTGCTCTTGCTTTGAAGTGTGTTGTGAGAGGATTAACTGTGGGTGCATTCAACATGGCAACTGTGCAACAAACACTCTATTCCTGTTGCATGCTCCTTCCATATGTGAAGGATGTCTGAGTAGAAATCTGCTTTGGAGTTAATTCTGCCATGTACATTCTCAGGTACTAGTTTGTTCCCTCCCTGGGCGAGGGAGCAGGGTGCTGCTCAGAGGCTCTGTTCAGGTGCATTGCTCTTCTGGAGTAAGTTGTGTCCCTCAAAGGCAGCACTGAGTAACTTGCGCCTGGGTGGCAGAAAGGGGCTGGTTTGGATTCCACATAGGTGCAAAGCTCTTCTGTGCTGGAGAACTGTGTGACATTGACTGTAAGATGGTGACCTTTTCAAAGTGTCTAACTGAATTTAATCTTCTCTGTGTGTTTGCACAGCAAGGGAAGCCTCGTGTTTTGTTTGGGTTTGCTTTGATGTGGTGTAGAAGGGCAGGCTCTGTTTTTCACTGCATCACTCAACTGAAAGCCTCACAACTAAATTTATTATAGCATGTTAATAATTTGGGAATAAAGCACGGATGCAACTTGTTAACTACTACAATGGGTAGGAAAAGCTCATTAATCCCAATGATGGTGTGCTTGGTGTAGAAAAATTTTGTTGTGTCATGAGAACTCTAGTTTGCCCATGATAATGCCACCTATATCATACTCTTGAATTTGCTTTTTTCAGCTAAAACAGGCTCCCTGACTTATGTTTGCTAGTGAAGGCTGCAGTAGGCATGGGCTTGCTCTAAGTTGCTAGTTAGGCAATAATGCAGCTAAATGAGTCTCCAGGGATCCTGTACTGTTCCCTGTACTTTAAATAAATTGTCTTAATGGAAAAATGCATATTCCTCATGAAAATATCATGTAAAATACATCATATATCAAGTATGGTGTCTGATTCACTTCTAATGACTGACACATCTGCAGAATTAAAATGCAATTCCCACAGATTATTAAATAGCAAAACTTATGTTTGCTAAGTTTTTAAATCTCATCTGATGCTGCTTGCCCAAACACTGTGGCTATCTCTATTATAGTACCTCAGGGTGGGAAAATGGAAAGAGGAGTTACTTAGTGGTTAGGAATCTAGCCAGCAAAAGCCATCACAGCTGGGTACCCAAGCTACCACTTTTGCTTCTGAAACTCTCACTGTAGCATTGATCAAAAGCTACTAAAATTAATTAAGAGGACATAACCTTGTGCTAATTATTTAAGAGTCTAATGGTCATCATATTCTACCAAGCAAATGGCTTCACTTTCTGGCACTTTGCACCATTGAGTACATGGATATGCTTGTGCATGGAACCTTGAGACTTCATTTGAAAATAAGAAGCTCCTTATTGTCATGTCAGAGCCTTGCCTTTGAACTGTCAGTACTGAGGACTTTGATTGCTGCCTTCACAAGCATCTGGTATTTCCCAACATTTAGGACCAGCTGAATTAAAAAGGCTGCTTACAAATCCCAAATGGAAACTGTCATTGTTGAGTTGTCTGTGTGTCTCTGACATCAGCTGAAGTCCCTAGCAGCACTGTTCTACAAGTAAACTCCCAGTCCCAGCTGATACAAATGTCACGGCGATTCCCAACTGGAGGCCTTTAACTGAGAAGTGTGTCTGTGTGTGGATTTCTGGGGAGCAAGGAGTGAATATAGACTGACCAGTTGATAGTGTCCTGGGTATTCTGAAGCCATCTAGATCTGGGGTGTGAAACCTGGATTGCCTGTGAGATTCATGCTCAGCTCCTGAGGCGAGTTCTGGGAGTATCTCATACTGCGACCTGAGGCCTCAGGAATTTCTGTGGAACTGCAGCAAAACAAACAAGATGCTGCAGCAACCCTCTTTTTCTGCCACCAAAAAAACCCATGCTGATGGAGAGGAAGTAATGAGCAGAGGAAACCTGGTTCTTCCATGGCCATCTCTGAATGCTTCTCCTGGGCTTTGCATGAGGCACTCTAGGAGTTAGGGCTGTGCGTGTGTGTTCTTCCTGTGGTATGGTTTAGCTGGGAAGAAAAGTTCAGGTTGTGGAGGCAATGCTAGAAGCTTTTGGGTCAGTGTTAGGTTTGGGAATGTCCTTGAGGCAGCAGTAGAGCAGCTGTGTGCCCCCTCTTTGAGTCTTGCACAGCTTCCTTGTGGTACCTGTTGCTTTTGACAGAGCTGCAGGTTATTTAAAACAAATGTAATATAAAAGGATGAATCCATGTAATCTAATTTTAAGGTATTTAATTATTAAGCTGCAATTACTTGTATTAATGTTTCTAGAATTTGTTATAGTCACCAAGGACACTGGAAATAAAAGTATTGTGCAATACTGAAACTGTAGGTAAAACTGTCATGCCCTAGATCTGCTTACGGGTCACATGGTGCAGGGGCCCCTTTGGAGGCTGTGGATGTGGAGTCCCCTTCAGCTCCCCAGGTATAAATGATGATTGCCAGGATCACAGTCCAAGAGCTGTTATTCATGGCTGTGTCCTCTTACCAGAGGACAAGAGCTTAGCTGGGCACAAACTTGCTGTTTCAGAAGGTGAGAGACCCTCCCATTCGCAGCATGATGCCAGTGCTAAGACAAGGACTTGTTTTTTAATGCCATAGCTGCTGTTTTCATTAACATTTTTTTTTGTTTGTTTTTTTCCAACCAATCCTGGCACTCCAGCAGTGAGGCACTGGTTTCTCTACTGTCAAGTCATGCTTGGAGAAATGGGACAGACTCATACCTGTCATCTGGGATATTCCAGCAAGAAGAGTCAGGCTCACTGATGCCAGATGTAGAAAGGATGTAGATCCTTTGCTCCTTCAGCCCACGGAGGCCGCTTGAGAAACTGTAAGAAGCCAGTAGATGGCTCTAACATCTGTGAAATACAGAGCAGCTGCTTGGTCCTGGCTGCTCCTTATTCAGGGAAGCTTGAAGGAGTCTTGAGCCTCCTCTGGAAAAGCAGAGGTTAACCCTCCTGCCTGAGGTTAGCAGAGAAGGTTTTTTAGTTACCTTAGAGAGGTGTTTCAGCTTCCCTACGCTTGGTGGCAGGTAGTGCTGAGGCCTGCCCAGTGCCTTTCCTCCTTGGTTGTTTGGTCATGCCCATGACTTCTTTTGTACCTGGCAGAGGGTATTTGTCCCTTACCTAAAAATGTTTGAATGTACTGAACTAATGTGAAAGATCAGAAAGAAGCCCCTTTCTGAAACAGATGCAGGAGTGCTCTTCTATTTCTTGGCAGTCTCTGAAGGTCTGGAGAGCCCATTTGACCCCGGACTCACCAGGAAAGGGGTGGCAGGCAAATGCTGAAAGCTCTCTGTGAGAGAGCACCCTAGTGCTTCTCAGCTGGAAACTCTTCTGGTCTCTTCCTTATTCCTGCCCATTACCTTTTCCCAGTTATTTCCCTGATTCTACTGTCAGAATCTGTGAGATATTTGCATAGTCTTGCATGATCCTTAACCTTCAAGGTTTGTCACCATCTCATAGAGATGCTCTTAACTATTTTAATGCAAAACTAACTTTCTCTCATACAGCTGTACTAGAATAGCTTTTAAACCTTTGTTATTTAAAAGTAGGCTGAATCTTTTTGGCTATTTTCCCTGTATCAGTCAAATTGAAACAGTGGAAAAAAATTAACATATTTACCCTCAAATACCTACAGGAGTCACTATGATGCCAGTGTGGATCATGGCAACCAGAGGCATGAATTCACTTTGACCAACCTATCCTGATGAACATGTTGGAGGGACTTGCTTGGAAATCTTGCATGAGCAATAGGAATTAGGCAAGCCACATTTTCAAAGTCCATAATTTTGTAGTTAGCCTGGAAAACTGACAAACAAGTGATTCCAAGTTATCCTTTGCCCTGATTGGTATAGTGGAAAGTATTTTTCAGAGGCAAAGGGACTGTTTGTTTACTCAAAATCACATGGCCAACTTCATCCTGCTTTCCCAGCTATAGTTGGCCTGTTAAGCCTGCATTTGGCAACAGTTAATGTGAAGATGTTTGACGGCCACTAGAGAAATCTATTCAAGAGGGAGAATATTAGCTCAATAATAGGATTTCCTTATGTCTTAAAATATTTAGCAGTCATGTAGTTCAGTAATATAGCAAGCCGAGCTGTTTAGTCCATTTTTGTCACTTTTAATTCTTGAAGGGATACAGGAATAAAAGTGACGTGAACCCTTAGAAGTGCATCTCTGTAACGTCATCAATTCTGCCACTGTTAAAGCAGAGGAAGATTAGACCTGCTATATCACTCTTCATTCTGCTTAATCACAGCCATAAATGTTTGCTATTGTTGAGATCTCTAATATGCTCACTGATGATTCTCTCCAACACTGGGCTGGGCCCAGTGATGGAGAGAAAGCTGGTCCAAGTGATGGCCAAGTTCCTGAAAATTTATCATAACCCGTTATTTAGGATCATATGTATTAGCTACTGAGGTGAAAGATTTGGGTATATAAACATAAGCTTTCCTTGGGGTAAAAAGTTAAAAGAAGATCCTAGGGAATCCTAAACAACTCTGACAATCAGTGTTCAAAGGTAAGAGAGACTATAGGAGAACTTGGTAGAGACTAGGAAACCTAGGAGGTGTGTAGGATGAAGGTGTCTAAGACTGAGCCTGGCTTTTTGAGTATAGGTTGCTCAGGGAGGTCCCTGGGCTATTTGGAGACAGTTTCTGTGAAAGCAGCTCAGACAGTACATATCTTCCCCCTCAACTGTCAGTGAATCCAAAAAAAAAAGAAAAGAAGGCAAGTTACAAGCACTGTGCTGGGATGGAGATGCTCTCTGATGAGTTGGGGTTTAAAAGTTTGATTTAGGATTGTGGTTTCCTTAGCCTTTGTAGTCTTCTAATGATTGGAATGAGACTGTGCGGAAAATTCTCGCTGTCCAGAAGTGAAATGTCCAAAGAGGAGACAGAGGAGACCTAAGACTTTATTCGAATA
>JAWLRI010000208.1:0-11695 GCA_034781795.1 Crypturellus tataupa
GTGCGCACGCGCCGCAGCGGCCGGCGCGGGGCCGTTCAAACGGCCGGCGCGGGGCCGTTTAACGGTCGCGGCGCATGCGCGGCGGCGCCGTCAGCGCGGAATGGCGGCAGCGGCGGCGCGGAGGTGGTTCTGCGCCCTGGCGCTCGGCGTCTCCTTCCTCAAGTGCCTCCTCATCCCCACGTAGTAAGAGCTTCCCCGTCGCTCCGTCCTCGGGGCTGCGCAGCGGCCGGGCGTGGGGCTCCCCTCAGCCGGGCTGGGCGCGGTTCTTTCCCCCCTCTTCTTCTCCTCCGGCTCCTTGTGGAGCTCGTTGCCTCCTCGGCGTTGAGAAATCCTCCCTCCTGCCCTGCCTTTCTTGTGAAATCTCCCTGAAAATCCATTCAGTTACCCCGTTTGTATTATGTTTTTTTTTCCTTAATGATGTGGCTTTTGGAGGCAGGGCGCTGCTCAGTGATGCTGCCTCCTTGCCCTTTAGCAATATGAGCCTCTTTTTTTTTATTATTTTCCTCAGAGTAAGGAGCTTTTTCTGGTGTGGACTGTGGTGTCTCAGAGCAGATGAGCCTTGTTTTGTGCTGGGATGCACTCATCGCCTTCCACATGCAACCCAGGCTCTCCAAATGCACCGAATCATTAACACTTTTTTTATTGAAAAACTTAAATATTAACCAGTTAATCATGCAGATAAAAATACCTTTTTTTTCCTGTAATATCTTTATTTCTGTAAAAGTTTTTTTTTTTTAAGTCAAGCCCACCAATTTTGGCATTAATGGCCAAAAAAGCTGACCTATAAATAATTTTCATTTTATAGTTTCCAGTATATGCTCTATAAACTACTTCCTTGGTGCTGTTCAAATAACTTGATCAGAGTTTTTAGATCAGCCTTACAGCAGCTGCTATGTAGACTTTTTATTTAATGTCTGTCAGTGGTGATTTGCTTTAAAATGTTTCTCCTTTAAGTGCATATATGTGATTTTTAATGTAAACCTTTCTCAGTCATTCCACAGACTTTGAAGTGCATAGGAATTGGCTTGCCATCACTCACAGCTTGCCTCTCTCTCAGTGGTACTATGAAGTAAGTTGGGATTTGGAGGGCTGGAGGGGAAAGTTGTTGTTTAATTCTGTGTAAGATGCAGGCATATTGGACATGTCAGCCTATTTGTCTGCTAGAGGAGAAAAACATTTATTTGCAGAAAGTACATATCGTGGATACTGATGATTGTTGGATACTGATGATTGTTGGCTACTGGTAGCCATATAACAGGGCTGCCAAAATATACAGGTTGTGGGCCCTGTGTAATACTCAGATTTAAAAAGTATAAGGAGTATAAGGAAAGGCAGAGAAAGCTTGGACTGTCTAGCCTTGAAACTAGCTGAAATAAAATGTGTTGACTGACTAGCTATGATAAACTGTATATGATGGTGTTTAAATGAAATGTCTTGTTCAAAATTCTGAATTACTTGATCTCCTTTTGTTTTTAGGCTACTTCAGAATGGACCTTGGATTATCCACCATTTTTCGCTTGGTTTGAATATGCGCTTTCGCACATTGCCAAGTACTTTGACCCACAGATGCTGGTTATCAAAAATCTAAATTATTCCAGCCAAGCAACCATCTTCTTCCAAAGATTTTCTGTCATCTTTACAGATATCCTTTTTATATATGCTGTTCGTGAGTAAGTCTTAATGTTCTAATTTTAGGGAGAGTGGGTAGTCTTTTTAAAATCTTCACTTTCTGGAATAGCATCAACAAGTTATTTTAAGCTCATTTGTACAAGTGAGCTGGTAAATATGTGGAAAATCAAAATTATTTTAAACCATTCCAAGAGAAATTGGGAGCATGAGCTAAATGCAGATTACTTCTTTTGTTATTTCTGAACATACTCTTGTGATACATAAGATTGGATTTGTACACATTCAGAGTTTAGCTGTCTCTCACACATTATAGGTATGCTGTTTTTGTTGGGTTCCCTCTGTAAGATTAAAGGGCAGGTTGGGTGAACCCAGCTATTTTTTTCATATTATTTCTCTTATTGCTCTAGTATTCCAGATTAGAACTATGAAGGAAACTTGTGATAAAATGCCCATATGATCAAACATGCAAAGTGAATCCAGTGTTTTGGGTATTCTTGCTAATGAGCTGGCTCTTCCAGGCCAAATAGCTAGTACTAGGAGGGAGAGAAGTGGTTTTTGTGTGTGTATTTTGTTTTTATTTTATTTGTTATGCCCTGGTTAGTAAAGGGAAATATTAATTTTATGCTTACGTAAAATGGAGGAAGATATCATAGAAATTGCTGTCTTGCCCACCATATAATGATTTGGCTCTAACATTCCATCTACTCAAAATAGGGATAGAAAGACTAAAATGGCCTAAGTTATGTGTTCTTGCATTACAGCATGTAAATTCCTTTATTTACTTTCTGTATCTGAAGTAGGCAAGCTTTGATTTGTCCGTTTGTTTGTTTTTTCTTTATTGTTCTGGCTCAGATATGCATGAATGAGTTAGTTCTTTTAAAATAGTCCTACTTGCACTAAGTTAGTGCAAGTCATCTCTGAATTTTTAATCTAATATAATGTCACCTACAGCATAATAAAGGCTATATAGCTACACACTGAGAAGTAATATGATATTTTAAAGCACTAAAGGTATAATTTACAATCTTGGGGGGAGTCAGGAAATAGGTTAATGACCACGTAAGGACTGTCAATATAATTTGATATTTTGTCTCTAGTTACAGCTATGCTTTGCTCATGCATGAGCAATTCATAGTAAACTGACTATGACGATTTTTATTATTCAAACTAAGACATAATCCTGAGACTCTTTAAACTGTTTAACATAAGCTTTAACATGTGGAAAATAGTACAATTAAACTTTATTCATGTCATTCTCTTGACTTGATGAACTTGGAAATGATTTTATTATTGCGTTTTGTGCTAATAAAGTAGATATCTTCAGATTAAATGCACTTGCCAATTACTAACAACTTAAGTTTTCGTTAGCTGTTTCAATTAATGTTTCCTTTTATACTACTCTTGTTCAGATGCTGCAGATGCGTGAATGGAAGACGAGCTGGAAAGGATATTATGGAAAAACCAACATTTATTCTTGCTGCCTTGCTTTTGTGGAATTTTGGGTTGTTAATTGTGGATCGTATCCTTTCAGATCATAGTATATATATTTTTTAAGCTGTTACAGCATTTGATACAAACCCATAAGCATTATTTCTGTCATAGAGAATTAAGTTAGTGGCTGTGTTCATAGGGCTAGCTGAAAAACTTAGTATTTTCATTAGAATTATTTAGAAAATTTTTAAATCTTTATCTTGCTATCTGACTTGTCAGGACTCTAGGAGGACCAGTTTAGCTTTCTCTTCCTGCTGGCTTTTCCTTCTCTACCTTCCTAACAAAAAATTTGGGGAGAGCCTGGGTGTGGTTCTAGATTTGTTCCATGGCAAGCAAAATCTTAGAAGTGTTATTGAATTAATTTATTCTGCATGAGAATTATTTACTTAAGAGGATATTAGAATAGCTCAGGGAAGTTTAATGCCAGTCACTCTCAATGCATCGATCTTACTAAAGAAGGAACACAGAGGAGAAAATGACATTTGTTTTATAGTTTGGGGCACTGATCTTTGCAATCCACACCTGAGTTGCCTGATGTCAGGTTGCCAGTGGCAAATGAAGTTACCATCTCAAAGCATTAATACAATACCAGGCAGATACTAATACCTAAGAATTTAAAAACTGGTGCATTTCAGTCATGAAAGTATTCTAAGAAGCTTCAACATATTATAGTAATCTTTTATTTGTTTAGTTTTTTTATCACATGAGTGGCAAGGAATGCTTGTATCCAGGTTTTTAAGAGTTGTTGTATTTCATCACAATTATATACTAATAGTGAATTGCACATCTTTACTTGCAAATGAGATTAATGATTTTTATGTCCACACAGAGTAAATTTTAGCTTAAATTTCCATTTCAATATGAATTTGACCCTACATTTGAATCTTTCCAGGCAACTGACACTAGTAAATTGTCTTTATTCCTTTATTCCTTTCTTGACTCAAGTTCAGATATTCACTTCCAATACAATGGCTTTCTGTTTGGGCTGATGCTTCTTTCCATTGCCCGACTATGTCAGGTAAGCTTGAGTAGCTCTGTTCTGGTTATGCTATATGTGTTTTGGGTCATTAATTCGCTTCATTGTGCCACTCGTGTTGAACTTGCTGGGAGTGGCTCAAAATTGAGGTGTGTAAAGTGAATATTTAATTATTTGTTAGGTTTGAGGGGAGGAAGGGGTGTTGGAACTCACCATAAATGCTTACTTATCAATGATGAAGCATTCCTGTTCCCTTTAAGGCTAAATTGTGTGTTACACCTAAATAAGGAGGCATGGGTTCCTGCTATGTTATCTTGTTATAAGACCTGCTCCTTAGAAGATATATATCCAAGCTTCAAGACCTCCCGATTTTCAAATATCATATGAACGTCAATATCAATGTTAAAATAGTTTTATTCTGTACACCTGTTGCATGAGGGGATTTACTTTGCAATTTTGACTTATAATGCAAATACTCATTTAGCTTTATGTTATAATGAATGTTCTGCTACCTAAAAAGGGCAATAGAAGTGCCATTAAAAGCTTGTACAAGGAGAAAAGTTGAAAAGTTTGGGATTTGTTTTGTTTCTTCATTTAGAAACGATACTTGGAGGGTGCTGCTCTTTTTGCTGTTCTTCTGCATTTCAAGCACATCTATGTGTATGTGGCCCCAGCATATGGCATTTATTTGTTGCGATCCTATTGTTTTACTGCAAATAATACAGGTAAGGTGTAAATCTTTCTTCACTCACTTTGTGGGGCAAGGAGGCAAAACATGTTAATTAATGGAGTTTAGAGAAGACAGAGGAACAAAGGAAAATTGAAATTATCTTTGTAACAAGATGGCTGTAAGTCAAATGAATTAAATTCTGCTTGGGAAGCAGTGTTGGAAAGATCTATACTTTTTCGTGTAGAATTCCTGTTTCTTGAGGGTTTTTTATAAGTAAAGCCAACACAAACTAGCTGTCGATGCCAATTTGAAGCCATAGGAAGTATTCTGAGTAGATATGGAATGATTAGATAAGCTCAGAGGTTATTCCGGAGTCTTTCTTTGAGTTTCTCTTCTTTTCTAGCACTGAGAAATGTTTGATATTCCTCACGAACAGAGATGGCTCTGAAATGGCTCTTGAAAGTGAAGATTCATAGAGGTTGTAAAATGCTGGAGCTGCAGTGTGAAATAAGTAAAAAGGCATAGGTTGATGAAGAGCACAAATAAGAGACATACCTATTTTTAAAGCAATTTTCCAATGTGGAAAATAAAAATAGTTGCAAGCAAAATGAAATTTAGTGCCAAAGGGATAGGGTCTGGGCAAATCACAAGAGCTGTTTTTTAAGAATGTCAGGCTCAAAAAACAGTCCTACTCTTGGAGAGTCCTACAGTCCTACTAAATTAGAAATCATACTAATCTCATGTTAACGGTATTTTCCTATAATTTAATAGACCATTTTTTTTTCCTGTTCAATAGGATCTTAAGTAGTCTGTAACTTGTTGATGAGGAAAAGTAACCCCATATTCAAGGCAACACACGTGTAGCACAATAGGTTTCAGGCTTATCTCGGTCTCATACAATGTATCCTTGATGTGCAATGATTCCTGCCACAAGCTTCTACTTATAACTGTATCCTGATCCATAACAAACTGAAGCTGGATTGTGCTTTAGTCCTATATAAGCAATAAATCTGATGCAGAGCTGTAGTCTAATTTGCTGATGTTCAAGCTCCTTAGTGTAATAGCATATAAAGCAGAATATAACTAAAGGTAACTGTTAAAGTAAGCATTTCGATATATTTGCTATAAAGAGCTGGATATATTGATATAAAGGTTGTATGTGTGCCAGCAATTCACTGTTAGAGTGGAATCTTTGTCCTCCTCCCTGCTTGCCCTGCTATCTATTCATAATCTTTTTGTTTCTTATAGATGGATCTGTGAAGTGGAGAAGTTTCAGCTTTCTTCACGTAACTCTCTTGGGACTGATTGTCTGTCTTGTTTCTGCACTTTCATTGGGCCCCTTCATAGTATTGGTAATGATTCCTTTCACCTTTTATTACCTCAACATTTTAGAAAATGCATCTAAAATATAAACCATGTTTCATCTAAAAAAGGCATTTATTTCATTTTTCTCCTTCTTTTTTAGGGCCAGCTGCCTCAGGTCATTTCACGGCTTTTTCCTTTCAAGCGAGGCCTCTGCCATGCTTACTGGGCCCCCAACTTCTGGGCTTTGTACAATGCCATGGATAAAGCGTTAACAGTTGTTGGTACAGTATGCTAATCTTAGTATTCGACACTTATTTATGACATAAATCTCTGGATTTTAGTCTTCCCTCCCCATATAAAATCCGGGGAGCAAATTAGATTGCCTTAAGTCTCTTGATAATCAACATATAATACAGTGTATGCTAACATTTTCCAATTATTAGGTCAGAAATCGATCTCTATCAAAAAAGAAAAAGCTCAGCTATATACTTAGTTTAGGTCTATTACATTGTATTACAAGTATTACAGCTTTTTTATTTTCTTTTAACATTTATCAGCTTGTTCTTTTTTATCATTTGTTTCCAGGTTTAAAGTATAACTTTCTTGACCCCACAAAAATACCTAAAGCCTCAATGACTGGAGGGTTGGTTCAAGAATTTCAGCATACTGTCCTCCCTTCTGTGACTCCACTTGCAACATTAATCTGTACTTTAATATCAATATTGGTAAGAACAAATAATGTTTTTGTAAACTTCACGTGTCCTGTCCTCATTGGCTTTTGTTTGATTCGCATACATTCCATGTGAGACTTTATTTCCTTTAAGATATCTTATTGACTGGAATAATGCGATTAAGATAAATCTTGAGGTTTTATATATATTTGTGTGTATTATACATACATATATATATATATATATATACACACACACTTTTTTAAAATGCATGATATTACTTTTTTCCAAATATGACCAAAAGTCGTGGTCTGTATCATCTCTAGAGCAGGAAAGAGATTAATTAAAATAATCATGGATCAAAACCATTCTGCATACTGAGCTAGAAGTAGCCTTTTATGATAGCAGGTAGTTGAATGAGTACTCAAGAGGGGAAGGGAGATATTGATAGAATTGTTTGGAAAGGTGGTTGTGCTGCTAACAGTAGGAGTTACAGGTGAGCATGGTGTTTTCCGTATGACAAGCAAGGAATTGAAGACTCGGTAAGTAATTAAGTGGATACAAAGGTGTGGGGGGTTTGTTGTTTGTTTTAGTACTAATGAGTATTAGCCTTTGACCAGAAATATCTCTTTTTCAGCACCCTCAGTAGTAATTTTTATGAAATAAGTTTGGTGGGTTAGATTCAAAGCACATCCTGGGTGCAGTTGTGTTGATTAACGTTGTAAAAGCTCTTGTGGCCATTGGCTTGTGCTCAGGATCATTAAGATTGTCACTGAAGTCTTGTTTTTGCCTGTTGTTTCTAGCCCTCTGTTTTCTGTCTTTGGTTTAAACCTCAAGGGCCCAGAGGCTTTCTTCAGTGCATTGTTCTCTGTGCATTGAGCTCCTTCATGTTTGGCTGGCACGTGCATGAGAAAGCAATACTGCTTGCTATTCTGCCCTTAAGGTAAGTGAGCTCTGGAAGTTGTAGTTCAGCTGAACCTTTAGCCGCTTGTTGAAGAAACCTCAAAAGAGGATCACTTTAGTTTTAAGAACATTTCAGATAACTAACACGTTTACAGGCTGAAAAGGTTTTAAGGCATTTCTGGTAGAACTAATTTCAGGCACTAATAAAACGCAGTCTTCTTAGAAACAGAACATGACAACACTCACATAATAGTATATGCAGGCAACTAGTGTGATGTTAAATGGCATCTTCTGTACCTTAAAAGTATCTACAGCAGAATGAGTGGAAGAATGAACAGAAAACTGCATGATCTTGAGATTAATAAGCAATTAATTGAGAAGTCTAATGGACAAGACTACCCACTATGTACTCTCTCCTTTCTTCATTTTAAAATTAGAGTATTTCAAGATGCATACAATAACAAATCAATGTGCTTGAATTCAGGTGCTTGACTGCTGTTAGGATAGCACAGAAACCCTTCAAACTGTGTTCATAGAAGACAGTGATTCAGACTTGAGGCCACATGTAGCCACACAGCCCTTAAAACAGTTAATTCAGATCCCCCTTATAGCCTCCTTTCCATAGTGATTGTTGTGGAGCAGGGCTGATAAAATGTTTTGCCAATGTCAGATGATAGTGGAAAGCAGGCTGCTTTCTCAAGGTCATTTTTTTTCTTCCCCTTCAACTAATGTATTTGTGCAGTAAATCCACTGCACCAGAAGCATCAAGAGCTGTATATTATATCTTATAGGCTTGCCCTTTCAAGAGAAAAAATAATTGGTTGCCTGGCTTCAGCAGTTGGGCATTACTGCCGTACTCGAGATCTATCTGATCTCTGTTTGACCTGTCCTTCAGTCTGTGTTTTGTGATTTGTGTACTACGTAGCTGCAAATAACTTATTTTCTAAAAGACAAAAGCATAACACAAATTTTTGTCATTTTAGTTTGTTGGCTGTTCAGAGAGCAAAGGATGCTGGCATCTATTTGATTCTGACAACCACGGGTCATTTTTCACTTTTTCCATTGCTGTTCACATTACCAGGTAAAGTATTTTCTTTCATTCTATGCTTTCATCTTTTTTTCTTCTCTCTTTCCAGAGATGGCATGTGTTTGAGGTTATTTTGTGTAGAAAGTTGACAGTTGAAAGAGCCTCTATGTCAACATGTTTCCCTAAATCCAATCCCTCCAACTGGTGAAAGGAAACATTGTTTAAAAAAAATCCGTTTTAAGTTGGATTAGAACGTGCAGAATAGAACAGATCTTTGTGACCAAAACCTGTTTCCTTCTTCTCCCCATACCTTTCATTTTAATTAAAGGTCCATTTGCTTGGGTTAACCCTTAGATCATCATAGCTACGACAACACTGCAACTTCTGTATAATGATTTTACCTCATTTTGATATGCTCCAAATCTAGATGTGCAGTATTTGGAGTGATGCTGATTTGGCAACAGAGAAGCTGCAACCCTAAGGGATGAGCAGCTTCCTTTATGTTCTCTAGTATCTAGCCTCTATAGAGCCTTCAGCCTAGAACTAGGTATTTTTAGTTTGCCTTTCCCTTTTGTGCTTTAAAGTTCTCTGTAATTTTTTGATCTTTTTAAATATGAAAAATCTTCCTTTCAGTACCTTTGTGTATTGTAATTAGTGTGTTCTATATACTTGTAGATTCCTCAGGTACCTGTATTGCAATGCTCAGCATATTATTAAATGAGTGTATTAGATAATACTTAGGACACCTAAAATAAGACTTATTTTCATGTTTGGAGAAAATAATGCGAGTTTGACTAGTGTAACTTTAAGAATTAAAAGATTTTTTTTTTTAAATGTTCTTTGTATTTTAGAACTTCCAATTAAAATACTGCTGATGCTGCTGTTTACTATTTATAGCTTCTCTTCCCTGAAATCTCTATTCAGGTAATTAAACAAATTGTTCCTGAAGGCGAGAATGAAACCACTTCTGTCACTGGCAACAGTGTGTAGCCATCAGGGTTGAATGGGTTGGGAAATGGATGTTGTCATAGTGGAATACTCAAGAAGTGATGATACCCTGTCCTAGGCTCAGGGGACAAGTCTGAGGACACAACTGTTACTAAACATCCTCATTGTGTTTGAACTGGAGCCTCTGTCCTGTAGTCACAGGGGATGGTAAATTCACACCATTCACATGCTTCTGGGCATTGCTAAAGCACAAAATTTTAGCCTGTGCATTTTTAAATTGATATTGGAACATATATGACACTGAATTCTCTGGTGTTTATTCATCTGTGCTGGAAGTTATAAATACTATTGCATTTTGCAATAATGCTTTTAGTTTTTATGTGTGAATTGGCAGGCTGCAAATAACATGCTGTGACAAAGAGCTGTAATTTGACAACCAAATGCTTGCAGAAGACTCCCTGTAAACTCTGCAGTCAAAAGTATTGCATGTTCTTTGCAAGAGGTATTGATGCATAAATCTACTGAAATTTGGTTGAGGGGAGGATTTTCAAGTTATCACCAGTGGTAAATGGAAAAATTGCATGGTTTTTACTAGTAACTTATTTTAACTCTTCTTCCTCTGCCAGGAGAGAGAAGTCTCTGCTGAACTGGCTTGAAACAATCTACCTCTTTCAACTAGTGCCTTTGGAAATCTTCTGTGAAATTATATTTCCCCTGACCCCCTGGAAACTCACCCTTCCTTTTGTGCCCCTGTTGTTGACCTCCGTATACTGCGCTCTGGGCATCACCTACGCGTGGCTGAAACTGTACGTCTCCGTCCTGACTGAACCAGTTTCTGTCAGGCAAAAGGCAGAGTAAAACCACGTTGTTGGGACCCACCAGGTTATTCCACAGAGAGGAAGACGCAGCGTGAGGAGCTGTCGCAAGGAAGGGAGTCTGTCCGTGAGGCAGGAGCACAAGCACCTCTCAGCCCCCGGAGCGGAGGGTTTCTTTTCGCGACACCCCTGCGCTGTCCAACTAGAATACCTCTTAGCTCCTGACAATAATGTGTAGCTTAGCAACATACCAGGAATAAACTGTGAAACTTAATGAAAGGGACCTTGTCTTCATAATGGCCATTTAGAAAGTCCAGACTTCCGTCCTGAAGAAAACCATCCCAGCCTTCTCCTTATTGTTGCATTTCAGTGAAAACCAGTGTGACAAATTACCGGGGATTATTGCTGTGTAGAAGAGAACATAATACCTGCCTACTGCGGAATATGTAAATAAAAGACTTTTTTTTTTCCAAGGGTATCTTTGTCTTGAGTATCACGTTTTTTTTTCATCTCATGCACAAACTCTACTGTGCTATTAGGATAGAACAGTCACTACCTGAAAACCACCTGAAGCTTTAAATTAGTTTCTTAACACATCTGTGTCTCTCTGATCTTTCTGTTTTAGGGGCCATTCAAGGAAGTTTTGCTGTGCTTCCCTGTCCTGCTCTTATTTATGGAGACAAGGCTGCTAAATTAAGAAATGGGACCGGGAAAACTCACGGCTAATCCCAAAAGCCCCAGTGTTCACATAAGCATTTCTCTAGCACCTTATCCTGAAGGCAATATGATATTACAGGATGGAAATTGTGGAATATACAGGTGCAAAGCAGCAGCATTATGTGCAGAGTCCAAATTACCCCCAAGTCACGACTTGTTTCCTTTTAAATTGTAATTGTCCTTCAACTTTCTGCTCTAGTAATCAAAGTCCCTGCAGGAGCCTCCAGCCTATGGGAAAAAAAGAGGGAAAGGGGAAAAGAATATTTTTTTTTTCCAAATAGTTCTTGATTTTTCTCCTACGTTTGCTGAGTAAATGCTGCATTAAACAGTTATTCCCTCAAGAAGGGGGGTGTTAAAACACCGTGTTATGAAAGTGGGCTGTGAACAACGCGGCCTTAAGCTATCACAGGAGACGACAAGGGAGCTAAGAGTCCGCTCTCTGGCTCCTCTATCGCGGTTTCTCCCCCTGTTTTCCCCTTTTCCTGGATTTTCTCCCTTTTCCTGCATTTCCTCCCCGGTCCCTCCCCTCGCTTCCCGCCCTTC
>JAWLRI010000208.1:22766-51772 GCA_034781795.1 Crypturellus tataupa
AACAAAGGAACTTTGATAATGGTTGCAACAAAACTTAGAGTCTTCTTTCCAAACAGATCTTCTCCTGTCCCTCCAAAGTTGCATTCTTTTCTTGGAACCATTGCTCAAAAGGGGAGGTTGAGAGAGTCACTATCCAGTAACAAAAAAGGGAAGGACGAAGTGTAAGTCTGCAGAGAAACTAGAAATTTTACAGGGTTTTCAAGACCCTTTTCAGAAGTTTCCTTGGGGATATCGAGCCATTGCTGACTCTGCCTGAAGACACTAAAACAGCCTCAACATTTTCTTTTACATTTCTGTACCTCTTTATTTTCAAAGAGCAGCCTGCAGGTGCCGGCGTCGCCCCGTTGCACTGAGAACTCTCACAGGCCCTTGGAAACGCTGAGCCCCTTCTCCAGCTGGTTCCGGGACTTGGGCTGGACTTTCCCCATCCTTGACAATAAAACAAATGCCTTGAAGATACCTGTGCATGGTGGTGCTTTGCTTCATGCCAAGGACCTGCCCGAGGCCTCCCCAAGGCTTGGGGAAGGGGAAATCTGCTCTTCAGCAGCATCCCCAGGCCAGATCCTGCGCCATCCCAGCAGGGCTGGTCCCAAGGTGGGATCTCCCATGGCACAGAATCTCACCTACCTATGGTAAAGTACTAAGGTGCTGCGGAGCACATGGCCATGTGTCAGTTCTGGTGGCACATACTGGCCTTCTCCTTACACATATCTTGCCCAGGTTCACGTCCTCTCTGCAACATCCATCCTGGCCCCTATCCCTGGCTTCTGTCCCATCCTGACCCTTGCTAACATGGAGGCATGGGCTGGCCTGAGCTCTGCTTGGGTGGGGAAATGGCCAGGATTCATCAAAATTCATAGACTCAGCAAAATCACCAGTTCCAGCACGCAGGTGAGGGCTCCAGCTCCCGTGGTCCATCTCCCCCAGACCTGCCTGGGCTCCACAGTGCAGCTCCCTCTCCCATGGGTGCAACACACTGCTCCCCAGCGCTCCCAAATCCTCCTCCGGTACAGGGCACCCGGCATCCCTCACCGGGTCCACAGAGGCAGTGGGGGACACGGAGCCGGGGGGCTGCCGAGGCCCCTCTCATCCGCGCAGCATGACCCTTCTCGGCCGTGGGGTGAGCTGTGGCCACGGGATATTCCCAAAATAGGAGCCGATTTCGACACTGCTGCACGGCCGTGTCAGGACACGCTGAGCCGCCCGTTTCCCGGCCTTGGACTCTGTCCCAGCGCTGGGGACGGGATGATGCAATTCCTGCAGCTGGGACGGTGTCCTGGCTGGAAGGAGCCTGGATGCAGCAGGGCTCTGCACATGGATGACACCCGGGTGGGAGCCCAGGGGCTGCCCCACGGAGGCAGGAGGGGAGCAGCCCTTGCCAGCCGCAGTGCCCGGACTGCGCTGTGACCCCACTCAGCATCAAGCCGGTCCTGGACGGCACCTCCAGGCTCCCCTGTGACTGGGATCAGACCATACAGCTGAGACCACCACAGCTCAGGCCATCATTGACAGCATGGCTGGAACAGAGGCATCTCAGAGGTCACTGGGAACTCCTTGTTCCCAAAGTCGACATGAACATCCTCAGAAATCACACAAAGTCGAGACATGCTGGTGCCCTCTCCAGCACTGACCGTTCATTTGCTGCTTTTCCTCTGCCTCTCCGAGTGATCCCAACACACAGGACTGCAGTGGGACATGTAGGTGCTAACCCGTAGCTGGACAGAGAATTTGGGGAGAATTCGGAGACCAGGCATTATAGGAGAGGATAAAGGGGACAGTCCATGGTCCAGGGAGCAGCAGCTCAGTGCACTTCCCACCACCTCCAGCAACAGCAGCTCCTTCAGCAGCTCCCTTCGTGACCATGTCCTGATCTGGGCACCAAAAGGCACCAGAGTCTGCAGCCAACTCAGGTGAAGGCCGAGCAGCAGCTCAGCCAATTGCCCTTTTATTTGCAAAGAGCAGCCTGCGGGTGACTGCATTGCCCTGTTGCACTGTGAACTCTCAGCTCTTGGGAATGCTGAACCCCTTCTCCAGCTGCTGCCTGGGCTCGGAGGGGACCTTCCCCATCTCCTTGACAATAAAACAAACGCCTTGAAGGTACCTGTGAGTTGTGGTGTTTTCCTTCAGGTCTGCATGAGATAGATACTAAACCTCTACAGCTCTAACCCAAAAGGGAGACTGAGACCTCTCTTACACACCAGACAGTTCACAAGACGAAGATCATTTTCAAATGCTTCTCTGGGGACACAGGCACTCGTGGCTTTGCCTCATTCACCATTTCGAAAGTCTTTTCCCTTGACTGCCCATTTTGTTGTACTCAGCTGAGTGTTGCATGCAGAATTCCAAGACCATATCCAAAAGCGAAGGTGAATCTACTGAAAACAGCAGCAATGGATGAAAAGGGAGCTGTGAAAACAAAATACAGAGGGAACCTAAAACAGAGATTTTTTTTTTTCCTCATTGGTACAGAAATCCTTTCTAAACAAGATGTTGGCTTTGATTTCACTGTTGTGTGAGCATAGATTGGCCTAGAGAGCGCTCAAGTCTCATAGCTACAGAAATGAGCATTTGGGTTGATTTGAAGATTCTCACCTTGTCTTGCCCTTGCCTACTTATTCAAGGCATTTTTCCAGGCTATCATGACCATGCAGCAATGACCTTGCTTCTGTGGCTAAGCTGCAGCACTTGTACCTGGGGGTCTCTGAAGATGGTCCTTGCCTAGGCAATTACCCCAAAATGTGGACTAACACCACTCCTCCTAGGACAACAAAGGATTTCAGAAACAAGCCGGTCTCCTGCCTCAACCCTGACAAGTTGGTAGGCTTCTATCTTCATCCATAGCAAAAAAAAATCGGAGCCCAAGAGTGATACTGGGAGACACTTAAGCCTTCCCTCTTGCAATTCCTCACAAAGGGAGCAGATGGCACAGGCTAGGGAGAAAGGGGAACAAGAAGATGGACACTGTTGTCTCCAACCTGCCTTTGGAGCCTCTATGTTCCCATGCCAATAATACAGCAGGACTTTACCTGGACTGTGAGAAACAGAGTGAAGTCAAACAGAAGAGCATCACCCTGGCCTACAAGGTGAGAGCTTGGACATGCAGTGCCAAAACATACATAAGCTCTTCCTAGGGGGAATTTCTTTGCATCTTATCCCAAAATCCCCATCCTCTGCTGCTTCTTGATGGGTGTATCCTCTTGCATATCTCCTTCTGAACAGATGACTGGTGCAGGCTGTGTCACTTAGAACTAAAGTCACTGTGTGCACATTGTGTATACCCCATTTCCCGCAAGACTTCCCAGCTTCCAGGTAAGCAGTGTCTGGCTGCTGCTGTACAGACATGGAAGATCCCAAAAATTCCTCTGGGAGAGAAGGCCGAGTGCTGTGGAGGTCCCTGTGCTCCAGAGTCCAGGAGCTACCAGACACTGGGGCTCCAGTAACTTCATGTGTTCTCTCTGAGTGAACCTGGTGTGTAGGAACAGAATCGTTAGCAGGAAGAATGTGGATGCTTCCAGGTTTCCAAATGTCTAAATCTGAGATTCCAGCTGCAAATAGCTCAGGTTCTTCCCTCCCCTACTCTTGAAAGTTCAATCAAGTGGGACTTTCATCGCTTGCACAGTAGGGCCTGACCCTTGGGTAGACATCCCTGTCCCTCACCAAAACTCATGGCTAAACACACATGTGGGTTAGGGTTAAACCAAGCTCTGATCCTCCTTCTAATAAAATCAAGACCGTGGAAAGGAGATGGCAGCAACAGGAAACTTGAACAAGGTCTTTCAAAAATGTTAACCCTAGTTTTGGAGAAAACATGTGGCCAGAGGTGAAGATGTCCCAAACAAACTCTGTTCTTTATTCCCACAGTGTGATGGATGTCCCACAGTCGAGTGGCAGCCGTTCTCCTGTGCCAAGTCACACCCAGGGATGTCTCTGGGGGCCAGTGTGGAGCTTGGCCAGTTGCTACCTTTACCATTGCACTCGTCCTGCTGTTGGTGCTGACAGAAACCTCACTGCTTCAGGTCACCTCACTGCCAACCACGGATCTTTGTGTCAGGAAGAGCAGAAATGGGTATTCTGTGATATTGCTTCACAAGAGGCATTTGTAACTTTGAAGCAATATTTTTTCTTTGTGTGCTCACAGGGCTCTGACACTGGTAACTGCTTCCCAAGGCTGATCTGAAATGAAACACAAAGCCTTGAACATCTGTGCCCTGTGTTTCCAAAAGCTTTTCTTTCTATACAGCTGCTGTTCCCCAGCCCCTGCGGATAGGGGAAGCCTTGGCCACCACATCCAAGGACTGGTATAGGGGAGTGAGCTGGGTTTCTCCATCAGGGAATAAGAATTTGGTTTTACATTAGGTTGGAATTCAACTGCTGTCCTGCTGAGGGGGTTTCACAGCCATCTCCAGGTCCCCTGGCTCTTACAAGGTACAAAACCTCCGTGTATTCATGTCATTCCCTGTGCAGTGAGCTGGGAATCAGCCCTGGCATCTCTTCCCAGTCTTCTCTCCTGGCATCTCTTCCCAGTCTTCTCTCCCTTCCACCAGCATCCCCTAGGGCGCTAGAGGGGGGTGTCTCTATCTATAAGGTCCTTGAGACAGAAACCTGAGACTCATGGGCTCTAAAGCTTCCCCTCTAAAACGTGCAGACGTTCTGCAAATGGTTCATGTGTTCCTGCCTGTTACCTGGAAGCAGCTCCACGCTGTGTTCGTGTGCCCCTGCTCACACTTCCCTGTGTCTGATTGCTGAGCAACACTGCGAAGCTCCACTGCACCCTAAAGAATGAACAGGAAAAAAAGAACAAAACCCTCTTTTGTTTTCTTCTAGTGAAACTCCAAAAGTGTTTAAAAGAAACTATTTTTAAAATGCAATTCACAATTTAACAATGAAATGCATCTTCAGCTCCCCCACATTAACATCCTGCCCTGGCATCCTGATCAGTGGCAGATATTGTACTGAAATCAGCCCTGCTTAAACCCAGGCACAGTCTCAAAAACACCCCAGAAGAACTGACTCTTTCATGATTCTTGCATGGAAGGACCCAGGTGACTATGTTATTTGGACAGGACCATACCCACCCCATATCCAGGCAGCATTTTATATTATTCCAATACTAAATATGACCTGTTCCATGATGTTTTAATAGATTAAAACTGATGATATTTCTGGTTGCATTAATGGAGACCCTGTGTGCTGTGCTGACTAGAAGGAAGGTGGGAATTTCTCTCAGGTCATTCTAGTTCCTTTGCCAACCAGGATTGGGTCTTCACTCTTGTTACTTTTAATCTTCTTGATGCATTCTGTTCTCTTTGGGCTTCTTAGAGGAAGACTTTTCACTCCTTGAAAAGCACAGCACCACCCAGGGATAGGCACTGATCTGCCCTTCGGGTAACTGAACTAAGATACCTGAAAAATAATGCAGATGTGTCCAGGTATCCACCTCTGAACAGGGTGGGCAACAGAAAGCAGACCTTGTCATTCATGTCGTAGGCAACAAGGCATTTCTCCCACAGTGTGAACATCAGAAAACCCTCCTATTCCACCTAGTCTGATCTGCTAGAATGTGGAAAGAGTGGGTAAAACCTGAAAAAAAAAAAAAAAATACTTGTCTTCCTTCCCTGTGCAAAATGGGGATTTCACATCTAACTGCAGCTATAGCTTCACAGGGTCCCATGGAGCAATACACAACCTAAGTCTGTTTTCTCTTGCTCTCCTTATTTCTCCACATCTGGCTGGCAGCAAAGGGTCTTATCTCCCATCCCTGCATTTCCTTCACTAGCCCAACCTTTCCTCTCCATCACCACCAGCCTGTGAGGGCTGTAGCTCAGCAGTAAGGCCTGGCATAGACCTTCTTGTTGGGCTGCCAGCCCACAGTGAAGCAAATCTCTCTCCTACAGGTCCTCCTGCTTCTTGTTAGACAGACAGTATCATCCTGAACGTGGACAGGAGAAAACCCAACACAAGAGATGATGCACCCAGGGTTCCTCAAGATGGAGCAGCCAGCTGAAGGCACTCAATGTTGACAACACTAGTAGGATTGATGTGTTACAGGAGATGGGAATAGCTGGACCTGAATACTCTGCTCTCCTCCACACACTCCATATGGCAATGTCTGAGGTGGGAGATAGCTCAGGAAGGGAAAGTCCATGAAAACATAGAGGAAGATGGACAAGAAGGGATCTCATATCTAGTCAGGCTTCTTGCCAGAGGGTGGCAAACAGAGCAGAGACTGAACACACACATGCGCACACGCACAGTGGATGTATCTCATAGACAGTAGACACAGGTCTTGTTCCTGGAAGGTCTACAAGCTGAACAGGATATAAACAAAGGAAAGAAGTGAATGGACACAAGATTCAGGAGAAGGCAATATGGTTTCTCAGCAATGTGGGCACCGATGGCTTGTTGAGCTGCTTTACCTGGTGGCAATATGAGTCATTAACTCATACTTTGCTTTCATGGCAAAAACAAGACCCTTGAGCAATTCTCAGTGCCACCTACCAGCCCTGGCTTTGGTGATGGTGCCTTTCCCCATTCACCCTGTCCTCGCTTGGCCAGGAGGCACTTTGTGAATGGTATCCTGGGGCTTGGCCAAAGCCAGCTCAGATGTCTGCTGAGGCTGCAGGCCACCCATTCTCCAGAACGTGAAAGTGGGTGGAGCTGATAAATGACCAGAAAGCAACAGGTGATGTTTGCATAAGAGGTGATGTTTAATTTAGGAGTGGCTCCCGGAGCACGGAGCCACCTGCCAAGCTCTCTGGGTAGAGCTAGAGCAACCAAATGTTTGTTTTGCCTTGCAGCCCTATCACGCTTCATCCATCAGTGCTAGAAGTTTCCCCGTGTGCAGTTTTCCCCCTTGTTGGCCACTGCTGGCTGTAATGGGAGCAAATACCCAGGATTTGGCCATATGGGGATCAATTTGGCAATGTCAGTGGGAGCTGATGTGTTGTTGAGCTCTTGGATCCCAAGGACTCATGACTGATGACAGAGGCACTGCACCTCAACGCACACTGGAGCCTATCCCCTTTGCTAGCACATCCAGTGCTGTTTAAAATAACCCAGCTTGTGTCCTAGCTTCCCATAGGAATTTCCTCCACAGAGATCCCCTGGAGGAAGCAACTTAAATGCCCTTTCTGCTGCATTATCACACTATGGGTGGAGATCATCCATAGATCATCACCTCGCTCTTCTTCGCTCCATTTTATTCTTCTCTTGCCCTTAGACTTACTGTATTTATTTGTATTGAGCATAAAACCCAAATTTGAATGCTGTTTACCTAATTCTTCTAAATGGAAACTGCCAATCCAATGTGTTAAAGAAATAAATCCATTAAAATGTTTTTATGGACAATACTGCTTTCCAATCAGAGGCATGTAGCAGCATAAAGCTATTCCAGTCCATTGTTATGTACATATTTATGCAATTTTCAAAAACACATATTGAGCCCCCCCAAAGCCATTGTCAAGTTTTTCACTGTTTGGCAGATAAGAGGTTCTCAGGATTATTTTGGTTGTCCTAATTCATACCATGGTTGCTTATACAAGGTCCAGGCACAGACTAGTCTTTTTATGCAAAGAGAGTGAAATGATGGTCCTTGCCTGAAGGATCTTGCAGTCCTGGAAATGTTCCTCTATCATTAAAAACAGGAGTTAAAGAGAAAACAGCTTTTTGAAGCGGCCACCAAAGGAATGGGAGGGCAAGGAGGCACCCTGAGCAGAATGGACAAGCAGCTTGAGGTCCCTCTGTGCCACCTGAGAGCCACAAGAGGAATGGGTATGTCTACCTGGTTCTTGTTCATTGATTCACTGGTGGCCCTGTGACCCATTTTGGTAGTCAGCCTCTCCAACGGGTATCACGAGCCTTCCCTCTGAGGACAGGGAGGGATTTATGAGCGTGCTCCAGCCGTAGAGTCTAACAGCGCTTTGAGCTTCTCACCTGGGTCCATCAGGTGGTCTCTGCTGATTCCCAGGGTGCTCAAAATACAAGCTGGAACAAGCTAACTCAGCAGGAGGTTTCCTTATCCACAGGTGGATCCACAAAACAACACCAGTTCTTCAGCTGCAACTTTAAAAAGCTGAAGGATTGCAGGGAGCTAGGCCAGCTGGTGACACACATGAAGCCCAGCAGAGATCCTAAGTAGAAATTCCAGCCTAATGAAGAGCCAGATCCATTCCCTGATGGAAGAAACCCAACCAACCTCCCGAAAACTGCACGGTGGTGGCCAAGACCTCCCTAGGGGTGTGGAACAGCAGCTACAATTGAACTGCTGGTTGTGGGAATTCTACGATTGCCCAAGGCGATGGAGACTTTCATGGTCTTGATTTTGGATTTCCTTCCCAAGGGAAGAATGAAATTCAAACCAGTCTGGGCTAGTTGTTGCCATCAGCACGGGCTGCTGAGAGCCTTTTCAGATCTGCTTCTTCCAGCCCTCTCCACTGATTCCACTTTTGCCTTTCATGAGTTTGTCCCCCATCCACTGATTTCCTCAGCATTGCTTTGACTGTGGGGCAAAAAGAAGAGGGAGAAATTGCAAGAGCAACTGCTTCTACTTAGTGCAGGTACAGGGGGCCTTGATCCAGAGCCCAGAACCAGATGCTGACGCAGCAAAACCTTCTATTAGTGGCAACTGTCTTGCCAAACAGGTCAGGTATGTGGTCCCAGTAGCCCAGGAGGTCATCTCTGCCGTGACCAGGTCCAAAAAAAGACACCAAATCCCCCCGGGAGGTACCAATATGCCAGTGGTTTGGCCCCTTTTTAGATCAGAAGAATCTGGCGGTTCAAATCCTTACCAAAAAGGAAGGAAAAATCCATCTGGGAGTAATTTGCATGGCAAGGGTGGAAATGCCATCTTAAAGCAAGCCATGAAGTTGGTAGGATTAAAATGTTCCAGAAGAAACACAAATAATAACAGTCAGATTTTTTACATACATGGTGACTTTCAAACATATGAAAAAGCTTCACAAACTTATTCTTTGTCCTATAATGAGGCAGTAAAAGTGTCTGAGATATAAAAATAGAAGTAAGAGAGTGGAGGAAGCAGAGCAGTAGGTTAATCAAACAGAAGGACCATGTGTGACCAGTCTAGGAGCAGAAAACACGGTGCTTTTGACAGCAGCTAGCAACTTCACCCTTTGCTGAGGCTGTAAGGAACTGGTGAATTTGATTACTAACCCCACAGCAAAGATGAACAGTGAAGGGACTCTCTCTTTGTCACTTATTCCCCAGGTAATTCTGAAGGACCTCTATGAGTCGAGTCCCAAGTGACTGAATCAGCACAAATTAAAATACTTTTTACTCTGTGTCTTGACTTTCTGCTCAGACCAATGCTCTGTTTGGGAAGGATGTAAATCCACCAAAATCTTCAGAAGATGCAAAGCCACCAAGCAAGAGCACAACACAGAAAAGAACTGCACGTCAGGTTTCCTTATAAACCCCACTGTTTTTTACCATCAAAATCTCACCCAGGAAGATTGTAATGAAGAGTTGTCTTTGTCCAAGATTTTTACTTTGGTCGTTGGCATCTGGAATAAGCCTGAAATATGAAAGCCGGCAAGCTTGATGAAGGAGGCAATAAACGTTTATTAGCCCGTCTGAAAACAAAACTGGGGAAAATAACCCAGCTGAAGAAGCTGACAGACCTGGGCAAAGTCTTATGTCGGTTGATCTAATAAAAGACATTGTCTTTCTTTACAGACTTTGACTTACACCCTTGGACAGTCGTGCCCACAACATATGGTTGCTACCACAATGAAAAAGAGACACATCCAGAGTGAGGAGCCTTAGGACAATTTGCAAGCAAAGGTGCACTCAGAAACACCTAGAACAAGAAACTCTGCAGGATTTAGGCTGTGAATTTGAGGTGGCTTCTAGCTCTTCTGAGGAGTTTTAATGTGCTGTGTGTTCTCAGACAGGGGAGAAACAGCCCCACTGCCACTGACTCTATGGGGCTTTTCCCCTTGATCCTTATGAATGCTGAATATTAGAAAACAGCAACATGCCAAGATGCCAGCCAGACCTCTGACCTATTAGAAAATAATGGTTGAGGCACAGATTTCGTTTTATTTATCCTGCACGAGGTAACACCACCTTGGTGCATTCCAGGCACCCTGACCTGACATTGATGGATAGGATAAATGGGATCAATGGTTTTGACAAACTGTGCTGCATCTTGAAAACAGCACAAAGAGGCCAAGAAGACGGGGAAAAAAATCACTGGTTTTGGTACAACAGGTTCTTGAGGTAGAAATGGTCACAGGTGCCTCTGTTGCAGGTTTCCTCGGATGTGCCCTGGGCCTCCTTTGGGAAGGGTTATCCGGCTTTTCGTCACTGCACGGATATTATTACGGCAGGGCTGTGCTGGGCCGCCCGCCCAGGGCCACCCTGCACCTCGCTGGCTGCCAGAATGAGCAAATACTTCCGCTTCCCCAGCGTTCCCTCCCCTCCTTAGAGCCGAAACCTGCGAGAGGGCAGTGCCTGGAGGCGGCTGGAGCCCCCGGGGCAGCAGCAGCGCTGGGAGCTTGGGGAAAAATAAAAGGAAAAACCCTGGAAGCAAAGACACACGGAGCAGCAAAGGACTGGAGCAGAGCTGGGAGCGCTCCGGCAGCAACAGGGGAGCAGGCGGGATCGAGCACAGGTTTCCCCATCCGCAGAGCCGCCGCGGCACGGGGGGACATGAGCATTTCCCAGCACAAGCCGCTGGGCAAGCAGGTCACCAGCAGCCTGCAAATGGTGAGTGGAGCGCGGGCCGGGGCGCTGGGGCTACGTTATGGTGTTTTCCCCCCTCTCCTGCTGTTTAAAAGGCACTAGGGACTGCCCAGCATGTGGCCAAGGAGGGAAACCTAGGCAAGAAGCTGAGTCTGACTCATTCTTTTTGCACCGGCTGCTTCATAGGGGAGCCACGTCTTCCCCGGGCATGCAAGATCTGGCCACAGCAAATGACTTGAGTGGCTCTTTTTCACTTTTGACAAGAGGTAGGATTAGTTTGAGGCTGACTAAAGTTTGTGACATCCTCAAATAAAAGAGCTTCAGTTTTGTTTTAGCAGTCCTTAGAGTCTCTCACGATGAAAGGGACGCTGAGCTTTAGATCTGCAGAATCTTCAGCTTGGCGCAACACTTTTTCTATGGAAAAATCAGTGAGAATCACAATACAAGAAAAATAAAGGAGAAAACTATCAGGCAGAAATTAGGGCAGGGATCAGATGATGTTTTTTTCCTTTTCCTCTCCTCTAATCTCAATATATTACTAGCTGATTTACCTTCTCTCTTTCTCTCCTATAAAAGTCTGTTCTTGTCCTCTTTCACGTGGGGCCCAGAGAGGTTGGATTATTTCTTAAGTATCACCAGGTGCTTCATTACAGAGCTGGGAATCCACCAGTCCCTGTAATCCCCATTAACCAGACATCAGCCCAAGATACAAGCCCAGATCTGAATCACTGTCACCCTTCTGTATTAGTGAAGAATAAGTTTTCCTGCATAAGAATAACAAGTGTTGTGAAATGTCTGACCTGCGAGGAGGAAAGGCTCAGCAGTGTGACATACTCCTGTCAAGTGATCTCTGTTAAGGAGTCAAGCTGAGCAGCTTGTTGCTACTCAGAGTAAGGGCAAATTTCCCTACTTGCGAGGCTTTACTATAGAGAGAGCTTTGCGCTGTGTGTTTTTGTGGGTGGAAATCACTGGGTGCTCTTAAATAGGATCATTTTATGCTCCTTGAGTGTTCTGGAGGCAAAGCCGCTGAAGTTGTTGCAAAGTTGGGTTGTGGGGATGAAGTTGCTGTTCTCCTGGCTTGTTGAGGCTATGGGTTTGCTCCTGCTAACTCTGATAGCTCAAGGCTTTCTAAAAGGGGAAAATCTCCCTCTGTTCTGGCTCATCTCTTCTTACTCCCTTCATTTTGCCGGCTTGGTTGCTTGTTGAATCCTCCGTGAGCTGGTTCAGCTCTCAGCAATGAAGCAGAGCGGGAGCTGGCACGAGGCGAGGAGCACGTAGGTGGGTACGGGGATGGCGAGGGGAGAGGCGGCACTCGCGTCATCGCGCGGCTCTGCGCCCGCGAGGCAGCGTGCGCTGGATGCGGTCACCTAAGCACACAGCATGTGACCCGCTGCTCCTTGCGGGAGCCGCTCCAAGAGCGAGCAGGTGAGCGCCTGGAAAAACACGGCTTTTTATTGCCTCCTGCCTTCCCAAGGGCAGGGCTGGTGCTGGCCTGGCACACGACGGCGCTGCCTCGTCCCTTCCCTCTGCTGTTGTGGGACCGAGTGCTATGGAAACTGCCTGAGAGCAGAGGGAGGCTCTTGCATTTTTCTGCACCCAATGGTCAGGAAGGTCATTGGAAGCCACACCAGGTCCAGCTTTTCTGATTTTCAGTCCCCTCCAATGCCATTTTATTATTTTTTTTTTTTCTGAGAGCAGTAGTTTTAATGCAGTATCCCTTGCAAACAAACCCAAACCGTAGGCTTTACATTCTGTCTTCTTAAATTCATTTCAGTTGCACCAATTATTTTATATCTGAAGCTATCACAGCTTTTTAAGAAGCTGTTGTGCTTGGTCACAGGCAGGATTTTAGCATCTTAGTTCTGTGTTTAGGGATAATCCCTCCTAAAAAAGGAGGAACCCCATCTTGCACATTACTAAAGTTTCAAAGAACTTCAGTTCTGACTTTGAGGAGAAGACATTAAGTGAGGTGAGAAGAGCTGCACCTCTTTTCAACTCTATTCTTGTCCCTTTGCACTGAAGCACCAGGCGAGTGAGAGCTCAGATCATCAGGACCACCCGTGGGATCACTTGGTCCCACCTGTGTGGCCTTAGGAGCTCCATCCCTATAGATCCTTCAACCTTAACAACAGCTTCCCAAGTGACCCCGGCCAACTTCTTGTTCCTCTTCCCCACTGGGACAAAGCGACTCTTTTCACTTTTCACAGTTTCACATTTCAAGTGACACCTTGAAGATGTCATGAAGACTAATCCATTTAGAAACATCCCAACATCTGCTACACTGGTTTTGAGGACCATACACATATCCTGAAAGTGTTTTTTAGCAAGGTGGCTAGATGTTCCCATGGGCTCATGGTGGCTCATGTCAACCATAAGATGGGGACTCATACTCAACACTGCGATTGTAATTTCCAGCTGCAATCACAGTTTTCCCCTTTCCCTGATGTTTCCATGCGTTAAGAGAGGTAATTTGTGTTATTTTTGTCCCTTTGTGCCATTTGCAGCTGTCGCCGATAGTGGAGTTAAACGTCGGCGGGGAGATGTACACGACGACCCTGAGCACCTTGAAGAAACACCCGGGCTCGAAGCTCGCCGAGATGTTCACGGGGCAGCCCAAGCTGCGGACCGACTCCGAGGGGAGGTTCTTCATCGACCGGCCGGGCACCTACTTCAAATACATCCTCGAGTACCTGCGCAGCAACCAAGTGCCCACGCAGTGCGTGCAGGACGTGTACCGGGAGGCCGTGTTCTACGCCATCGAGCCCCTCGTCAAGCAGCTGGAGGACTCGCCGCAGATCTTCGGCGAGCTGGTGGCCAGGAAGCAGTTCCTGGCGCGGGTGCCGAGCTACAGCGAGAACCTCGAGCTCATGATCCGCATCGCGCGCGCCGAGGCCGTGGCGGCGCGGCGCTCCAGCGTCATCGTGTGCGTCGTCCGGACGGAGGAGGACGCCGCCAAGTGCCAGGACGCCCTGAACAGCTTGGACATGGACAAGAAATCTGTGGTGAAGTTCGGGCCCTGGAAGGCGAGCCCGAGCATTTCCGACCTGCTGGACTGCATCCAGATGGACGTGGAGGCCAAGGGGTACAAAATATCCTTCCAGCCCCACGTTGCTGAGAAAGGGTTTCGCTTCAAGTCCCACGACTTCTTCTACAAGTTCCTCTTTACCTGGTGGTAGCCAAGGGGGCCACCACTGATGGGCATGGAGGAAAGCAGCTTTTCCAGCAAATTGACTTGGGCTGTGGACACTTGGGCTGCTGGAGAGACGGGAAGAGATGTGGATCCTTGGATGAATCCTTGGATGTGTCTTGCCTAATTAAACAGCGCTAATGAGCCACCATTTTGATAGTACATTGTAAAATATATATATATATATATAGACATAGGGTATGGCCTTTTCCAAAATGCTTACCCCTTTTGCACATTTTGATCATTTTTTTCTGACTATATTGAGAAGTAACAGACCCAGACGCAATCCAATTATCAGGAAAAGGATGAAATTTATTCTATTTTATGTGTTGCAGACTATTGTATAAGCTCAGAGAGCCAGGCTCTGGGATTAATTGGTCACTGCTTCTATATTGCCAGGTAGGATGTTTTCTGGTGGAAAAGTCACCTGCAATTCCCAGCGGAATCACTAAAAAAAAAACCCAATTTCTGCCAATTTAAACTTGGATCTTTAACAAAAAGCCCAAAGCTCTGGCTCTCATTCTTTTTCACATCAAATCCTGGGTTTAAAAGAAAGGATTTCGGTGTCCCACTCTCTCCTCCTCCAGCAGACAGCCCGTTCTCCAGCCCATGTATTTATTATTTGTATTTATTATTTATTCTGAAATAAGGACAGAGAACCCTGCGCTGTGGTGTGGGATCAACACAAGGGGAAAATGCTGTTACGGACCCAAGGCGCTTAGGATCTAATGGCACCTACTTCTCAGGCAGCACTGTTAGCTCTTTCCCTTGTAGTGCCTATTATTATTATTATTATTTTTAATATAAGAATAAGGAAAACTCACCGTGATTTGCCTGGAAGGAAGCACTGCCGAAGCCGAGGGCCTCGCTGGTGACTTTGCCTCAAAGGATGCAGGATTGGGTCCTACCTCATAAAGAGTTTAAACAAACTGAATATTCCAAAATGTATTTTTGTTTGTTTGCTTGTTTCCGATCGCTCTGGGGATATCCAAAATCGCTAGGTCTGCACTATGGTTGTGTTTCCTTCTCAAGACACAGATTTCCTCCAGCTGCGGGCAATGACCCGCAGGTTGTTAAATAAACGTACATTGAAAAACTCTCGGAATGTCACAAAAATGCTTCATTTATGGACATCCCCTCAATTCAAGACCCAAACCTGCATGGTTTCATGTTTAAGCTGTTGCATTTGAATCGCTCCTAGTTATGTGCGGGTTTTGGCTTGTTTTTCCTTCCCCCTCCCTCGCACCCCGTCCCGGGCAGGTATTTGGGGGTTAAAAACCGCGGCAGAGCAGATATTTTGGGGTTAAAACACGCAGGAAAGGGCCTTTCTGGGCCCTGCAGGCCGCCATACGGCGCCGCCGCTCCCATGGCAACAGGGCACTTCCCCCCCACCCCGCCCTTCCCGCTGCCTTACCATAGAGCGTGACCTCCAGGCGCGGCAGGAGAGGCCACGGCGCAGGCCCATCACGCCGGGACACTCTATGGTTTCGCTGTCGGGGCGGGGAGGCGGGCGCGGACGGCGGCCGCGGAGGGTCACGCCGCGGCGGGGCGGGCGCCATGGCGGCGCACCTGAAGAAACGCGTGTACGAGGAGTTCACCAAGGTGGTGCAGGTAGGACCCGGGGCCGCGGACCGGGCAGGGGGAGCATCGGTGGAGGGAGCCCTGGTGGTAGGGGGGACCTCGGAGGCCGCCCGGGGCTGCTGCGTTGGGGCCGCGGAGCGGGGCCTTGCGCGGGGCAGCAGCCGCCACCATTTTGCGGGGGGGAAGGGATAGGGACAGCGTCCCAACGCCGCCATTTCGGGGGGCTCCGCGTCCCCCCCCCTGAGGCCGCCCCGCTCTGCGCGTCCCACAGCAGCAGCACGAGGAGCTGTCGGCCAAGAAGCTGCGCCTGGCCAAGCCCAGCAAGTCGGCGGCGCTGCACGTGGACCTGTGCAAGGCGGCGTCGCCCGCCGACGCGCTGCAGCACCTGCTGCACTTCGCCCGCCGGCCCGTCGAGGCGGAGAGCGTCGAGGGCGTCGTGCGCATCCTGCTCGAGCACTACTACAAGGTAGCGGGGCCGGCGCCTCCCCAGCGCCGCCTTCCCCGGGGTCCCCTCCAAGGGTGGCGGAATCAACAGGCTTGAAGGTCTTTTCCAACCGTAATGATTCCCTATGGAGCCACTGCGACACTCGCTTGGGTCTGCTCTGTGCTGTTTGGCAGCCCCGTGTGGGAGGAGCAACCCTTTCCCCATGCGTTTGCTGTGTGTGCCACATCCCAGTATTTTCAGGTGACAGGTGACAAGATTGTGAGCCACATTATCACAGAATCACACAATGGTTGTGGTTGGAAGGGACCTCTAGAGACCATCTAGTCCAACCCCCTGCTCCAGCAGGGACACGCAGCGCACAGGGCACAGGGTGGCATCCAGGTTTGGAGATCTCCAGAGAAGGAGACTCCACAGCCTCTCTGGGCATCCTGTGCCAGGGCTCGGGCACCCTCACAGTAGAGAAGTTCTTCCCCCCATTGGGATGGAACTTACACCCACTACCCCTCGTCCTGTCACTGGCCACCATGGAGAAGAACCTGGCCCCATCCTCCCTCCAATCATCCCTCAGGTACTTGAACACGTTGATCAAATCTCCTCTCAGCCTTCTTTTCTCCAGACTAAACAGGCCCAGCTCGCTTAGTCTTTTCTCATGTGACAAATGCTCCAGTCTCTTAGTCATCCTCGTAAAGAAGGTATTATCCCCACAGATGACCCCTCATAGGCAGTCTGAAGCTAAGCTGACACAGACAAAAGAGGTCTCAAGAAATTGTCCAGAGCACCAAGCTGTACAAATGTGCTCCAACTTTACCTAACAGTCAATATCTTTATCCCAGCCAACATTTCCTTATCTTGCTCTTACTTTCTTCTAAATGTGGAGTAATTTTTAACTTGTGCTATGGTCAGAACAGTGTTAGTGTGACGCTCCTGAAAAACTTTCAGCTTTTCAACAGTTAAAAATCAACAGAAAAATAACAAGCGAAATATTGTATGCATTGTAGTATCTAGACACTGGTCTTTCACTTGGTGAATCAGAACTTTATTGTGGCTAAAGCTGTGTTGCAGGCTCCAGGTGTCCTCATAAATGTTCTTGTGCTATTTCTAGCTTCTTCCTTCACGTTTTCATTTACTCTGCTTTGAATTGATGCTTAAATTCTAAGTTGTGTCTTCTTTTTTTCTCTGCTTTAATGGCTTCTGCTTGCACATTGAGAGTGTTTTACAACTTTCTCTCATTTTTTTTCTTTTTTAAAGCTTCTTTTCATCATTGTGCTAGTCTACACTCAAAAAACATGCAATTTACGGTCCTTAATTTGCTGTAGTTCCATGGCTTTCCAAGGATAAAGCTGTGCTTCCTGATCAAATAATGTCATTGAAGTTTTCATGTTGCAACCTGTGTAAGAAGGAAGTCTCTTTAATTTACAGATCAAATCCAATTTTAAGTTTTTAAGTCACAGCCTGTGACAGAAGTCAGATTTTAAAAATTATTGCAGTACCTATAGGTACCACTTTTTTTTTGCTTAAGGTAAACATTTCCTAACGAACTTGTCTGCTAGTACTGCTAGAAAACTAACACTTAAACAGGTCCTTCAAAAACCTAGCACTGAAAGCGGTAACTGTGGTGGAAGTTGTATGATGATGCACTGTTTGTGGGGTCAGTGATTTGTTTAAGGTGGTTTTCCAACCTCCTGCTCATCCATTGTATACCTTTATGTTTTGATAGGTATAAAACTATAAGATAATGCTGTCAAACATGGTGTGTGATCAAACCGGGGTCTGAGATGATCCTGGAAGTCTCGTCCTGATTCCTGAGCACAGGCAGGATTGGAGGTTAGGGACACTTCACTTACTGGTGTTAGGATCACTAGTTAGTTTTCAATATCTTTGGCCTTAGGATGTAAGAAGGAGCCTCCATATATGACCAGAAGTGCTGTTGTGTGCCTGAGTTTTGAGTGTTCAAATTAATAACTCTTGAAATACTTTTTTTTTTTTTTTTTTTTTAATGAATTTAAAGTGAATGCCAGTTTGTGATGCTCATTTCTCTAATTATCACCATTTTTGTTCTGTTCTTTTGGCTTAAATGAGTAAATATATCCAGCTAATATATATTCCTCTTCCTTCTTGGCTTGCCATACTAGGCTTCTTTCTTTTTTGTTGTCAGATTCACATGATTCCTCCCCACTGTTAAAGAAAACAGCTGTTTTCCCTAATCTGCAGACTCTGATGCTTATCAAAGGTCAAGAGACCATCACTCTCTGTTCATCTTCTAAACCCTTTGCAAGTTTTGAATGAAAAGATGGAATAAGTTAACCTTGACAACAGTGATTTTTCACAATATTTGACGTATCTGACGAATCTGATAGCCTTCTGCGAGGGGATGACCGATGGGAGAGCGACCGATGGTGTCTACCTTGACTTCAGCAGGGCTTTCGACACCATCTCCCATAATATCCTCATAGGAAAGCTTAGGAAGTGTGGACTGGATGAGGTGGTGAGGCAGATTGAGGACTGGCTGGATGGCAGGGCCAGAAGGTGCTGATAAATGGTACTGAGTCTGGTTGGAGGTCTGTGGCCAGTGGCCTCCCTCAGAGGTCAGAACTGGGCTCGGTGCTCTTCAACTTGTTCATCAGTGTCTTGAATGAGGACACAGAGGGCACCCTCAGCAAGTTTGCAGATGACACCAAACTGGGAGGAGAGGCCAACACTCCTGAGAGCTGCGCTGCCATTGAGAGACCTGGACAGGTTGGAGAGTTGGGCAGAGAGGAACCTCGTGAGTGAGGATCCTGCACTTGTCCTTCAACAAGGGCAAGTGCAGGGTCCTGCAGGTGAGGAGGAATAACCCAGGCACCAGCACAGATCAGGGATTGACCTGCTGGAAAGCAGCTCCACGCAGAGGAATTTGGGAGTCCTGGTTGTCCCCAAGTTGCCCATGAGGCAGCACTGGGCCCTCGTGGCCAAGGAGGCCAATGGGCTCCTGGCTGCAGCAGGAGGAGCGTTGGCAGCAGGGCCAGGAGGGGATCCTGCCCCTCTGCCCAGCTCTGGGGAGGCCCCGGGAGTGTTGGGGGCAGCTCTGGGCTCCCCAGTACAAGGACATGGAGCTTTTAGAGAAGGTCCAGCGTAGAGCAACAGAGATGATGAAGGGACTGGAGCATCTATCGTGTGAGGAAAGACTAAGTGAGTTGGGCCTGCTTTCTACCATGTGATAGAAAAGTATAGGTAGGATAAGATAGAAAAGACAGAAAAGAGGGAGCAGGATGGCAGGGATATTCAAATCCCTATGTCTTGAATTGCATATGGGTCCTACTGCATGTAGCCTTTTATGCTTTTCAAGTGAGGAGTGCATGAGGATGACTGTGGTTGCTTCATCGCAGGAGAACGATGCCTCTGTCAGATTGAAGATTGCTTCCTTGCTGGGTTTGTTGTCGAAAACTGCAGGTTTTTCCCCAGACTGCATTATGGATGATGCCATCAACACGCTTCAGAATGAGAGTAAGTCACACATTTCAAACTGTGTTAAGATCAAGGCAGAATCTTGTAGACTTTAGGAAACATCGGACGTGTATAATTGGGAATTATTGCTCAGAGTACCTATTTTCTACTTTCGTGAGCAGTGGCAGAAAATATCATGTTCTGAGAATAAGAAACATTTTCCTGGGAACTGTCTACTATATATATCTTTATTTTGGAGGAGGATGCAGTGTGCTTGTGCGTCCTAAGGTGTAGGGCTTTGTTTCAAAGGGGAGTCTTGCTTAAAGTGGAGTATTTTCCTGATGTTGCAGGCCAGCCCATCTGAATTAATGCAAGAATGTGTTCATCTGTTATCATTTGATTTTGGAAAAGTATGTTTTTTTTGTTTATTTTAATGTTATATTTACCATCATGTACTGTACTTGCTGCAGTTTAATTTTATTTAAAGGTAGCCTGGGACCAAGAGACTGAAGGTGAGTCAGCAGTGAGGTACAGTACATCCTAGGCTATATTAACAGCCACATGAGCAGTAGATCAAGATTATTCCCATTTGCTCAGCACTGCTTAGATGACATCTGAGATACTGCAACCAGTTTTAGGTCCCTCAGTACAGGAGTGATGTTGATAAGGTTGAGTGAGTTCAGCAGAGCACCACTGAGCTGGTCGGGGCTGGAATGTGTGAGGCAAATCTGAGGAAACCGGACTTGTTTGGTCCAGAGAAGAATCTGGGATGGACTTTCCAACTTGAATGATTTTGCCTCTCGTGAGGTACCTCTGGAACTATGTAACCTTTCACTGCTTTGCCTTTTTGCTTTGCAGAATCTCACCAAGTCCTTGCTCAGCTGCTGGACACCCTCTTGGTAATAGGCACAAAACTTACAGAGAATCCTCCTGTCAGAATGAGACTGGTGGAGGTGGCCTGCAAGGTAACGTAGCCTTCCCGAGGAAATAAATCCTTTGCTATGGCAGGACTCTGCTCTTGTGTGAATTTGGATTGAATCTGTCTTGGGAAGGAGGTCCTAGTTCTGTATTGAAGAGAGGAGCAACGTGCAACTGCACAGGATATGAGCACAATGTCAAGTCTCGTTGAGGAGTGTGTAAATGACAGCAGTGTTTGTGAGATATCTGAGTTTTCTCTGCTATTTTGTCTTTCTCCAAGTACTAGATAAACATTTTTGTGTTAAGTAGATGACATTTAGATAGGCAGCTAAAAATATGGCTTGATAAATAGCTCCTTTCATTAACAGAAAGCGTCCTTTGAGGAGAAGAAGCAATTAAAATGTTTAGATCATGTATATAGTTTATTTCAAATTAAATATTTATTACTGCAACAGGAAAAAAAGTCAATGTTTAAAATATTTTTTTAAAGAGATAAAGCAATAACTTATAGAGTTTCGAGTGTTAGCACTTTAACAGTCTTTTTTATCCCTTAACCTCTTCTGTTCCATAGCATCTGACAGATTCATCCCACGGTGTAAGAAATAAGTGTCTTCAGTTAATTGGCTGTCTGGGACCAGTGGAAAAAAGTGTCGCAAAAGAAGCTGAAAGCCAGTCTGCCAAAGACGTCCAGAAGATCATAGGGGATCACTTCAGTGACCAGGACCCTCGTGTTAGGACTGCAGCTATAAAAGCCATGGTAAATGTTGCTTGGATAATGAAGTGAACTGTGTGGGTTTGTGCCAGGAAGCTGATACGAATGAAATCTGATTTGAAGACTTAATGTGTCACTTAATATGTCAAAACTACTTGAAAGAAATAAAATGGGACTTGAAATGTGAGAATAACAACTGATATCTCATAAACCATATTAGTGATTGGTGACAATATCTGTTTTGACTATATCTGGAAAAGCTACAGTCAAAGGTGACTTTATTTTCATTTATTTTTTATTTTTTTCCTTTATTTTCATTACCTAAGCAGGTTTTAAAAAAATGTAACACTTATAATGACCTTCAGCCATGTCTATAGCAAGATTTATGTTTACAATTACAGTGGAAATTTTGCTGTCTTTATATAGTTTCAAGGAGGAGTGTATTCAGAATGAATTCAGTGTCAATAACCACTTCTAGGGTTCCTGGTAAGGATTTTCCTTGCTGCTGTGTTTATTTTTTTGTTAAATTATCCCATTGACATGTCGTGATTTGATGAAATGGATACAGCAAAACCCATTCTCCTCTCTTGTTGACTATGTTGGGATAGATATTACCCATTTGATTGTATGTATGGTTTGTGACATGACCTTATTCCAGACGGAAACAGACTATGTTTAGTAGGACAATTTTTACTATTCTGTGATTCAACAATTGAAAAGTTTCCAGGCAATGGAAATTTGTTGGCAACATCTAGTTTATGTCCATATTTTGTGAGTTAGGATTAAAAAATGAAATCGAGCTTCTCTCGATTGTGACTGAAAAACTGAAAAGTTGCATGAAGGTTGGGAGAATGCCCAGACAGTGCTACTTTATTTTCTTAAACAATCAAAATGAAGTGGTTTTGAAGTGTATTAAGGTTATACCTAAGTAAAGCTTATACTTGTCATGGTCAAAATAATGAAATGGCTTAATTATAACAGCAAGCAAGAAATGCAGACTCAAATAGCAGAAAAAAAGCAGTCATGAAAACTAAGTCTGTCCCTTAAAACTACATAAAACTATGTCACTTTAAACTTTCCTTTTTCTTGTAGCTTCAGCTTCATGAAAGAGGATTAAAATTACAACAGGCTATTTACTGTCAGGTAAAACTTTGTTCTTCTGTTTGTTTATATTTGCTTGTCTACTATACTATATATATGTCTATACTTTTCAGATTTTTTTAATACATACTTGGAGAAATTGAGGTCACTGAAAGGAGATGGGATACTTTGCAATCTGGCTGTGTTTTTTGTTACGTGATGGTGGTGAAAATAGTCTGTTTTGCATGTTGTTTTGCTCAAATGCACTACCACGTATACTTTTATTGAAATTTGTTATTTACTGGAGGAGATAAGTGGAGAAAAGACAGGATACTAGATAATTATGGGTGTTATTTTGTAATATCATCAAAGAGTAAACGCATTTTCATGCAAGAAGGCTGCAGGTTTTTTTTGTTGGTGAGGTTGCAGGGCTGAACAAATCAGTTCTTGTACAGGTTCTGGAGTTCTGCATGTGCCTAGCTGACTCCCTTAGGGCTAGTCTAGCTGATCAAATTTGGAGTAGGAGGGGAGACTGACTTCATCTTGATTTGTAATCTGTCCTAGCTGATTAATGGTGGGAATCGGATACCCATTGTGGGAGATCAGCAGTGCTGGAGGTGTTTTCAGGTATATCTGACTGGAAATCTTTTCAGGCTTGCAAGCTGCTGGCAGATGATTATGAGCAAGTACGAAGTGCTGCCGTTCAGCTCATTTGGGTCCTCAGCCAACTGTACCCTGAGAGGTATGTGCTTTATAGCAAGAAATGACTCAAAGTGGTGGCAAAGTAATAATCCTAATCCCAGAAACACTGTGGTGATAAATCTCAGGAGCTACTGTTGGAAAGCTGATGTGTACAAAACGCTGATACCTGGTGAGAATTGCTGAGCTAGAGGACATTTTGGTTACTGATGTTCACTGTGTGTCCCTAGACATTCAGAATAGCTGTTTCTTGCTTTCTGCCATGCTGGATAGCAACAGATCACCTTTTTTTTTTTCATGTTTCTCTATGTTAGCATCGTCCCAATTCCTTCTTCTAATGAGGAAATTCGCCTGGTGGATGATGCATTTGGAAAAATCTGTCACATGGTTAGTGATGGCTCCTGGGTTGTTAGAGTGCAAGCTGCTAAATTACTGGTAAGTGGCATTCTCTGCATCTGAGCATAGTTCATGTTATATTACCCTTCTTTTCCATAAGCTTGAAAAGAAATGAAAGTTTAAGAGCTGTTTACATCAGTTTCTGCCAAAATTCATGGAAGGAGAAAATGTGCAAGGTTGAATTAGAAAAAAAAATACTTTCTCAGCTGAACTCTGCAGTGATTCTTTCAGGGTAGAGGGCTGGGTATCCCACAGCAACAAAAACAACCAAAAAAACCTTTTAATAATTCCCTTCACACTTGCCTTTCAAGCACAGCAGCATTTTGCACTGTATAAAACTATTAGAGTGAGTGTAGAGTGAGTGGAAATAATTGTGGTCTGTTTTGGGATATGTCAGGAAATACCTGGTATAATTTAGAATAATACATTATATTGTAATAATGTATATTATATGTATATGTATCTAATGTATATTATTCTAATATGCATTAGAATAATACTTTTTTCTCTCTTTAGGGTTCTATGCAACAAGTTAGCTCCCATTTCTTAGAGCAGACCCTTGATAAGAAGCTCATGTCAGATCTGCGGGTATGTAAATATTCAGGTTTGTTTGCATTTTTGTTTGTGTGTAGTGTACGAAAATCACACAACAGGTATGTTAATGCAGAGTGTGTGTGTGTGTCTAACTTGCCTCAGGGCTACGAAGAGTTAATTGATGATGACAGATTTTCTGTTAGATTAAAGGCAATGAGGCAATTGCTGGTTTTAGGTTTCATTAGTTGAGCTTGCAATGAACAGCTTTAGGCTATTCAGGTTTCCCAGAAGAGCAAGAAACATTTCTATGCACTCCTGACAACCTTTATCTGAAAGCTTTATTTATTGTGGATGGAAGACTGCATTCTAGTCCAGGGAGGAATCTTATGGCAATGTCCTAAAGATCCATTTCCAGCGACATGGGCAGCTAGAGACTGAGCCCTGTGAGCAAAATTTTCAGTATAATTCCTTAAGTGACCCTCTCAAGGTATTAAATTCTGTTGCTCTATCTACAAAATAGCGATGAAGCCAGAGCTGCCTGTTTTTTTTGTGGACTGCTGTGTGAAATACTTTAAGGATCCTTCAAACAAAGTGCTGCACAGCTTGCTTTACAGAGTGGAGGAAAGAATTAGCAAACGTGCTGAATAAGAACCACATTTTGATTCACATGCTGTTAGCTCTGCATAGCATGGACAGCCATTGAGGTGTACAATTGTGTTTTAATAGGTTTAAAATGTTTGCATCTGTTTTTGCAAAGCAGTTGTGGGGTAATTGACTGGAGGGGCCTTTTCTCTGACCCAGTTTGGCTGTTGTGGTGTGTAAAGATATGTTAACTGCAATATATTAATTGTCATCCTTTCCCAACATAAAAAGTACAAAGAAAATAACCACAAAACTTGTTGGCACAGAGGAAACGGACGGCACATGAACGAGCCAAAGAGCTCTACAGCTCTGGGGAGTTCTCAAGTGGCCGGAAATGGGGAGACGATGCTCCCAAAGAAGAGATCGACACGGGCGCTGTGAACCTCATCGAATCGGGAGCTTGTGGGGCCTTTGTTCACGGCCTGGAGGATGAGATGTATGGTGAGTGTTAACTTGCTAGGCACTGACTACGGAAGCATATATGTCCTGGCTGGGTTTTGATTTTTTTTTTTTTTTTTTTTTTTTGGTTCTATAAAAAAAACCCCAAAATTTCTTGGCAATTGCATGCGTTTAGGGGAGAGGATTGTGGATTTCGGAGTGTTTGCGGGGGTTTTTTTGTGTTTGTTTTTCCAATTATTTCAAAGGTGTTATAACATTATACAATATTTTGAATTGAAACTCTCCACTGAGTACCCAGCTACAAATAGCTTCCATGACAGTAAAGTTTTAGTAAAATGTCTGGGAGGAAAAAAATAGTTGCTTATTTTGTTCAGAAATGCACTTTTTTTTTTTAATTGACTTAAATTTAAGAGCTGGCTGTGGTCCTAAATTGGAAACATTAGTTCATGTTCTTTGAAATTGGCATTTTCTCTGGAGGGAGGAAAATCAGATTTGCTGAGATATGTTGCTACCACTTCATGTTGTTTAAAATAAGCCTACAAGGGAACTGTGTCCATGGAGTCTAGTAACAATTTTTTGCATGAACATAGCAACTTTGCATTCTAACAAAAGCTAGAATTAAAAGGGCAAAAAGAAAGAAATTATATTTCAAAATGTTTCAGAATCTGACAGCTTCAGTGAACAGAAGTTTTCTTCTAATTTCCAGACCAAGTTCATCCATAGTTGACTATTTGTTATAGTGGGTGGGAAGTTTTGGGTTAAATAGGGTGTTACTTCTCTCTGGGACTTGCTCCCCTAGTAAGTACATACACGGCTTTAATTTGGCAAGGGACTAAACAAGCAAAGTCCCTTTTAGTCTTTGTTGGTATAAAACTTCCCCTCTTGGCCAGCTAGAACTCATTACACTTGCAAATTGCTGAAAGGCTCTGTATGTTTTCAGAAGCACAGAGTTCTGATGAGGTCTTGCTTTTGTCTTTAGCAGTGTTACCAATAATTCTTTAATGGAAACATCTACATTCTCAGATCACCTCTACTAGTTAACATAGTGCAAATATGTCTCATGGTTTTGCTATGATAGACTGGGAGACCTTAATTGTGTTTTTCCAGCATAAAACATTGGCTCTGTTTTTTTTGATCCAGGTAAGTTCTGAGTGTAAAAGTGTAAAACAGGCCTTCCTGAGCTCCCCTTTTGGCCATAGCATTGACCATGCTCATACCATGCCACGATAACCAGGAAAGTCTGTATTTTAGGCTTTCTAGCCCAACTTTCCTATGAGTAAATTGAATGCTTGTGTTGCACAGGGCTATTGAGAACAGCTAGTATTTGTGTAAATCCTGACAATGTTGTGTGTCTTAAGTATTTTTCCTGAATTTCTTTTTAATGTTACAGGAAGAATGATGCTGAATTAGAAAATATAAAAACACTACAACTAAAATGCCTTTTTAAATTGTGTTGTAAAAATGGGTTTATTGGTCCATGAATCCTCTTGATTTAAAGCTAAACTCCCCCTGAAGTTTGAAAATGCAACTTTGCTTCTTCCTGACTTAGCAATAAAAATTACTCACCGGAACAAGTCTGTTAATCTGTGAACTGTGTCCTCTTGTTTCTGGTGCCTTTGTGGAATGTCAATAAAATATATAGAGGTAGTGTGTATACACATCTCTTAATAATGTAGATAGAAAGAAATATTGGCAAAAGGGTTTTATTTTATTTTTTTCTCTTTAATACCTCGCTCTTACTGACCGCAGGGACTAGCAGATGTGGCAAAAACTTTGTTACTGGGTAAGCAGGGGCCTTGCTGTGTTTGTGTTTTTCTACTAAATCAGATTCATCGGGAATTGAATATGTTCCTTGAGAACAATAGGTCCAAAAGCAACTTAGAAGTTTAAATAAATGTTTTCAAGATTTGGGTGAAAAATAGAAATAATACTTAAAAGAATAATGTTTGCAGGACGTCAAATTCTTATTTGTAAGATCCCAGCAAATGAGTGATCCCAGACCATAAATATTATTGCAGCTAGTGTGGATGGCTACAGAGAAGAAAATCTCATCTCCCCTTAAGCTTGTTATATTTGGGTATTCTTCAAAGTTCTGCAATGTTTTACAGCATAACTGTATTCTGGACAGTTTTCATCTTTTCTTCCTTAAATTATGCATTGTTTTAATAATTAGAGGCATGTTTTTCCTTTCTTTTGAGGGATCCAAAGTCATGAAAGAGATGAAGTTTGCTCTGTTGGCTGTTGAGATGCTGTCACTCCAGGGCTTTTCAGCAATTCATAAAGTTCTACATGGCAAGTTAAAAATGCAAGGAATGCTCTGAGCAATTAGTGTCGAGCAGAATAAAGCAAGCAGAGTTGAATTATCTAAATTAGTTTGCTTAAGATACCAGGGTTATAGCAATACCTGTAAAACATGCTATGAAGGGCTTAATATTTATTAGTGGCTAAGAAGGAAGCCCATCTAGATAAATTTACACCAATAAAATTGCTCTAATGGTGATGGGGCTCTTGATTTAAATGCTTTCTTGTGGAAAGGATTTGAGATGCTGCTTTAGTCTCCTTTGGCCTCAAGGTCTCTTTAGCAACTCCTGCCCCAAGCTCAGTCCTCGCATATTTTGAGTGGTAACCATGGGATGGCAGCTCTTTAAATCATCCTCACGACTGATTCCCTTCAACAGAGGTTCGGATCGCTGCGGTGGAGGCCCTCTGCATGCTGGCTCAGTCTTCACCTTCTTTTGCGGAGAAATGCCTGGACTTCTTAGTGGACATGTTCAACGATGAGATCGAGGAGGTGAGGCTGCAGTCCATCCACACGATGAGAAAAATCTCCAACAATATCACGTTGCGAGAAGACCAGCTGGATACTGTGTTGGCTGTTTTGGAGGTAAAAGCAGGCAAAAATTTCCTTTTCTGTTTTCTTTTAAGGCATTGGAATTGTATAATGCTAATCAGGCTCATCCTTTGAGCTGAAACCACTTTATTCTTTTATTTCTGCAACAAATAGAGTATGATCTGATCTTGCAGCTAGTTTCATGTGTCTCAAACGTTTGTGTACCTGGTTTATGTATGTCTGAGCTGGGCATCTGTCCTTGAAGGCACAAATATTTACTAGGTAGATTGGAAAAATTTAGGGTACTATCTTAATGCTTCTGTAATGATTTATCTTGTGCATTATGGTGGCTGAAGTGTGAGCCTGATTCACATTCCTTTTGGGTTTGTCGGTTCTGAAAGCTGCTTGCTTTGTGTCTCAGCAGTGAGATCCAGCCTGAAGTACCAAAATAAGAGATTCAGATTAAAAAAAAAATAACTTTAGTTTCTGTATTGCTTTTAGGGTGCAAATATGGAAATGTTGGTGGGTTGTAGCTTCTGCCTTGACTCTGAGTAATTCTAGCAGTTGGTCCTTGCCTGTCTCCCAAGGGCGAAGCTCTGTATTCTGTTTTTTCACATAGTTCTTTCTTGTATTTAGCTTATTTGTTCTCCCATCTGTTTCTCTCTTTTTTTTTTTGCCTCTCTGCTCTCCATCCTACCCCTCCTGGGGTCTTTGTGAGGCAGGCAGAATATAACATTTCCATGTCATTTCATTCCAGTCCTTAGAGTACATGTTCTTTTCCATTCATAGCGTGTCTATCCCTAGATCCCCTTTCAACAGAATGAGGAAGTGTTTTCCTCCTTTGATCATTTGTATGTGTTGTCATTTAAGGGCCCTTACAAGAGGGCTGCCCTTTCTTCTTTTGTGCGAGGCAGTGATGAATGTGCTGTTGATACTTAGCAAGTTATAAATAAAAGGAATCCACCACTGAAATGCATCCAGTTCTTGCTGCCAAATTTTCACAGTCTATCCAGCAATGCCACACAAATGCCGATAACAATGAAGTATAACACATATATATGAAACCACAAGGTGTTTTTTGGGCTGAAGGAATGTAATTATTTAAGCTGGACTTCAGCCACAGCACAAAAATACTGCTTGAAGAAGCTCTGCTGTACGTGTCTTGCTGCTTAATAGATAAAATGGGTAAAATGTGACTTTAAAAGTGGAACATCAAGGATTCCATGTTATTGGAATGAAGTAAACAACTTGTAAGAGTGTATATTTTCTTTTTAATGTATTTTATTATATGTCTATAAACTAGTTCAAGTTGCTGTAAATTATGGACTGTCCTTTGGGCTGTCACTGCTAATAGTGACAGATCAACTGGAGATATGCAGTGGTTTTTGGATGCCTCTAGTACTAATTCATCCCAAGAAGGGGAATTGCTATGATTAAAATAGATGTTTATGCACACATA
>JAWLRI010000208.1:55871-76873 GCA_034781795.1 Crypturellus tataupa
CCTGCTGCGGAGATCTCCAAAGGCGCCTGGATGCGCCCGGGTGCCCCGTGCTCTGGGTGTCCCTGCTGGAGCAGGGGGTTGGACTAGATGATCTCTAGAGTTCCCTGCCAACCTCAACCATTCTGTGAGATTGTTACAATATGGAGTTTGCAATGTTTTGAGGAGCTCCCAAGTGGGAACAATAGGGAGTTGTTGGTTAGGAGGAGCACTGGAGGGCAGGATTCCTTCCTCTTCCTTGCTAGCAGAAGCAGGAAAGGAAGTTTAGCTTATGCAAATCTTGCTAATATTTGACTTGCATCCTCCCTACCTCTTTTTCTCATGGGTAAGAAATGTTCCCTGCCACTTTGGAGCATGTTTTTCCTGCGTGGAGGTAAAGGTGGTGCTGATGTTGGCCATGAACCTTATTACGGCTCATAAAACGACCTGCACTTTGTGTGGTCTTGACTTCAGCATCCCATAGTTTACAGATTAGGAAGATGTTTCTCTCTGAGGGATGTTGGAATTTAAACTGAGGATGTCTGTCCAGAAAGTGATTATAAAATGATGCAGATGCAGACATGAAAGCCTTGATAAAAAATGTGAATCTGAAAAATAAGTTGTCAGGTATTTGCCCCTACCTAACAAGGTGGCGTTTTAGAGCATTTTGTACTTGTGTTCAGCTCTTTTTTGTGCATGTGTTTCTTTTGCTTAGTTGCCGGGTAGAAAGCTGGTGTCCTCCCCTGTCTCTCCCAGTATTACCCCAAACGAGGACCCTTGCCAGCAGTTCCTGCATCAGAGCCTGGAGAGGGTTTACAACCTCCAGCACCTCGACCCGCAGGGCGTCCAGGAGCTGCTGGAATTCACCATCCGGTAAGGCTGCAAACCGGCCTCTTTCATTGAAGGTTCCCAATTAAATCGGGGAATTAAATTAAATTGCATTAAAATTACTAATTGCTTTGAAGAAGCTGTGCTCATCCTGAATGCGAGGAGTTTACTTTGTTGTTAGGCACCTAGTCTGAACCTCCTGACAGAGGCTGTGATTAAAAAAGGAATTGTGACATGTTCAAAACAAAACCCAGGGTCCCAGCTGCACCAAAAGATCATTGTGTGTTTGAGGGGAAGATCTTTGCAGAGCTTGGTCAGCTAAGAGTGCTCTTGGACTGTTCACCTGTGGTCAAACATATTTTATATATATATATATATATATATATATATATATATATACATATATATTTTTATTTTGAATTGCTGTTTACAGTTGATAAGGACATACAGTGTGGCTGCTGAATGCGCATTTTGTGTTGCCTTTTCCATTTCACCTAGGCACTGATTTACACAAGCAGAACACTGGAAGAGGATCCTTTCTATGTGATTTGTCGTCTTAACAAAAAAGAAACTATGTCGAAAAAAATACATAGTGTGTCAGAAAAAAAAAAAAAATTCCCCACAAGAAATCTGCTTTTTCTCTACATTACCTTTAGACTACGTGCAGTGGAGGGTAACCCATGTGCTCCTCACTAAAAACCTCCCTGTGAAAAGCAAATTTCTTGGCTGTTTAGAAGCTATTACGCACCACCTACAAGACTGTCTCAAAACACTTAGGATATTAAGTGTTTTAAACGGAACTAAACATTTTAGACAGTCCTTTGGCAGAATGTCCCAAGTCTCATAGGCACAATAAAACAGAAACCTCACAAACTGTGAGTGTTTGCCGGAGAGCATCATATAGATGGCCACAGGCATCGCTTACGTGCAGTAAAGGACCTAATGGAAATAATTTTTATGATTTTTATGTTGGGATCCCTTTTTTCTGCTGGGGTCACCACCCAGGAACTGCACTAAACCAACTGCTAATTCCCAGGCAGTGTCACGGGTTGTTTGAGTGTCTCGGCTGCCAGCAAAATTCAGGGAAGTTCTGGGATTGCACAATAAATTCAAGAGCATCACAGCTAAACTAAGAGAACAGTCAGCTGAAGAAAAAAACATCCATTTTTATTTTAATTTTGTTTTTTTTTGTAATAGTAGGAAACATGGAAATAGACAGTTTTAGCATGTTTCTGGAACAAAGCAAAATATGGATAAGAACAAAAACGTGTTGAACCCACTTTATCCAACCTGTTTTAATTACAGAATGGAAAATAAGTTACCTTATTTTTTTTTAAGGCCTCGGTGGTCAGTGTCAGGAAGCTTTTGGGGTTTGATTGGCTGTCAGTGTTCTGGACGATAAAACCTGCTGCTGCGTGGTACAATTGTCAGTACAGCAGATGTAAAGAAGCTCGTTTTAAAAATGCAGCTATAGCTCAGATGTGCCTGGTTGCATGAGCGCAGCATGTTGGGAACAATCTTTTCTAGCCAGCGTGAGGAGTTAATTTCCCAGCAGAGCAGCACAAATGGGTCTTTGGCTGCTGCAGAAATGTGAAGTTAAATCTGGAACCGCTCCGCTCTGTGGCTCCCATAGGGCTGCAGAGTTATGTGGGTTGACAGACTGGTGGCTTGCGCTGGAGGGCTCATGACAGCCCCCAGGAGCAGAAGATGCTGCCGAGTCCCCAGGTGCAAATTGCTTTGTGCTGCCTCGTTTTTATCTGACTTCTGGTGCCGCGAGGATGAGCAGAAAGAAGCTGCAGGAGGAGCGCGCTGGTTCAGCACTGCTGTTGCTGCACCCTGGTGCATTCAGATTAGAATCTGTGCTGTCTGATTTAAAGTTTGTCCTTTTTTTTTTTTTTTTTCTTCCCACTCGCTTCAGGGACCTTCAGAGGCTTGGGGAGCTGCAGTCAGAACTGGCGGGGATGGCAGATTTCACTGCAACTTACCTTCAGTGCCAGCTGCTCCTCATCAAGGTTGGGTTTCTGCTGCTTTTGGGGGGCTGTTGGTGTGAAATGCCCACAACCCCTTCCAGCTCGTCCTCTCCTGATGTTTGTGCTGAAAACTGATTTATAACCACAGTGCAGGTTCCCTGGGGCCACTCTGTTTTCCCTGTTTTCCTTCCGCAGCAGATTATTCATGCAGTAACTTTGCAAATGAGTGCAACGTTGCAGTGTCTGCTTTGTAGAGCTGGTTCATGCTTTGCCAGTGCAGAGCTTATAAATCTGTACAGAAATGTACAGCGCTCAAATGTTCTATCCATTTTATATTAGCTGATGAACCAGTTATTTTGGTAAAATAACAGCGACTGCTTTCAGTCAGCTTCCTCCTGTAAACAGGAACTCAAACCTCTTGCTTTACTACTTGAGCTATACATTGTGGTAGTGCTGGGGATAGTATTTAAGTTAGTTTGCTGGTATTCTTATGTGTTTGAAGGTGACCTATATATATATATTTACACACACACAAAGCATGAATTCACAAACCAGGTTTGAGAAGGTGCCCAACAAAAGCTTTATCGTATAAAACCAGAAATGTATTTCAGTTTCTCTGCTAAGTGTGTAGCTGCCAGATGGAATATCTTATAGCAGCCCTCAAATCCTTGGAATACATTCACGACCCAGAGAGGATATTTTGGATGAGTGGTGTTGCAGCTCGGAACAATAGCAGCTAAATCCGCAAGTTTTGCCAAAGCAGACGTGCTCTCCATGCCGAAGGCTGGCGCTGGGATTAGGCTTTCCTCCAGGTACTCGCGTTAGCTGTGATGTATTTTGTATTTCTGTATGGGTTTGTTTTGCAGGCTCTGCAGGAGAAGCTGTGGAACGTGGCAGCTCCGCTGTACCTGAAACAAAACGCGTTGGCATCTGCTGCAGCCAAACAGGTGAGGCTGAAGCTGCCGAGGCTCCGTGGAAGGAGAGCTTGGACACAAACCCTTCCTCACCAAGCAGCAATAAAGTGCTTCTTGTTTTCCTCTCTTTCGGTCTGCTCTAGTAAATCCTGGTTTACCAAAGTGAAGTAAATTGAATTTGGGATAATACTAACATTAGCTCTGACCTCTGCATGGCTTCTTAGCTGCTGTGTTCTGGGTTGCTTAAAAACATTTTTTCATTTAGGAAAATGGTAGGTTGTAGGGTGAGATGTACATGTGGAGTGAGTCACCTTGTAATAAAATGTCACCTTGTAGCACATCATGTTTTTAAGGTACCGGAATGCTCACTGGAAACCACCACAGAGGCAAACTAAGCCAGGCTTGTCCTTTGCCCTAGTCAAGCCTGAGACTTGTTCTAGGTCAGTTTGCTGATCCACAGTTTTATTGTCCCTGAGGATGTCATTCAAATGGGTTACTGTGTGTTAAATGACAGTATTTCCATCCTAATATATAACTGGATATAAAATACGTAAAGGGAGGTTTGTAATGACTGGGGAAAAGGCAAAAGTCTTGCCCATCTTCCAGAGGGTGAGAAGATCCAGGGAAATACAGGCTGCTTGGCCAAACCTCAGCCCTGAGAAGGTCATGGAGCATCCACCCCTTGAGGGGCCGTTTCTAAGTGTTTGGCAGCAGCCGAAATGGATTGACCAAGGACAAATCTCCCCTGAACAACCTCGTTGCTCTCTGTGATGAGGTGACTGCAGCTGTGGCCAAGGGGAGGGCGGTGAATGTTGTAACCAGTTGTTGTAACCACTGGAGGTCCCTTCCAACCTGAATTTTTCTGTGGTTCTGATTGCTATAAATGATTGGATCCTGGAAAAAGAAAAGCTGAACCCTAGGAAAAAAACAGTGAAGGAGAAAGCGAGCTAATAAAACCTGGAAGGAAAGCAAGGGTAAAGGCAAGTCCGTGTATCTGCTGGGAGGCAATATTGACATTTTGAGTCTCCAGTTAATTAAAACGCAATAAGAGGCTGTGGATCAAAACCCTGCGTGCTGCTGACAGCTCTCCCCAGGGCCCAGTACCAACAAAAACCTATTGGCTTCTTAAATCTTCTCTAATTGAACTGCCTTTTCTGGGTGCCCTTCTGAGCTGCTTGTGGACCCCCTGGGAAGCTGCTGTCTGTTGTGACCGTGAATGAGAGCAGCGCAAGGCGCAGGAATCTTTCCTGCTTAATAACTCACCAGTTCTTGGGTTCAGTTTGGTTGCAGAGAAGCCAATTACACTGATTTCAGTACTTCTGCTTGCATATGCCCATCTGTTCTACAGGTAAAACATTATAATGACAGAAATTGCAATGTGTTGTCTAAGCTTTTAACTGTGTGTCTAAAAAGAACCTAGAATGATGCTTGTCTTGGGATACTGCAGCTGGAGATGGGAACTATGAGAAGTGGTTTTGAGTGTAAAGTTGTTTCCAAAAGCACTATGACAAATCCAGCTCTAAAAGGCAAAACTGAGTGGGACTGGTGGGATTGCTGTGTTGCTCTGCAGAATAGCGGGATTTGGGGATCATGTTTGTAGGTTAACGGAGTCGTGTGGCTTGTGTCTCCTGTGGTGTCTGGCAGATCCTGGAAGAAACTTATAAAATGGAGTTCATGTACAGCGGCGTGGAGGGCAGACAGGTGGTCATTATCCACCACATGAGACTGCAGGCCAAGGCACTACAGCTCATAGTGACTGCACGCACCACCAGAGGGTGAGGATGACGTGGTGAAGGAGGGGTTTTCTTAGGATTAACGGTGAACTTAAGTTTCCTGAAGCTTTTTCTTTTTCCTCATTCCATAAAAAGGAATGCCCAGGGTAACTCATATACATAAAACAGCACGTTTTGGGCAGCTTGGTGGGAGGGGTGGAGATGGGAATGCTTCTGGTCTCCTGGATCTCCTTTTCCTCATTGGAAAATAAATAAATAAAGGAATGATTTCTTCATTACAGAGCCGAACCCCTTTTTGGGATGTGTGAAAAGTTCTTGCAGGAAGTAGATTCTTTTCAGAGGTGAGAAGTTCTGTTGCTTTTTTACTTTCTCCCTTAGATGTAAAATGTTGTTAAAAGCTGATGGTGATTCTTCTATATGTGTCTTCTGTACGTGCCAGACTTGACTTTCAGAATAATTCAGAAATGAGGTCTCTCCAACTCCTCACAGGATACTAAGAGCAGCAGTTCTGTGCTGAAGACTCTTTTAGGTCTTGCTCTTCAGCATTTGTGTTGGATTTTCCTGCAGTTAAAGCAGTTGTCAGGTCCGTGCAGAGCATTTGGAGGTGCCACATAATCTCTCACTCGCTTCACATGAAGCGAGTGAGCCACCTGCGTGCTCAGGGTGGGAATCTTCTCACCCAGTTGTAGCTGTTTGCACTATAGACATTGTAGACCACTGCTTAGGAAGAGGACACCTGGGCTGCCACTTACTGCAAAGACAGAGGTGCTTCTTTCATCTTGTCCTAGTCTTGATACCTAAAATAAGTCAGGTTAGGAAGATGTGAGGTCTTTTGGATGGACTTGAAAGGAAACCCAGACAACCTGCTCAGATGTAGATATCCAGAGCTGACTGAGCAGAACTGCATCTCCACTACTTGATAAAATGTAAGTCTCAACATTAGCCAAAATAATTGTTGCCTCATGTGAGGTGTATGTGTATCAGAAAGGGAATCCACATGCAGAACTGACGGTAACAGAATACTTAAAAAAAAAAAAAAAAAAAAAACTTGCTAGTTTTGAAACTGAAATTGAAGACTGCCTGTTTTACAAAGTCACTCTGTATCTAATTCTATGATTGAAACTAAATATAAATTAATTTGACTGAAAATCACCAAACTATTGGGAAAAAAAGTTGGGGTAAGCATTTGATTTTCATGAATATATTCTTAACTCTTGCAGATGTTTCATCTCGGAGCTCCCACATATGCAAGGCAGCTTTGTTGATAAGTTGCTGGACTTGATGCCCAGGCTTGTGACTTCCAAGCCCTCGGAGGTGGTCAAGATCCTTCAAACAACACTACGACAAAGCACGTTCCTCCACCTTCCTCTTCCAGAGCAGGTCAGTGTAAAGAAAAGAACTAAAATGCAATGTTCTTAGGAGCTGTCTTAGAAACTAGTGGCCCTTGTTTCATTCCGATGAGCAGTTGCAAGGGTTATTTCTTTGAACTAGATTTCTGGAATCTCCCGAACAGTTGCTAAAAATACAAATTTAGTAATTCCTGACTTCCTGACCGTATCTAAAATTATCCAAAGTTGTTTCACAGGGTTTTCTCTGTTAAGGACAGTAATGGTTTGTTGTCTTTTTTTCCTGTCACTCCCTTTTGCAAATCACTTTGCCCCTGATAGCTCCATAGAGCTACTGCAAATATCATTGAGCCTACGGGCGAATCCGATAACCCGCTGCGGTTTACGTCGGGCTTGGTTGTGGCACTGGATGTTGATGCAACTCTGGAACACGTGCAGGATCCCCAGGGAACTGTTAAAGTTCAGGTAAGGAAGCAGGATTGTGTTCCAGGGGGCGTTGGCCTAAGCACGTCAGTTCTTCTCAATTGCAAATAATTGTGCACTTTCTTCGTAGCAATGTTGGGTTTCTGTAAGTTAACGCTCCTGCAGGAAGTGGCTTGTATGTAGTGCATGTGTTATAAACACCAGCACCAACAAATGCGGCTGAAAATCTGGCTTGTTTAATGGCAAGAAGAGGAGAAAAGCTGTTCTGAAACACAGAAATATCTAGGTGCTCAATTCTCTGTATTTAGAATTTGGCTTTCTTCCTGCTGTTTAAAACCTAGCTAAGTAGGTGGCTGCAGTAAGATGTTAAGGAAATTACATTACACAATAAAGCAAAAACACTGCTTAGCGCATGGAGGCACATTTGTGTGCGTGTCACACAAATCACCCGTGTCCCTCAGTGTTGTTTTTTTTCCCCCACAGGTATTGTACCCTGATGGACAAGCACAGTTAATCCATCCGAAACCAGCTGACTTCCGAAATCCAGGTCCCGGGAGGCACAGGCTGATCACGCAGGTTTACCTCTCGCACACGGCCTGGACAGGTGAGGGCAGTGGTACAAACGAGCGCGTTGGCGCTGCTGCAAACAGCAACCGCTGTTTTGAAGGCAGAGGAGTTCCCTGGCTTGACCCTTTGGGCACAAAGATGCACCATCCACACGTGGTCTTGCTGGAGCCTCTCAGGGAGGAGGTTAGTTGTGGGAGGCAGGTCTGCACCGCAGTTAAAAGTACAGCGTCCTGGTGACCTGATTCACTGTAATTCACTGTTTTTGTTCTTATAGGTATTTGAGTGCAGCAGGGAACCTTAGGAGCTGTGTGTACTCGCTGGTGTAATTTCACTGCTGAGTAAAGTTTCACCCTTTTATGCCCTACAAAACCCACCCTTTATCTCTGGTGAAATAAGTGACTCCGACATTCCCGTTCAGTTGTAGCTGGCATTCACGCTGCCCTTGTACTAAAGTGCTTCGGGAATTGGCTTGTGGGATTTCAAACAACAGAATCAAAGAGTATTTTTTTCACAGCTCCCTTTTTCCTATTTGCTTTTAATCCCTCTGCATTTATTCAAATTCGAGCTTTTTTTTTTTTTTTTTCTATGAAGTTTACTTTCTGGTTAATGGGATTCAGTGGTTTAATTTTTAGTCAACTTTTTTTTTCTGCAGTGTTTTTTTTCACTTAGCCATTTTTCCACAGCACTTCCACAGCACATCCATTCACCCTGCTTGCTTTGTTTTGCTTTGGAGAAGAAAAAACAGCTTTGTTTCTAAGACTGGAAGTATCTGGATTTAAAGGTTGATCCTGTGCCAGAGAGAACAGAATCAAGTGCTTATTTCTGGTTCTGCAGTATTTGCTGGAAGGGCATTTTCAGTTTGCTCCCAAGCAATTCTGTTTTGGAATCTCCCCTGGTCATTATTTTAATTAATTAGCTTTGACACTGGAACTTAAGCATATAAAATGTGGCGATGATACCAAGCTGGCAGCGGCTGAGAGAACAGAGTCAGAATTCAAAGCGCTGTTGGCAAAGTGGAGAAATTGCCCGAGTTCAAGAAAATTACTCATTGACAACCAGAGAAAACATAGCAAGGAGACTGTCCTCATGTAAAATGTGGGATAAGTAACGGATGTGGAAGGAACCTAGAGGAACACACTGAGAATAAGAGGTTTAGTAATGTCGACTGAAGGAAAAGCTAAAGCAATCACATTTTTCAGTCTACAAGGAAAATTTTTGACTCAATATGACTCAAAGTCATATTATAAATAAAAACTTGTTTTCGTTGCGAGCACTGAGAAAACAAAATAAAATCATTCTATGCACCTTGTGAAATTAGGAGTATTAGAAATACCTGCCTAACTGCTGAGATGGAATAACAAAAAAAAAGTCTGTCTTGAAATGTAAAAAAAAACCTTCCAACAAAAGAGAATCTTTCAGTAATTTTCTGGTTTGAGAGTCTTGATCAGACTTTATCTAGATTTTACTTGATTTTTGCAATAAATTTAGGGGACTAAATTACGCCTGCTATCTTCTGGTAATTATTTTTGAGATTTGCTAGTTTATCATAGGAGTCTTTTTCTAAGCTGAGACTAAGAGTAGGATTAAAAAATAGTGCTTAATACTAATGTACTGAATATAATGACAAAGTAAGGTTTCAAAATTAAAAATATTTTTTTCAAGACATCTCTGGAATTCTGATCTTATACACCTAGAATGGCTCTCTATTTAACCCAGAATAAATAAAATCTTGACCAATTTTGAATTCTCACAGATTCTGGCATTCCATATTGCTTATTCGCTCTGTGATAACCATTGTGTTTGGGTTGTTCTGTTTTGTTTTCCCTCTTCAGAGCCGTGTCAGATTGAGGTGAGGTTGCTGCTGGCCTACAATTCCAATAGGAGCAAGGCTGCTAAAATTCCCAAATCCACCTGGAGCGACAGCATGGAGGCTCTCCCGCCATCTGAAAATGGCATCGAGGGAACCATTCCGTTCAGCAAACCCGTCAAGGTTTATATCATGCCCAAACCTGCCAGGCGGTGAAGTCTGTCACGTCAAGACACCTATTTATGGGACTGTTGGGTTACGGGAAAACAATTTGTTTCCCAAGGTTGAACCAACCAGCAGGGTTACTCCTGCACAAAGAGAGTAAAACAAGAAAATACAGCCCCGAAGAACAAACGGTCCTCTCTGTTACGATGGAGATAGATCAGTACAACAGTTATTGGGCTGGTTAACAATTCAAGGAACTGCGGACGTTTCTATATTGGATCAACAAAATCAAGGGAATCCTCAGCCAACATTCCAGTAACTCGTTCATTGGGACAGATACCACGGACTTCACCGATGAACAAATTTATTTTCAAGGCTTTTAGTTTCTTGTCTGAGGTATTTACTGTGTAAATACTTAGGAACTTAAATCCATGTTATTTTATAATACTCTGAAAGTAAGTTAAGTTTTCTTTTTTTTCTTTTTTTTCCTCCCTGAAATGGATCCATGCATCCTTATCTTTGACTTGTAATTCCTCTTTCCAGTTGTCTATTTTATATGCCTTCAGGAGCAATGAGGTGGAATAACACAGGTAGAAAAAATACCAGCCTTATTCCATTAAGTTTTACAGAATCTGTTCCTGTATGTTGATCTTTTTCTTGGACCAATCATGCTGAGACTAGAAAGTCTGATTGGTTTTTCATTTCTGGAGCAGTTTTGGCAGTTGAAACTTTTCTGATCTGCTTGAAGTAGCTGAGCACACTCTCAATGAAGCAGCAGCAAGTGAGCTTGTCCGTGTTTCCTGAAGCAGCTTCCCTTAGCTTAACAGGAAGCCCTTTCCAACCAGGATGGGTACAGCTGAGGACTGAATTAACTGGTCTGTAGAACATGAGCAACCCCTTCTCACACTATTTCCTCTTTCTGGAGGGCTGGTGCTGGCCACAGACGTGAAGCTTCTAGCTTCCTCTTGAGAGATATATGTTAAATCACTCCTTGTATAGACTGGGTTTCAAAAGATTAAGGAACCTCCTTGAATCTTGACAATCCCTCGAGAGGATTTCCCCAGAACCCTTCAAGTGTGGAACTTCACAGTACAGCAGCCAAATGCTACCTATGTTTTATCAAATTAACTGCCGGGGGAAAAAAACAAAAAGTGTATTTCTAGCAGGTAAACAAAGTAGTGAAGAAATACCTTAAAGTTGTACAAAGATGAAATAATTATGCAAAGTCCTTATATGCCTTCCTACAATAAAATTGGAAAACTCCTCCTAACCTGTTTCTTGTTGCTGTAAGCGTGATCACATAGACCCCAGCGGGCCTGTCCTCTTAAGACTTTTTAAATTTCCTTTTTTAACATTGATGTGCTGTTAGCCAAAGGCTGACTCTATAACTGTTCAGTTGCTTTGCATATTAATGTATTAAATATTTCTATTTTACAAGCTCTATTTTGTACTTCAGTGCTGGATGTGGTATCAAAATCTTGCTTTTTTTCTTTGTTTTCTTTTGAGCACTAGGACAAATTCCTGCCATTTTGTTTCCCTGTGCTGTGGTTGAACTGCTTTCATATAACACACAAGGTGAAGATCCCTCTCCTGTATTGTCACCATTGAAAATCAAATACAGAAGGGCTATAGATGAGTTCTTGATCTATAATCTCAGATGTCTAAAATTCCTTGAAAATTTAAAGTCAGTAAGAATTTTTCCAATTTCATCATAGAATATATTTTGATAGTTGATTTCTCTTCTTAATCTTTTAATTTTTTTTCTGATTCCTCTTTTTCCTCAAGTATTGCCTATTCAGATGACTAATTCATTGTAATTTTGGCCAAACCAAAGGAAATGTTCTGTAACACTCTTCATGATTTTAAAATTCAGTGGTGGATGCTATTTTTTCTGTTGTACTCCTTCCAAGATTCAAATTTGCCCCTGTTTTTCCTGCTATGTAGACAAGCAGACTTATAAACATCCCTTATATGTGATGCTGCAGCAGCTTTCTGCCTTGTTCTCACTTCAGCAAAGATTTTAGTTTTCTATCACTTTCTTGCTATATTCCCCCTTATTTTTATTGAATAATGCACATGAATTCTTCTGAGGTTTATTTTTTTCTTATCTGATTTATTTTCACTGCTAAGTAGCACTTTTCACATCACCCATTAGCATGCAAGAAATAGAGAAGGTAATTTGTAAGTTATGTGAAGTCTGTATGTGAACATTTTCTTCCCCATCCAAGTTTGAGATATTTAGGATTTTCTGCTCCTGGAAATTCTGGATTTTGAATAAAGATATAATTCAGATTTTTTTTTCCATCTCTTTTCAAGGAGAAACATAGGACTTCAGATCACCATCATCCAAATGCTGCCAGATGCTGCTAGATCTTTTCTGTCTTGGAGCATGGAGTTTGCTCTAGCCTCACGGCTATAGTGAAGCAGAAGGTTGGGGATTGACTGTAAGGACTTTTCCATTCCTGATAGCTGCAGTGTCAGGAATTTGGCAAAGAAAGAAGATTTATCATTATGGAAGTGTACCAGGATGTACCATAATGGTGTGAAAGTGTGTTGTTTTGTTTAACTTTGAGATTTAGTTGCACATGGCAACTGTAAGGGGAGAAGCTTTTCCCTCTACTCTTTTAATTTCAAATTCCTACTCAGACTGCTTCAAATTAGCAGATCCAATTCTTAGAACTTTGAAACTAAATGATGTAATTGTCAAGAACATTTAAAACTGTGAATGAGGTTATTTGGGGCAAATTGAAGCCATTAGTTCAAGCATATCCTACTTGAAAGGTACAGGAAAACTAAGTAGGCAGGAACACTGCCTGCAAGAGCTACAAAAAAAAAAAAAAAAAAAAGTTATTTGGAAGAAAAATGAGCACTGGATGCATTTCAATTAGGACCCTAGAGCTTGAGCTCTGTCTTACAGGTATGGGTGTTTTTGGATCTTGTCTCAGGGTTTGTCCCAGTTTTCCAGTTTATGGCCCAGACAAAGAATCAATATTTTTCATCCTTGTCTCTCACCTGTTCCAGTCTTTTTTTTGTAGTGTGCACAAAGAACTGGGGACAGGGCTGTCTACATTTTGAAGTTTCATTTGCAATATCGATGAGACTTCAGAAATCAGAGTTTAAAGGCAGAGTGATGCGGGGCTTTGCAGAGATGATGTCTAATGTCCTTAAAAATGCTGGTCATGTTGCAGTCAGACGAGGTGTCCGCTGCCAGCTCACGGAGGCTGCTCTGCAGAGATAAGTGCCGGGGCCTGTGCTGCTCCGCGGCAGCAGCTCTGACGCTGGAATCGTCTTGGCGCCGAGCCCAGAAGTGGCTTCATTTCAATGAGCATGTCAGGGTGGGAGTTCACGGCCTACGGCGAGGTTGGTTTTCATGGTGGGAGGCAGGGAAGCGGTGGATGTGGATAAGCCTGCCCTATAAACTGCATTTCCATGATTCAGGCTTGAAGATTTTATTTAAATATATATATGTGTGTGTGTATTTATGGTTTGAGCTGAAAACAGCATTGTAATAGAGATAGCAGTTCTGATGAGTGGGTCCCGGCTCTTTCTCAACCATGTAGCAAGGCAGCTTCAGGCAGGGAGAAGGAAATCTGGATTTCAGGGAGTGGAGTAGGCTCTTCTGTGGCAATGACAAAGCTGACTTGGGAACCTGTGACAAACATGGTGAGAGCAACTGGGGCTGGAAGAGACTTACAGCACATTAGCTCCTTGTAGACACTGAATTTTTCTACTGCAGGACCCTTGAAAGAGAAAAATCCTTTTTTTTTTTTTTTTTGCACTCTGCACCTCCCTATTTTTGAAATGGAGTCTTCTATATTCTGCTAGTTGCCAAATAAAAGGCACAATTAGAAGGCTGCAGCATAAAATAGTGTAAGGTACCTCTAACAGTTACCTGACAGAACTGTTTTACATAAGCTTTCGCCTTAAATGTAGCCATGCTCTTACAAAGTGTTACTGCAATTAAAAGACTGTAAGATAAAAACTCCACATTGCTAAGTACCCACTTTTCCTTTGCTTTCACACCAGATTGTATTTTAAGAAGAGGTTTTTAAAGCTTAATAGCAGAAACAAGAGAAAAAAAGAACATGTCATTTTACAAAAGGTTGTTCTTGGGAAAGTCATTCAGTCTCATACTGATGCCAACTAGCACTTCGGATTGCTCTAAGAGCCTCAAGTTTTTTAGTTATCTCCATGCTTTTGCTAATATAAATAGTCTTGATCAAAAACTAGTGAGCCTGGTGAAAGGAATCTACAATAAATAACTTAAAATGTGTCATGGTAGTAGACTGCACCAAGCAGGAGAAACAGTATGAACAGCAGCAATAGTAAAAATGTGAGAAACTTCTAAAATCTTCGCTGTAGTAATATAATTGTTGGCAAAGTGTTTAACTGATCATCATTACCTGGTGAGTATCCAACAGCCGTTCCTAGCTTGCCTGGAGCATCGTAATAGCAGCCATTTAGTTCTGATTAATTTCCTACAGGCTGATGTTTTATATTGCAGTGTTGGCTTTAAGGAGCTACAGTCTTTTGCATTGAAACACATTCTACGGTTTAATATTCACAATTAATAGGAAAACTCCTTACAGTTCACATTTTATGTTTATACCCCATAAGCTTTTTTTCCCTTTTCAGGTTCAATGTAGAATTTCAAAGTGCCAAGTTATGTGATATTCTTGATTCATCACAAAGAAACTGATCCGCATAGTTAATATCTTGAATGAAATCACCAATAGGAGGCAGAGTTAGGGCTTTTTAAAACCTATTGATAAGATGACTAATGACAGATACTGCTATATTTAGTAAGGCTTATTACCACATTTTGCTCCATCTCATCACTCACCAAATATCTAATAAATAGCTCTATTCCAATACTTAACAATGTAGTTGTGGCCTATTTTCCAATAGGACTATTCGCAACCTATGTTTTAATTTAGCAAAACAGGCAAAAAAAAATTAAGTAATCAAAATATGAACAATCTTCAGAAAGGTCAAATTCAAGAGCGTAGGGATATGTTCTGCACCTAAACATTTTTCCTTCACAAATAAACTCTATGAGCACTCAATTTGATAAATCCTGAACTGCGAAATTATCCTCGCCTTTTAGATTTTCAGCCTACGTTAACGCCTTGGCACTTTACACTTCAGCCTGCACTCTTGACTGTAACTTGATTCCGTCAGAAAGTACATTTGTGTCTTGGCTGAGGTCAAAGAAGGCTTTAGTGCTAACTAAGGTTTCAACATGTTGAATGGAAGACTCCTCCCACTTTTACACCTTGCGCAGCCAGCACATTGTACTCTTCTACAGCCTTCTCTGTTTGCAAGACCAACACATCAATCCCGTTTTTCTTGAGATAGTCCACAGTGGATGATGGTACCTGAGGGGAGGAAAGGAAAAGGGAAGAGTGAGTAAAGGAATCTTTTTCCCATACACTGTATAGCTTGAAGAAAAATAGTTACTGAAAAAAAATTTAAACAGATGTCCTAAAAATATTGATAGTAATCAAACTGGTAAGATGCTAGGAAAGTATTAAGATTTAGACCAAATTTTCTGTTCAATAAAACACTTGTATGTATATACCTCCCATTTATTTTTAGTAGTATTACATATGGCCCTTCTTTAAGACAGAATGAGAATCTGACCAACAAACACTAAATATAAATAAGGTGTTATTCAGAGCATCAAAAAGCTACAGAATTGCTTCTTTTGAAGATCAGGACTTCTGAGCTTTCTGCAGCTAATTTATCTACTGAAATGACATTGCCAACACTAGTAACAAAAATGCTTAATTAATAAAGTATTTAGAAGAGGCTAGAGAGCTAGTTAATAATCTGTTTGGGAGAGATTAAGGACATTCTAAAATCTTCTCCATTAAATTTTGCTCCTGTAGCAGAATCTAAACCTGTTCCTGTTTACTACTGATGATTTTACTTCTGAGAGGACAGTGGCTACCAGCAGGAGCTCAGATGCACTAATTTGGCCTTCTAAGTTTTTTTCTTAGACTAGCCTCCCAATGATTTCCCCTCATACCCTCCCTTGTCTTATATACATGAAAAGGAGGAAAACCAAACAGTTTCTCTTTCTGTTTATTAGAGAATAACCCACCTGCAAAGCCTCACTCATGCCACGACCAATCACTACAGTTTTAACACCCTTCTTGACAACTTCTTCAAGGTCAGCTGGCTGCACTCCTGGAGAATGCTAAGTGTCAGGAGGAGAAAATATTAGACTTTGTACTGAAAGCATAAACCAGGAAAGATTCAGCTATATTCTGAAACAGTGCATATCTTAACAGATAAAATAGGTAAGCCAAAAGGTAAAACAACCCTCTTGCCCTTGTGTGTATGACCCACACGACAATATTGGTAATTTCAAAAGGTCTATATGGTTATATACAGATGAAGAATGATAGCTAATTGATTGAATCTATGAATACACATACAATGTTTACATAAAATATTATTATGCTACACTAACTCTCCATTCCCCCTATTCCTCTCCTCCCGCTTTGTGTACCTCTATATGGCTATATGGTAAGAGATGGCACAACTTTTGATTAAGTTGGGTCCTCCTTCAACTTACAGCTGTGTTTTTTTTTTGTTTTTTTTTTGTTTGTTTGTTTGTTTGTTTTTTTCTGTTTGTGTGTGTATCTTAAATTCCATAAATTATTTTTTCCTCTCTCTGTCTCTTTTGCAGAATTTTAAGTGCACCGAGACAAATTTTTTGCTCTAGGGTGGTAATTGTGGACTTCTCAAGAAAGCTGTTTTTATGGAGATGCTCATAAATCTAGATTCCCTATCCTTCTTACTCTTTCAGAAAAATACTACATTCCTTGGATTAATTAAGGTCAACCATCTTAACAATTTAAAACTGGCATATCTAATGGAAAACCTAAATAGATGGGGTTTGATTCTTGATGATGCAAAAAGTGTGCCAGAAAACCTGCCTCTCTGAAGAACACAATCTCCTTCCCGTGGTTTTCATTTAACATAGACTTATCCGTCTCTTAGCTGGAGGACTCCTCTAAGGACTTCTATGAACTTTTAATTTTCAAATGATCTGACTGAACATCAAAATGTGATTGAACTGGGAACTATTTGGGAACTTTTCACCTACTTCTCCAGTCACGTGAGCATATCAAACCAGAGAATGATATTGCTAAAAATAAGAATTTCTCTTGTCAAACAAGCATAAAAAACACCTTGCCCTTCAAACTGCTAAGTGAAAATTCTACTTTTCATAATCAAGCTATTCTTACACATAGCAAGATAAAAAGGTTACCTTACAGCTATCTTTCTTTTTACAAAGTATAGATATCTTTGCATCAAAGCATTACCTTTTTCTATGTACTATATATACATTATAAGCTGCACACTGACAGCTTAAAAATGTATCAGAAAGTTATATAAAAAGTTCTAAAACTCAAGGCTCTTCAGCTGTGCTGAGCAAATTCCACATAGCTCAGGATCCAGCTGTGTGGATCCAGCTGCAGATTGCAGTGGATGGGCACGCAGGGCTTTTTCACTTTAACTTTGCTTATAAACTTTCTTTTTCTTTAAACAATACAGCTATACAAGTGCAAGACCTATTATGCGAAGAATTATTGACACAAATCTCCCTAGAACCAATGGAGATGCTTCTAAATCTGGAAAATCAGTAAGCAGTTTTACACGATTATGAGAGCATGCACAGATGGAGTTTACAGAACACAAAACCTGTTAGGACAAGCACTTGGAGCGTGGCTACAGAGACGAGACACCGTGTGCTTAGCCACGCTGCGAGCTTTCCATGAAAAGGCCGAAAAAGTGTGCTACTAGTATCTTATCACAATACTGTTTGAGGGCTCTAAGGTAAATATAATAGTGGTCCAACCTGTGCAGCTGTCTGGGGACCGGTGGCAATAGCTGCTACTCCCTGTGACCCATACGAAGTAGTGTCTGCAGCCCCTTGCTCTTTGCACATTTACTTCTTAGACCTTCTCCATTTCTTCCCAGGAAAAGTCTAATGGTTAGAAAGAAGCAACAGGCAGCCTGCTGAGCATTTGGTTGCAACTATAATAACTGTCCCGTGGATCATTCTCTCAGTCCAGTTTAAAATAGCAGGTGAAAATTAAGATGCAAACTTACATTAGTTCCTGTTTCTCGCCAATCCCAGGTTCGGCTTCCTCCTGGCCACACTTTGCAGTCCTTGTATGTTGTAGGACAGCCTTTCACCTTCATCTGACCCCATGAAAGGGAGGCAATTTCAGGGGAAGACATCTTGCAATTGAGTCAAGGTCTGGAAAAAAGGATATTTAATACATAGTATCAGGCTAACATATGTAGCACATAACTAAAAAGTTTTGTCCCAAGGAGCTTGGAAGGGAAAGCTATTATAGACATTATCTACATGATTTTGTGATGACAGAATTGAATTGAGGATTCATTAATATGAGATGGTGAATGAGGTTAAAAAGCAAACATACAGATTATTACTTTACTAGCTGTAGTTCAAAGCTCTTCTTCAGAAATACTGAAGATAGCGACATGTCAGACTCTAACAGATTTTTCATTTGTACACTTTTCTCAACAAAGGCAGCATTGAATAGAAAAGCCATCCACAAAGCAACAGTCCTACTGCCACAGCAGACAAAGCTTCAGAGACCTAAAAGGGTCAGGCCTTCTTTCCCAAGATAGAATCAATTATAAGTAGTCATCCCTATAGACTTCAAGTCTCTCTAGGTAATTTCTTGGTGCAGTCAAGCTCCCGAATAATGTCTTTTCTAAAGTCAAAGCTAAATCTTCATTTTTCCCCTTTAAAAACATTATTTTTAATGCTTTTTACTGCAATGACAACTGAACCTTCATCATTTCCGCTATCTTTCTGCCACCTGAACACTCCTCATATCCATTCTTAATCTTTTTTTCTTCCCTTTAGATTCAAGAAACCTCAGTATTTTTCAGCCTTTCTGTCAGTCTTGTTTTCTGAATCTCTGCATATTTCCTCTATTTCTCCCTGAAAGCCAGCAAATGGTTGCATCTTTCCTAGATGTCTTTTGGCTAAAGCTAGACAAAGTACTGTAGCTGAGACCTTATCCGTGTTGCATAAAGTTTTTAGATCTGCTATCGCAATCATAGCTGGGCATCAGCAGAAAGGGACAGTGCCCTAGAAGAAACTACTCAACAGTACCATGAAGACATCTGTGCTCTTTGCAGTACTTCAGGTAACTGTAATATGATTCTGGCACTACATTGCAACATATTAGTCACACAGTGATACTTTAAAAATGTTTCAGACTAGCTTGACAGTGAATTGACAGAGTAATGACCTCTCTGCCTTTCCAGTTCAGGGTAAGGCAGGGAAGGAAGGAAGGTGCAATCTTCTTGCTTGATCCTTTCTGAAGTCCATGATGTGGGTGCTCTGCCAAGCAGCTGTGAGTGAATTTGCTTAGATTTATCTGTTCTGGATACATTGGGCTCATATTAATATTCTTAAGTGCCTCCTTTTTGTTGTTTTTGTGTTTTCCTGAAGATGTTTGCTGAGATAGGATTATAATAGAAGTAACACTAATCCCAACATACTGGAGATTACCCATCAACCAAAATGTAAAGGCAGAAGCAACTGCCCAGAACTTGGCTCTGAAGAAAAAAAAAACTTTTTACTTGTTCTAGTCTAGTACGGAGACAGCAAAATGCTGAGTTGGAAGATTTGGAGGTTAGACAAAAAGAAAAGAACAATAAAATAATTATGAGTTATTTTTATTATGAATTATTATTATTAGAATTTCCTATGCAAAAGTATTAAAAGTTTGGCACTGTGCAATCAAAAGAGAAGTACAAATTGCAAAAAAAGGTAGCAAACAAACTAGGGACTGATATCTTTTTCCAACCACACCAAAATACTGAATTATCTGAAACTAAGCGACAAAGTTCAAAATCAATAAATGCTTATAATCTAAAAACAATTTCCTATAATAGTGCCAGAGAATATTAGTAAGGTCAAGTCGTTATTTGAATTAATGATGATATCTAAATTACAAATGAATAAGAATTAACTTTTTAAAGAGGACTTTGATCATTCTTGATGGAGGCCATGACTAGCATGCAAGGATTAGAAAAATATTTCTCCAATGAGTTATTCCTAAATTCTTCATCATGACATTGGCTGAAAGGTACAAGATCAAAAGAGATAATGAACTCTAAGGCTCTCAAACATGATCAAAAGCAGGAATTTCTGAGAACTGCAAGAACTCAAACATGAAGAGGAGAGTTTAAAATCAATGGGAATACAACAAACTGGAGGGCCTACAAGGAAACAACTCTTAAATTTACAGAAGGACAATATATTGAAAGAAAGAAATGGGATAGTGTCTAAAGATGACAGGGCAAAAAATAGCAGAAGCCTGAGAATTAAGCCAATGAAAATTGAAATTTAAGCATAACTAGGCAAGAACAGCGTGGATTTTAAAATTTCCGTCGTGCCTTATTTCCATTAAGTTAACTTTGCTTCCCATCAGCTAAAACTATAGCTAAAGCTAGCGACCATCAGCTAAAGCTTGGATTGAAGAAAAAGGGGAACAGCAGTAATGCACCACAGAAAAAGGTAGTAAGATAGCACGGAAATAAAGTGTTCCATAAAATTAATGTCATCCTGAGGTCAAAGAGGATAAAAGCAAACAGGTTAAATAGGCATGCATGAAGTTTTCGGCAGAGCAATTCCTGTAACTTCTCCAAAGACCATTTGCCAAAATGGACTGTTGGCACCATGGTGAGAGACCATGTGCAATGTCCCGGCAATCAGCATAATTGCAGAAACAATCCTTAAGTTAGGAAAACAAACACAGAGTGACAGCGCGAGGTGACAGCGGGTGCTCCCTCTCCTCAAGAAAAAAGGGTGGAGAAAAGCGGCGTGAGAGCGAAACGGAGGCCGGGGAGCAAAGGGCAAAGATCCGAGCGAGGCAGGAGCAGGGCAGGGCGAAGCGGGGCGCACGGGGAACGCAGAGGAGCGAGGCGGGAGGGTGATTTACGAGCAGGCTGGCACAGGCGAGCGCTCCGAACCCGACGGGCCGCAGCAGCTGAGCAGCGGCCTCGTTCGCCCCCACCACCGCTAGACGAGGCGGGCGGCCCCGTCAGCGGGGCGGCCCTGCGCTCCCCGGCGTGGCGGGGCGACGAGCGCACCCTAAGACAACCCGTTTCGAGCGCGTTAGAACCGTTAGGACCGTTGCGACCGTTGCGAGCGTTACGCACCTACCGCCTCACGCGCGCCCCCCGCGCGTCACCTCAGCCGCTCCCCG
>JAWLRI010000208.1:85417-135092 GCA_034781795.1 Crypturellus tataupa
GAGGACTGTGTTTTGGTACTTGCTCAATAGCTTGATAGCTTGATGCTGTTTAGGTGCCTTCAAAAACCAGAATTTCTTAGGATATTTTCCCTGTATCCAGTAGTTTGCAGCTCAGGAGTTTTCCATTTCTTCTACTGCCTCTTGGATTGCAGCTCGCTCTCATATTTGGGATTACTTCAAGTGAATATTGTGTAGTGTAAGAACAGCGAGCAGATCTGCATATGTAGTTATTGATGCGTGTATGTGTGTGTTTGAGCCTATGGCTAAGCTGACACTGGGATTAGCTTCTTTTTGTGGTCAGTACCAAACTGAGAATCCCATGGGAACTCCTGGAACATGTGTAGTATTCTTGATACGAAAATTAAAACAGAGTAACTATTTATGGTGTGTCTGTGCTCTTAAGTAACTGATAAGTCATGTTTCTTGGTCAAGATCATGACTAAAGGCCTGGCATATCTTTGGACAAAGAGACCTTGGGTAGGACAGGGTAATATCCTGCTGCAGACAGAAGACAAGAAGGGAAAGAAGGAAAGGTCCTCTGCATGGTGTGAAGGAGGGACAGGACAGGGCAGCTCAAGGATAGAGCAGGCAAGAAGGTGCAGACGATGGAGAATGAATATACAGTCCTGCTGAAGAGTGGTGCCCTGTAGAAATTATTTTGACCTCACCATCTCCCCCTGGACGACACCGAACCCAAGTGACGGAGCAGCTTCTTTTCTCCAAGATGACGGCATTGGGAATAAATGGATATATTCAGCACCTCAAGCATGTCTGCACAGCAGGATGAGTGTGTTCTCCATGGTGCCTTTGCTGTGCTCCTTTGGGAGGAAGCGTTGGGTAGAACATCACTACTATCCAGCAATATCCCCTGATCCAGGCAGCCTGCAGGGATCATCCATCCCCGAGCAGCTTCCCTCGTGCTGCCGCCTCTGCTGGTGCCTCCCTGCTTGGGAAGTACTGATGGGTTTGGCTGTGGAGTTAATAAAATCTGCACTGTACAACTTGATTCCAAATGTCAAAACCAATACAGGAAATATAATAAAACGTACACAAAGACCTACGTATTTTTTCTCTTTTGTGAAAAGAGTGCTGTTCGTCCTGGTTGTAGAACTTAGCAGGATCTCTCTGTAAGCCTGTGCTCTCCACCCTTTCTCTTACTCTCATCTTTTTCTACTCCCCCCTCCAAATAAATCCTCCCCACACCAAATAAGTGAGCCCTTCTTTGCCTCAGTTGCTCTACAAAGCATGGCAAATGCTTTGGCATTAGCAAATATTTCTAGTAGTCTCTAGAATTTCTCTGTAACCTCTAGAATTTCTTTGTCTTAGATGCAGTTTGGCCATGTTCTGCATAACCCTCACAGTCACTTCTCTTCCCCAGGAGCGCAAAAAATCTCTTAAAGCTCAAGCTGCAGTAGAAATGGTGACCTGTTGATGCCTGTAATGGTCAAGGGAAAACAATTTCTCGAAGCAAAGCATTATTTTTCAGTATTAGATTTCTCTCTTTTATGGCTGGTTAAATCTCACAGTACCTTGAATAAAAGCACTGCTTACCACAGAACTCGCAGGTGCTCAAAGAAGAGGTAAGCAAGCCAAGTCTCTGCCCATGTCCCCAGTCCTTGCCTTGCAAATCTTTCCTCCCTACTGGAAAAGAGCAGTTATCATCTGGATTTGCTCCTACATCTTGGGTGTCTTAATCCAGGCAGAATAGTCAGTTTTAGGTGGCAGAGGCCTCAAGCAGCAGAATGCCAAGTGAAACTGCTTAAACAAAACCCCGTGTTTAAGTTACCACTTGATTTCCTCATCTCTGTCCCTCTGGTCCCGCCCTGGCTGATATCCAAGTCATCTCCAGCTATCTAGTAGCACAAGTGCTAATACACATTCTTTACCTTTTATTAATATTTATATATAATAGTATTAATAAATACTGGGGTTAGAGTGATTTGCCCCAAGGAAACTGTGGGGTATACAAAGCCAGATGAGTCAATGAATGATAGAAATGTGGAAACCTTTGATTTCAGAGCTTGCGACACTGTGTTCTGCTAGTTATGAGAGTGTACTGCAAGAAAACGCCTAACGTAGAGCATTGTGTGGCAGCAAGATGCACTTTTGAATGTCTACATGGAGTGCTGTGTATTTATTTAAGAAAGAAGCCTATTGCATGGACATAGTCATTGAAAAGGAACTGGCTTTAGCTGGCACAATGTGTCAATGTGAATGCATCACTTGGCAGAAGATACTTCCAATAAGTGGCAAAAATATCCCTTGTAATGAGTGTGTTTAGAGAAATTCTGTAACAGCAAGCAACATTAGCTGACCTGCTAAGTGCAAAATAGGAAGTTAGAAAGGGTAACTGGGGAAAATATGTTAAGAAAAATTGATAAAATAACCCTAAAATTTCACAAGAGGCAACCTTTATAAGAAGGGAAAGGAGGACTAGTCCCAGGGCAAAGAATAAAATTGTTGACTTTGGCATAGGTGCAGCTGGTGATGGCCTCAGAACACCTGTGTGTCTGATAAAGAGGTGGCAAAGGCTGTGCGAGGCCAAAAGGTCCAAGTTTTTTGCCAAGCAGGGGCTGAATCTTCTCCTGAGTGATAATTCTAGCTGCCAGTAGAAAGAAGGGAGCTAGGAAGTCTTAGGTGGATTTGGAGAGCAAACAGGCAAAAGAAATTCTTTATACAAAAAGGGCAGAATGTGGAAACTTCAGCTGCTGAAGATCTCTGGCTTTGTATACAGTAATTAAAGGAGGCACTTAACAGAGAACAACATTGCATAAGGTGTCACTACTGGGCTAATCTGTGCTATCTTCCTTCTAGTTACGTGCTTTTTCTGGCAATAATGGTGAAATATGAATAACTGGAGTGTGCTAATAAGCTGAAAGCATTTTAAATTACTAGGCTTAGGTAATGCTCATTCAGAGTTCTCAAGAAGTTCTCAAGAAGAAGAAAAACAGCTAGTGAAAATATCATACAAGCTCATATCCACTATTGAAGTGGAGAGAAAAAAAAGACTGTAATACACTAATACACGCTGGAGAGTCTAAGAAAGGTCTGGGGAATTGAAAGCAAGTAGTTTTTACATATGTATTTGATAAACTTTATGAAACTGTAATTTCATAATTCCAGTAGTTACTTGAAATACTTATCCTCCAAAGGAAAATATCCGCCTGTTTTCTTTGAATTCCTTTAGAGACGCGTGGATCATACTGGACCAAACACTTATTTATATGTGCAAAAAGCCTTTCAAAAGGGTATTGATGAAGGGGTTGGTTGTGCTGCACAACAACTTTATCTCATTTAACCAAAACAGTAATTATCATCCCCAGCTCTTTCTTTAAAGCTCTTTTGCGGGAGAGGGAATCGGGTGAGACTTGGATCCTGTTTTTAGCCATTGCAGTTTATAGCACAGCTTAAATTGACGATATTCTGCGTTTGTGCCGTGGATTACGGGTAGGAGGGTTTATTTGCTTCCTGTTCATCCCTGCTCTGAACCTGCAAGCTGAGCAGCGAGGAGCTCTAACGCTCAACCCTTCTGGCTGGGGCAACCGCCAAGCGTGAGTCAGTGTCCGCAGTGGTTATGAGGTGAGAGGCAAAGCCTCCTCCTAAACCTCAGACCAACCAGGATGGGGAGCAGACTAGAAATAAGAGAATTCTTTTATTTCCTCCCCCAAAACAGGAAAAATAAAGTTTTTTTTTTTTTTTTTTTTTTTTTTTTTTTTTGTTTGGGTTTAAAAATTAAACTCATGCTATCAGAAAACACTGCTGTAGATAGAATTGTTATGAAGGTTTAACAACACTGCTTGAAACTGAAATTTATAAATAAGCTTACATTACAGGGGGTTTTTAATGATATATACATCCCAGAAATGTTTAAAATGAGCTGTTAACAGCTCAAAGCTGATTCTAGGTACGAGCTAGTAAGTTCAAGGAAAGAGCCCCAGTCAATGTGGAGCTGGAATTTAAAAGCCAACAAAATACTAAGTAATAAGTAAGTAATACTAAGTAGGATGAAGAATGGGCTGAGGTTCCTACCTAAAACTCGGGAGATTTGTAGTTTGCCTTGTTTGCCTTCATCCTGATTTTGAGCTTTAGCTATGGCTAAAAGATACTGCAGATAGATCTGTAGACTGAAGTGTGATTATACTGAAAGGGTCCCCACTTAAAAAAATGTTTTTTTAAAAATGTATATACTAATTCTTCCATTTTCAAAACAGAAAAATGATAGATGAATTGAAATTTTAAAATAATTCAAATTTCTGTGTTATTCACTTAATGCATAATTGAGTGCTGCAAATTATTCCTGAGGCCAGAACTCAATGAGTTGTAGGTAAGAAATATCAGGTTGTAGTAAACATGCTTAAACCAAGAATAGGGAGATGAAGTTTCTTGCTTTCCAGTTAAGCCGGTCTCAAATTTAAATAGAGGATTTAAAGATAATCTGGGGGTAGCTAATTTCGTAAGTGCACTGAGGGGTTTCATTTACCCGTGCTCCGATACAGCAGATGGTAGTCACTGCCCAGACCAGAGCTTTGGGTTATATGAGTTATAATTCTGAGGTGTTGCATCAGTTTATGTCCCAGATGCTACCCCTACCACTAAGGGAGGGTCTGTTGATGCCAAAAGATCTTTAAGAAACTTTGTGTTTTCATATTTGTATTTATTTTGGGTCTAAACTGAGAGTAGATACCAAACCTAAAGCTAATGGTCTTGACTACCCATGTAAAGCTGCAGCAGCCCCAAAGTTATAACCATTTCTTGCAATTAAAGAGTTGCATTAACTGAAGTAGATACGTTAATAGTGTTAACAGGTCAAAACATAAATTTGTTGTGGAAGTTTTTGCTCCAGAGCCATGTGTTTCAAGGCATGAAACTTCTATAATTCCTGACTTCGTACTGCTGTTCAAGTATCAGTTAACATAAGTAGTTTCCTTTGAAGCTGCACGCAGATTTCCTTATTTCTGAATAGCACTTTGTCAAGAAATTGTCTTGGATAGATTTGCTTCTTCAATTTCTATTCCCATTTGCTCCCTGGGTTTATTAAGTAATGGAGAAAAAAAATGTTAGTCTTTGTAAAACCATTTAAAAGTAGCCTCAAGTGAGCACAAATTCATCTGTAGAATTACTTTCCAGTTATATGATGCCTCCCTTCATAGAAAGCATTGTAAACTGCCACAGATGTGCTCTTTTATGAGTAATTTGCCCAAATTGCTGAAATACTATGCTTTTTTTCCTGAATCTTTAGTAATTCTTGATATTTTGAAGCTTGCACTTGAACTGCCATCATCCATGCTGATAAATTAACGAACTGGCATCACCTTGGAGCAGAACAAACAGACCGTGACTTCCAGCTGACGGTCAAATGTGCTCTAAATTGCAGAATGACTTGCATAGTTCTTGTCTTTGAAGTTTGCTTACGTGAATTTGCTTCAAAAAATACTCATACCATGATAGATATAATGCCACTGTTTGTAAAATATTCGATTCTTACGAAGTAATTGATTTTTCTGTGTAAATACATTACTATTGGACCTTTTGCAAAATATAAAATTTAAATTTTCATAGCATGGGTGTTTCAGAAACTTCTTTAATTCCAAATTATTTATTTATTTATTTATTTATTTATTGTGGTATCAGAAGATCTAAGGCTTTAGGAGTAGTTTTTCAGGAGAATCTTGACACTTAACATAGGTCCTGCCAAGAAAAGATTTACCTGTTGATACCATTCTATAAAGTTGTTATACAAATGAAAAATAAAATGATGCGAGTTTGTGAAGTGGGTTTTCATTCACCCTGCTCTGACTTTCTTAATGTCATCTATTTATTCAGATGAGAGAGAAGTGGGATAAGATGCTGTGATTTTGTGATATAATCACCATCCATCTTCAGCTAAAGCCAGAGATTTTTCAGGCAGCACCTGAGCCCTCTAGCAAAATTGTCACCAGGATGGTATTTCTAGTAATTAAACAGAGTAAGAAAGAAAATACCTTTAAATTTGTCCTTGTGTCATAGAACGAACTAAAAAACAAAGATGTTACATCCAACTTACAGCCCAACAGAGCACATTAAGAGGAGCTCCTTACATTTTTTTTGCCTGAATTGAGGACTTTAAGCCTTTTTAAATACTGATGTGTGCAATTCTGTCTTCATACATTGAATATTGATTTCCATTTATTCCACCGCACTGAGGATACTGTAATTTAGTTTAATAAAATAAGATGTATATTCTTATTCCTCCAGTTAAATGCTGCCGTGTTCGAAGAATTATTTTTTGTCTGCCAGACGTGACTGTGCACTCAGAGACCTTAAGAACAAAGACTGGCTCTGCAGCTCTAATTCTGTGTCTAAAGTGGGACACGGGAGTTCAGGTACTGTTTAAGCCTGAGAAACATACCACACAGTACCTATATACATTGTATATGTTGGTTTTCAGCACAATAACTTGCCACTTTGCAACAGATTTAATCTCACCAGATATAGTGAGCGAGGTTCATCTGGCCAAATGTCTATTTTAGCACAAGCGACTCTTCCCTCTCTCTCTCTCCGTGGGCTATAAATGGATTATAGAGAACCAGCTCGGATGCAAATACCTACGTTTCCTCAGGTGAATCCTCCTGCTCTGCTGCTCCCCTTTCCCAGATTTCAAGGGCAAAACATCTAAGAAATTTGAGGCCTGGAAGGAGGGACTAAAACTCCGGCTCCGTTTCTCCAGGGGGAAGTTGCATGTCCTTTTTGTGCTCGTCCTCTCTCTGGCCCTTTGAGTATCGCATTTTGTTCTGTACCATAGTACAACTGCACAAAGAGGAATTCCTTCTCTGCCAGGTTGTTTGCCTTGAAGCTGGGTCACCGTCCTAGGAGAGGGAGGAGTGATTTTGACCCTCCTTGGGTAGCAGTGAATGTCACCATCAGCCTCTCGTTCCTATGTCCTTCTTGGCAAGGGGGACCGAGTCTCCCCCTCAAGAGCCAGCAGATGCCTTGGACAAGGAGGTCAGGGATGTAAATTCCCATTTTACGCAGTTATTGAACTTTCCAGAGGGAGGTTGTGTTTCCAGGCATCTCTCTTCACTATTTCTATTAATAATTGCGTCTGACCAGCCTCCTGTGAGTCTTTTCCTGGGGGATCCAACTCAATTTATGCTTTTCCTAGGACATCATTGCGAATCTACCCGTAGCTTGTGCCTCTGTTGCCGTTTGCCTTAGTTTGCTGATTTGAGGTAAATTCTGAAAAATGGTAATGGAATGGAAATGGCGCTTTTGCTCATCTTATAATAGTTCTTATGTTGTGATACATAAGTAGCCAGGATGAGAGATCTCTCTGCTGCTCTGTCTTGCATAGGCTGCAGTCCCAGCAGCTTCAGAGAGTCTTGTTGTTGCTTATACCTGAATTAAGTTTCGGCAATTTGAATGGTATTAATTTTAAATAGCTGAGATGCCTGGTGTGGTTGCCAAAAGTGACTCAAGGGTGATCAATGGCAGTTTGTGACAGTTTTTAATGGCTGCTTTTGGTTCCTGCTTTTCAGTGCCATGCACTTGTTTTTACACCATTACCAGATTTTTCTCACTGGACATTGATATATCTGCAGTTTGTGGACTTGTGCCCACGTTGTATAAAGTAAATGGTTTTGAAATCATGAAGTGGGCTTTTATTTGCTGTCTTTCCTTTCCTGGGTTATTTTCAGTTTCTACAATAAATCATGTGCTATTTTTTCCTACCCTGTTATTCTCAATGTCATTTTCTTCTTTCTCTCCCTCTAGGTTATTCCTTGAGGGGTACAGCATGGTTTCCTTCCTAAATCTTAAATATATTTATTCATATATCAATCTTTTCCTATCATTTCTACTGAAGCTTAATATCTTAATAGCTTTTTTTTTTTTCTTTTTTTTTAAGAAAAATGAAAATGATCACAGAGGGGACCTGTAATGAAAAATCAATCTTTTAGCTACTAAAGGGCTACTGAAAAACAACTAAACTTTGTGTAGGGATTTTGTTTAGACTAGTTTGGTCTCTGGTGTTAATTCCACCTGTGATTTGGTGAACGTTGACTCTTATTCTTGAGTTTGTGGCAGAGTTACGCTGATGACAACACATATGGGTTTCTTGCTGTCAGCTTTTGGTGTGGTGAGAATGTGATTGGCAGGAGTGTGGGCATCAGGGGACACAAACATCCTCATCAGGTTGATTTTGGGGCAATTGGAGAGGGTAAGTGAAATACAGTGGAAGAAAGAGTGCTTAATAAGTTGGACAAATGGGTCATAGATTGCAAATGTTTAAAGAAATCTCGTAGAATTTAAAATTGCAACTAGGATGGATGGATGAAGTCAGAGGGGACTCTCATAGCAAGATCTTGTAGGCTGGTGACATAAGTTAGTAAGAGAATTAGGGGGGAAGGGTAGAGCTTTTCCATCCTAGTTCCAAGCACATTCACCTGGATTGCAAGTGGCAGCGAAAGAGGGGCTGTCCTGGGGTGTCTGTCAGCATGTGCATGGAAAGGGATAAACAACAAGGTAAAAATATCAGTCTTTTTGAATAATAATGTTGGAATGGAAAGTGCTTGGAATGGTCTAGGCCACTGAGTGTTTTGTAGTAGGTATTTGTAAAGAAAAACCATACAAAGGTGCTCAGATATTTATGTGAAAACGGTTTAGTTGAATGTCAAGATTTCAGAGTACTTGGCCAAGATCTTAGTGCCATTTAAATGTGAGCGTGTGGTTTTTTGCTTGTTTGTTTATTTGTTTTTTCTGCCTGCCAAGGTCTTTCTAGGAACAGGGTTTTAAAATGTTACTTGTTCTTTCTCTTTGGTTCCTCGGTTTGATCACAGCCCATCTGATGACTCTGCTTCCAAGTGAAAATAAAAGAGCAATTATTTTTTTTTCTTTTTTTTCCCCACTTTCTCTACAGTCTTTTATGGGCACACAACCAGAGGCAGGATGATAACAAACTGACTCAGGAGATGAGATATTTAGATAGTTCCTTGAAACAGGAATTGCTGCTTTTTCTTGGGCTTAGAAATAAAGGATCAAATGCAAAAAGGGGTCGAATGCTTCAAATTTCTTTAATGCCAAACGCGTTGCATGTACATGAGCGTCTGTTTTTGCAGTGCAGGTGTTTTTCAGTTCTCTATCACTTTTTGTCTAGTCATAATATTAATTATGTAATATTAACTGAGGTAGATATGAGGTAATATTAACCGAGGTAGATATGGGATTACTCTTCTCTTGGGCTGTTTGCGAGGGATAAGTTTACCCTAAAACTTTGCGTGGGATATCGTGCAGAGTAACTAACACACACATTTTCTACTCTAGTTTGCTGTGAGTTGGCTTCATTTGGTAAAAAATGGGCAAGAAAGAGTCTATTAATGATCCCAACGATCTCAGCTTTGCTCCTGCTCCAGTGTGGCTTTATTGACCATGGAGTCACGGCGTGAAGATGTAATTTTGTCTAGGGAGAAAGACCAAACAAGGGGCAACTATTAATGGAGATATTTGCTCTGTGTATCCTAATGAGCGGCTCTGTTTTTCGCCTGCCAAAACGGGTTAGCCCAGCAAAAGGTTTTACTAGTAAAACTGGGAAGACCTGTTTGAGCTCGCGGAGCGTGAAAGCTGCCGGCAGCCTCTGCACTTCAGCTTCCCTTCCCCCAGCTGAGAGCGTCCAGGGGGTTGAATGGCTTTTTCCCTGCACCTTGGAGGGAGGGAAAGGCCACCCGAGTCTTTGCACCCCTCCAGTCCCAGCTGCTGTTATCCTGGTCATCCCCCTGCCATGGTCAGTGCTCCAGATCTCCTCTGAAACAAAGGGCTTTATTTGAAAAAATCTTCTCCATGAAAAAAACATGATTTTCATAACAAACTTCCCCCATATTCCCTCCAGACTTTTGTGCATCGTCTCCATTTTCTGTTTTCCTCCTCCATTTCTTGAGGCTCTGGTTTGGATGAGTTCACCTGTGAGTGTTTTACGTTTGTCTGGAAACATAAGCAGAAGTAAAACGAGATTGAGGTTATGTCGGACTGTGTTAATGGGTACCTGCAGTCAGGTCCTTGATCCACAGTTGTGCATAAAAAGATAAATTTTTGAGTAGTTAGCAATGGCACCATGGTTTAATTATTCTTTATTCTTTTAAAAATAATTCTTTAAAACAGATGCTTCTTCCTCTAAATTAGTGCTTTTCCGATTCTTATTAGCCCTGGGGATTTTTCTACCTCTTCAGTGTTGAGCTATGCCTCGTGGTTTGAGAGCTACTATAAAACTTTTTTTTTTTTCTTTTCTTTCCTTGGAATTAATATAAATGAATATGAAAGCTTTGAGATCTCGTTGGGATTTAATTGTTTGGTCTATGTTCTATCACACACCAAAGCCTTGCAAAGAATGGCTGTTATCTCAGAGTAGCTGAGATATCCAATACACAATGGAATCATATATAAAGAAGAATATTTATTGATCCTTCCATCACAACAAACTCTAAGCAGAAGCAAAATTAGTACATTTTTAGGTTAGCATGAGTCCCTGAAATGTGAGTTGCTGATCCCCCTTGTATAGTACAGAAGAGATGATGTTCTGCTGTTGTGGTTAAAAAAATACTAATTGCATCTTATGCTAAGCTCAGTAGAATTATAAATGAGGCTATGGGAACACTATAGATATGATCATTGTTGATATCTTCAACAAACTCTTGTCAAGAATTCTCTCTATATTGTGGACAAAAGTAGATTGATTGAAAGTTAATTGAGATCCAGATTCAAAGCACTGTTGATTACAGAAATATAGTTTAATTTCCTAATGATCTTCCATTCCTTGTCTTGAGAATGTTTGCAGGATGGATGGGCTCCCACCACCCTTCATACTTCCTACCATCTCCTCCTTAAACTGGTATTTTTCCTGCAAGCCAGATGTATACTGCTTCATGTGATCCATATATTGTTTATATTATTAATTTGACTCAAAATTTGTTGCCTTAATGTCATGGGCTTCTGTTCCTGCTCTTCCTTGGGCACCCTGGTTGATCAGTCTGCACTTGACACACTCTGTATTTTCTGCCTGCAAATTGGTCTCTGGTTTTCTTCTCCCTCCTGCCCATCTCATTCCCCAGAATGATGATGTTTTGCTCTGCAGTGTCATGCAGTTCCTTGAAGCACTTTGGAGAGAAATGACAAGCTCGCTTAGATACCTGCTCATTAATAGTTATGATCCGTGAAAAACATCTTGAGAAGGTACTAAAAAAGGAGATTTGAAATACTTTGTGAAGTTTCTTTGTAAAAGGCACTGCAGCAGTACAGCTTTGAGCTGTTAGCAATGCAAGACCTGAAAGGTTGGAATTGCCCCCAAAACAGGGGGTTTGGAGGGGGAAATTTCAGTAGGTACAAGTAGGAATTAGATTAAATGTTGAGCAAGGATGTGCAAAACTGACTTTGCAGTTCTTGGACTGTGAACGTGCTCCATATCTTCCAATATTAACACAAGGGATTTTTTTTTCTTCAGAGTGACTATGAATTTGACTTTTCTAAACCAGCCATCCCTGCTCCTATAAAGCAGGATTCCAGTGCATATGCACCAGTGCAAAATGTGATCTGATTTAAAAAAAAATGCAGAACAAAAGCTTTGATCCATTAAGGTTCTGAAAGCTCTGGCTCCGTTCCACCTAACACAAACCCAAGCTGAAGTTTAATTGTGAGTTGGCTTTAATGGACCTGCTCATGTGTGTAAAGTGCTTGGTGCTTCATTTCAGTCCCTGCATGTGCCCAGCACCCAGCAGGATTAAGGCTTGTGGGCTCGTTCCTTTTAAGATACATGTTTTTTAAAAGATAAAATTGGGACCTGCACTACGAAGAAAACCAAGGAGGAGATGTCTTAGATTCCTTCAATATGCAAAAAAAAAAAAAAAAAAGAGGAAAAAAAAAGTAAATGATATAAATGGAATAAAAGGAAAACAGCCAGCATGATTTTGAGTTGCTTGAGAATTATCTCCATTTAGATATATTTGTTTCTGGGTACCTGGCTGCTACTTCATATATGGGCCTGTGTTGAGGTATTAGCCTGCGGTCTGTAAAACAGCAATGATTTCCCCCCAAAAGCAGCAATTGAAACAAAGCTAGTGTTTTCAGCAAGCAGGTTTTAAAAGCAGGTTGTATTTACCTCAGTATAAAGGGATTTGATTGAAAAATATCTGTTTAGTTAGGTGAAATTTAATATTTTTAAATATTAAAAAATAAAAAATCATCTCAAAATTCAATTCAATTGTGTAGAGCAGTAGAAAAACTAACATTTGTATAAAGACTGGTTTAGGAAAAAAATGTTATCTCAGCTTTTTGCCATACGTAAAGTACTACCAGAGCTGCAGATAAGTAATTGTAACATTTTGGGGTTTTAATTTTGTAAGTGTTTTGCACAGAGTAAGGAAAAGGCGTTGAAGATAAAATTTTAAGCAAATAATACAGAAATAAAATGAAAAAAAAAATAAAAACACATTTCTTTGAGTTTTGAACAACAAATCACAAATGGAAAGGGTCTGACTGAGCTCCTGAGAATGGAACATGGAAAATCCCCTTGCTGGGCTCAGTTGGCCGCATTAATAATTTTCAGTTCGTGTTTTGGAAGGCTGAAGAAGCTGCTGTGTGCGCGGGTTTGCCGCGTGGTGGTGCCAGATTGGTTTGTGAATCTGCCGTGTGCAGCAGGCTGAGTGGGGCTGCACCCGCGGCCTGGTGCCAGGCTGGGAGCTGGTGTAGTTGGAAAGCGGCGGCTCCGGCCGTGCCGAGGACGGGGCGCTCGGCTGGAGCTGCAGCCTCCCTCGCTCAGCCCTCGGATCTGCAGAAACTGCTCTGCCCGCTCCGTTACAAAGCAGAGAAAGCGGGTGGCAGTGCTGCATCCGGGAGGACAAAGTTTCCAGAAGGTTTCTCTCGGTGTGCACGCAGCCAAAAATAGCCGGGATTTGGAGATATTCCAGCCTGGGGCATGGATGCCGTTGGATTTTTGGAGACAGCTGGAGGTGTGCTGCTCTCGCTGAAGTACGTGGCATTCCTGCTGTTTCTGTAGGTGTCCAAGGGATGTCATTCCCGGGCCGTTGTTCTTTTAATGTTGCTGGGATTGCTACGTATTTATTACTGGGATTTAAGGGAGGGCACGGGCCCACCAAGGTTGTAAATCTGAACTATAAAAGACCCATGTAAGTATTCCACTTTTCCTTTGCTTTCTTGTTATGGAATGGTTACTATGCTGACTTGAAGTTGCTACATTTTATTAAATGGTTCCTATGCTGCCTTGAAGTTGCTACATTTTATTAAAATTACAGCATTTGTTGCAGCGTTTCAAAGTTGCCAGTCTTTAGCATTGCAGTGTATTCACATCAGCCTTTATAACCTCTCCTTTTTTTCCCCCTTCTCTCCATACTGCAGTTCCAAAAGAGTTGGTGGAGCTTCACCTGAAACTGATGAGAAAGATTGGGAAGTCTGTCACGGCAGACAGATGGGAAAAATATTTGATCAAGGTACAATACGTGTGTCATGTTATTCTGCAATGCTGGAATCGTGATGAGCAATGAGCTGTTGTGTCAGCAGCCCCTGCTGTGAATTACAGCGAGATGGGGCTGTGCTGTGGTCAACGCTGATGTCCAAGCTTTAATTGCATAAGAACCCAGCTTAACTTTCAGTCTAGGTTCAAACTTTCCGCCTGCCTAGGTTCATACACAAACCTCTGGAAGTTGTCAATATATTTTGCATGTAAAAGAGCACCTGCCTTCATCCTTGCTCGTAATGTATTTTAGGAGGGCTTAAAGCCTTCCACATAGAAACGGATTTCTTAGCCCGCTAACAAGCTAAATTGAGCAGATTTGCAAATATGCATGTGTACGGCAAGTTTTTGAGTGTGATTTAATCTTTATCATTTGGTTAGTATCACTACAAGGGCTGAGCATACAGGAATTCTCTTCTGGTGTGTTAATAAGAAACGAAAATATCACAGTGATACATATTGGCATGCTCAGAATTGTACAAAAAAGATGGAAATGTAATTATTTATAAACAATTAACTTACAAAGCTAAAAATGCAGCATCTCATTGCTTTATTGTCATCTCATTGCTCTACTGGCAGAGATAATTGTACATTGGTATTTTAATTGTATCTGTACTTTCCTGGGCATCTTACATGTAAGTGGTTTTTAGCTTAAAGAAGTTGCACTGCTTCAAGAAACGAAAATATGCAAATATTCAAAGTTAATAAATTAGCCTTTTCCTTCCAGGTATCTTGATTAATATCTTCTATTCTAAAAAAAAAAAAATAATAATGTTATTGTCATCTTGCTAAGAATATGTGGAAATACAGGCATTATGGCAATAGCAGCTGTACTAACTGTAGCTCCTGGGAGATCCAGTTCGTCCCCTTCGTGCTGTCTAGAAGCCTCACAGAGTTAGGGATTTGCCTTGAGGTTTGTGTAGTCTTAAAATGATCATGTATAGAGGACTGGCAGGGTGTCAGGAAATAACCTGCTGAAAGGACTTGCATTAAATCTCACTCCCTAACTGAATTCTGTAGATTTTGCAGTATTAGAGTTGTAAAGCATTTACGATGGTGCTTTAAAATAATAACATACAATCATCTCTACAGCATCTGTGTGACTTATGTATTACTAAGTACTGTGGTTATTGCCTTAAATTCCTTTATGTACCTCAAAGCAAGATGAGAAATCACAACTCTGACTAGTGAACCTAGATACCTCATTGAAGCAGATGTGTGAAAAGCAGAAAGCAGAGGGAGATAGCAAGTTGATAAGGAGGTAGTCTAGAAAATCTTCCTTCAGCAAACATTGCAAGGACAGGAAAATTGGGAAACTCTTCCACTATCCCCCTCAATTATCCCCATTAACACGGTGTAAACACGTTAGCAGTTATCCCCATTAAGTAGTGATAAACTCAGTTTCATTTACCAGACTCCAAAGCTAACTGGCAATTTCTTACAGCCTGTAACTCAAAGGAATCATGAGGACAAAAAAAATGGAATATAAGTAATGGGAGTCATTTAGAAAAACAACAAAAAGCATCAGAAAATGCCACAAAACACAGGGAAAAGTGCAAAGTTTTAGAAGATTTGAGAGTGATATTAACAGGTCTGCAGTAGTATTTGACATGCTCTTAAAAGGCAGCGTTGACCTGTTTTTCCACTACTAGAAACTCCTGATATGCCACTTTTGCTCAAAATTGAGTAATGCATTCTGAATGTGAGCAACGTCTTTTACTATATGGACAGGAAATAGGAGGACATTCCAATTTATACACTCCTAAAAATGTGTGCAGATATGCATATATATATGCAAGAGATACATTACTAATAGGCTTTATATGCCAAATTTCTATAACTTAAGCCTTATCTGACTGCCCTGCTTTAAAAGGCAGGCATAAAATACGCTCCCTAAGCAGTGACTGGGATTTGGGCAGCTGAATTTGTGGCAGGAGGCTAACGTGGTCTTTCAACAGCTGAATTTATTTTGTGCTGGCAAACTCACGTGGCACTTGAGTCCTTTCCTTTCCCGTGTTGATGGTGGAGCTGTCAACCTGGGTGAGTAGCGTGAGCTGGATCCCTCACTCTGAAGAGGCGCTTTCGGAGCACTCTTATCTACCCCAGTTGTTAGAGTTGAGGTGTCCATAGTCCCACCAACTGTTCCTCCAAGCAGCAGGTGTTTGAGTGGTTGACAGGTCCCCTCTGTGAAGGCAGAACCAGCATTTCAGCGGAGCCTGAATCAATGAGATCTTTATTTTAGGGCTGTGACAGTAGTTGTCTGTCAAAAGCAGGATCATTGGCTTTTAGTTGTCAAAACGTAGTCATCTCTGTCTGAGCAGATGTTTTGTCAGCTCTTGTGTCTCTTATGTACCCTTAAACCAAGGGTTTCATACACATCTGTCGGTAATGTTGAAAGGGAGGAAGGAGCAAAAGCAGAATAACCTGGTTGTGTTAGTGGTCAGCAAGTGTCTCCCCTATTATGAGCTTTGGTTTTATGTAGGAGAACGCCATAAGTATAGTTTAAATTCCGATTTCTGGTGGAGGTGAGCGGGTCTAATTGCAGGCTGAGGCCAGCAAGGGGGGTCCAGAGTTTCCCTTTTGTGTGGGGAGCGGAAATCATAACTCCCTGAAGGAAAAATAAATAGTTTTCTCATATTTTTAGCTCCTTGACTAGCCTACCATTGGGTCAATTTAGGTTGTGCTTTAAGCTGGTGAAATTTAGGGTTTTTGCTGCTGCTGTTTCCAGGGAAAGCAGTTTTCAGACAGGGTTGACAGGCTTAGAAGCTTCATTTTTCACTTAGCAGGAGCCCGGCAATGGGCAGACTGCATTGCTGTGATTGTACATCCAGCAGGATTTGGGTTCCTTGCAGACTAAAATGTAGCAGTACTTTGCCTGCTGATTTGGACGGTCATGAATTAACAGTGCCACTTCAAAATACTGTTTTTTTGATATATTCATGACTAACTTTTGTCTCATCTTAGTGGCTATTTCCACTAGAATGGCCTCATCCACTGGAGATCCCATTACTGTGTCTTGACTTGATAATATACTGTGGTTTTGCTTACAACTCTTCTGTTTTTGTGAGAGTTGTGTTAAGCATTAAGAATTGTTCAGAGAGGAGAGGAAAACACTGTGATGTTTTGGAGTTCCCACTGATTCTGGCCATCTTCCACTGCCACTCTTTTCACTTTCTGCTTTTTTTTTTTTTTTCCGTATTGGTGGGGTTTACTTTATTTATTTCTAGTAAATTTGAATTGGCTATTCTCACAATACTTGAAAGAGAGCCTGTTGGCTTATGTGGTAAGTGCTGCAAAGACACGTAACAAGAAAACACATCTGCCCGAGGGAGCCTGTTTTCCAAATAGACCTCAAAGAAACCAAAATGGGAGATTTTGCACAGCAAGACACGGAGTTGCCTTGGTTACTCCACGCTTTGGGATTGTGCTACATCATTTAAGAGGTCTGGAGAAGTTGGTGGTGATCAATCACCAGCTTTCGCAGCACCTCCAATGTCAGTGGTGCTTGCTCAGCTACCTTGGTTTACTTTTTATTTTTGTGTGAGATGTTTGGACTTTCAGTACTCTAACAGACCACGTATAATCATTATGGCAGTAAGATACTATTAATGTATAATTGTTTAGACTTGTTTTTATCCACTAACCCTAATTATCTTAATATTCTGTTTGTATGACAGATATGCCAAGAATTCAACAGCACTTGGGCTTGGGAGATGGAGAAGAAAGGATACTTAGAAATGAGTGTTGAATGCAAATTGGGAATTCTGAAGGTAGACGTTCATAAGTCGATTTTTGACTGCCTTTTTCTCTCTTGCTTAAATATCTTACAGATTAGCTTTCTCTTACACTTTAAAGCCTTGTTTAGCTTGACTGTTCCTGGGCATGCTGAATTTAGAGTTAATCTTTTAACAGCCATGATATTCATTTGAGTGAGATAGACCCAAGCTGAATGGAACACTTCATACAAAATTGTTCTTCTTGGTAGTGTTTTGTGTCAGTATATATTTGTCTGTGGAGTGCGCAGATAAAATAAAATTCATTTTATTAATAAACATCTCATAAAATGAAATAAATGATATTTCATGAAAATTTGTAAAATGCTTACTAGCTTGCAATTAAATGTGCTAATCTGAAGTCCACAAGCAAAGCTTGGACTTCATCTTTTTGATCCTTGAGAAACTTAGAAGTCTTGGTTTCAACTTCTGTATATTCTCTGTGTTTTATTTTAGAATGAGATCACTCATATTATGTAAAAAATAAGCAAAATATAATAATAATAATAATAAAATATTTCTTAACTGACCAGTGATAAAATCTAGAAGTTATCTCTGACTGTAAAAGAACATAACCTGGAAACATGAATAGCTGTAGTGAACTCACCTAAGGAGTGGTTTAAAAAGAAGTTTCAAGTTACATTGAAAAGGAAATGAGCTGATGTTATTATTTCTGTTCAGACTTCAATGTTTTAAGTCTTCCAACTTTCTGATTTGTTTCAGTATCTCTGTGAGTGCCAGTTTGATGACAATCTGAAGTTTAAGAATATTATCAATGAGGAGGATGCCGATGCAATGCGTCTGCAGCCCATCGGTCGGGACAAGGATGGCCTAATGTACTGGTACCAGCTGGATCAAGAACATAATGTCAGGATGTACATAGAAGAACAGGATGACCAGGACGGATCCACCTGGAAGTGCATTGTTAGGTATTCCGTTTTTTTTCCCCTTGGTTTTTATTTGTCATAAGGTGGTTATTTGTGACTGGGGTTCAGAAATTTATTTCAATCTCCATTCTTGACAGAGCAGAATTACAGATGATGGTGTTTTCTGTATTTAAGTGTATATGTTAGTAAAAGATAGGGGACAAACATCTCACTGATTCAATAATAGACAAATTATATATTTTTTTCTGCTCTATGAAGCTACAATTTGTAGAGTATCAACAGAGAAATCTCTTGAGGACAATTGGTCCATGTTACTTGACAGTCATCAGTGAACAGTTTGTTCTTAGGAGAATTACACTGCAGTTTTAACCTCCTGAAGCTACAGAATGGATTACAGACCATGTAGGAAGGCACCAGAAACCTGCAGTGGAAGTTGGCTCAAGATGGTGCGAGGGTGCAAGATGTGACAGTGCCCTTGTGTCTCCGTTGCAGTTTGGTCTGATAATCTTTTAATGATGTTAGGCTCAAAGTTATGTTTTGTGTGATTCTTGTTTTGTATATGTTGGTTTTCACTTTCCTATTTAAGTAAAATATATATGGGATCTTTCTTAATGACAGATTATCAGTTTGATGCATTTTTGGTTTTTCTCTATCTAAATTTTCTTTTTAATTGGGTCCAAGTGTGTTTTAAGCTGGACTCATCGGTATCAACTCTGAGTGAAAAGTAAATAGAAAGCTAGAAGTAGATCTAAAAAAAGTCAAATATTGTCTGTATTTTTTTTCTTTTTTTTTTTTCTGTTTGTACATTTAATTTTTATCTGTGGCTTATATACATATCCAGAACTTTCCTGGCCAGGGATGTAATACAGAATTGTTGAAAGCACTATTGATGGGTTATAAAATAATAACCATAATAATAACCAGACAGCTGTTGCGGGGGAATAAAGTAAATATATCAAATAAATAGATTAACCAAGAGCTGAACTGTATCTTGTCTCATGTATTACAGACTCCAGAGTGCAGTGCCAAAAATAGAGGGGATTGGGCTTCTGCTGAGAAAATTCTGGTGCTCCACGTTCCTAGCAGAAAAAAAAAGCAATAATGGATTCTAAAACTTGACGTGGTTTTAAAACCACAAAAATCCGCATGTTTGACCTGCCAGGCTCCTTTTCCGTAAACTGGGATAAAACACTTCGCTGAGTATTGACTTTTGAAAAAGGGTTATACCAGAACCTTGATATTTTAGTCTGTTATGATCTGTTAATCAAATCTCAAATAGTCTAGTTTTGAAGTTCTGAAGTTTTTCTTACTATCATAGCTCAAGTAGATAGATTTTTCTAGACATTTTTGTGTTTACTAAATATATTTAGGGTACTTCTAGAGGTACCTGAATGATTTAATTGCTTTTGAAATTTTCCCTTAAATGGTAGACCTGCCTTTTTGGTGCATGAGCAATAACCTACAAGGTCTTCCATTGAGAGAGATGAACCTGCAAAGTAAAACCAGGGGAGACTGGTAACAGAGTAACAAATAAAAGCAAAATAACAGCAGCTTGGATCCAGGCCAGCAGGACTTGAGAGTGAAGTTGGTTAAGCTTCCTCGATAAGGTGATTTTATTAAAGTGAGGATAAATTGGGAAGCAGTACAAATTCGAGTGCAAAACTGCAGCCACTTCAATAGGACAAGGATTTGGCTACTCTTGTTTTTCAGGTAACATCCATGGTTTCCAGAGCAGCACCCGTTCAAGCAGACGATGTTTCTTTCTTTCTAATGAATCCCTTTGGGGTGAGTAAGTGGCTTATTGGGCAATATGTTTTTTCTTCTGTCATCCAGAAACCGAAACGAGCTCGCTGAGACCCTCGAGCTCTTGAAAGCACAAATAGATCCGGCCTTGCTGAAAAACAACAGTCAGCAGGAGAATTCGTCACGCGAAAGCCCAAGCGTAGAAGATGAAGAAGGCAAAAAGGGGGAAGAAGCATCGCCACAAGGTTTTCCAGCTTCTTTTTCTTTTCCAATTTTAAATGTTGCTCTGTAACAATGTTAGAATTTTAACTTCCTGAAAACTGTTTTAGATTAGGACTTCTTTTAAGTACATGTTTCTGTTCAAAGTAAATGAAGTAAACGTTGAATGCTGAACTTTTCAGAGCTTATTTAGGCTTGGTATTTTATTTATAAAGGAACTTGTGTATATAAATTGTTTTCTTAGTAATTTTATCTTTCCTGTACATTTTGTATCATACTGCAAATACTTGCTACTGTATATTTTCTGTGCAACATTGAACCGTTGCCCTGTTCTAGCAAAATTAAAATTTCAGAAGCAAAAAAAAAAAAATGCCATGCCATGATTGATATCAATACAGTATTGGGTGCATTGTTTATTTTTGCTTTTTGAGTTGAATGAAAACATATAGGTTTTTCCCTCAGGTGTTTCATAATCAACATGATTTTTCAAAAAGATGTTAGCCTAAGTTAAAACAATTTAAAATATTTCAGAGATGAGGTAGATCGTAACTGCTTCCACTATATTGTCCTCATCAGCAAAGAACTTTTTTTCTTTCCTTATTATCATGTCATTGCACATATATCTAGTTGGTTTGTGCATTCATTTTATAAAGTAACAGCCCAAAATATTTTGTATTAAAAAATCTAATTTTTGTCAGGTTATGAAAAGTTAAGGGTTTGTTACCCTAAGTCATTTTACTCCAGACACTACTAACGTTTTGTTGAAACACAGAAAAAGATTTTCTCCTTCAGAAACAAGATTTAAGATTTCCAGTGTGTTAGTGTGAGTTTCTTCAGATCTGTTTAAGTTAATGGGATATATGGATTTAGCCAAAGCCTTTCTTGATTCTCAGTATTGAAGAGGAAGCCTTGATGTTTTATTCGCTGTAGCAAACTGTGCGTGAAAGAAGAAATGAATAAAACATTTAGCTAAATATTTGAGTAATAGTTGATAAAACATTTAGCTAAATATTGGAAGCAGTAAAAGACTTATTGTAGAAATTACAGTAGATTGCAGTATGGGATGTTGCAAACAAGTGACAACCTCTGCATGGTGACAGATACCACTGAGTCACTTCTGCGTAGTGATCTTCCTTGGGCTCACTGAAAATTGGTCAAACCAGGTTAATAAATCATCTAGTTTGGATCTTTTCAAGTACGGTTTCACTTGAATTGGATTCAAGAGGAGCCATTTGAAAATATTTTAAAGACTCTGTGCTGTGCGTGAAGTCCCCAGACTCTATGGGATACTTGGCCATCCAGCCATCACTTGAGTCCTTGCTTATATTAGGCTGTATATGGATGCAAAACTTAGTCCTAGTACCAGTCCAATGCATATAGGCAATAATTTATAGCTGCAGCTATGTAAGTGCAGTCAGTATATTTACAGAGCACTAATTAGATCATATGAGTGGAGAAGCTTCAGTAATTTTTCCTATTAACTAGTTCAAGGACTGTGCTTAGAAATCATGGGAGAATGAAGGCCTTCAAAGGTGCTGTTAAAATACACTGGCTTTGACATCTTCCAAAATAGCATCAATTTGGTTCATAAAAAATAACGTGAACTGAATGGATGCTTGTGTTTTTTACTAGCCCATTTGATTGAGTGTTACAGCAAAGATCATTGTGTTTCAGGGTAGAAGAAATTCAGAGTTTTGATGATCTTTAATGTTAGAAATTTTGGAGGGAGCAGTAGGCAAAGAAAAGAAAAAGTTATTGAGAACAAAGTTTAGGGAGAAAGAAGTAAAGAGAGGGCAGAAGGTGGACACCAAAACGGGCTCCCACTCTCAGTAATGCAGATAAACGTGTCTGTAGAGGGACTGCTTTTACATTTGAAGGGGTCCAAGTGCTAATCGCACTTCTAAGGGAAAATCAGTGGCTTTGAGCCTTTAAAATGTTATTACTTAAGGTATAATAAGAGTTAGCATCTCTCTCACTCCTGTACTCACTGCTGAGACTTACTTGGATACCGGCTTTGGGTTTGAAGGTATCCTAAAATGCATTCAGTTCTTCCTCACCACTCTCTTTTCTAATACTCTTGTTTCTTTAAATATAATTAAATTGGCTGTCAAGTACTTTCCCCTCTATGATTTCTTACCATTTTGGGAACCTCTTAACTTGGAAAAAAAATAGAACGGTGTGGAGGGGAGAGGGTTTTGGTAGAGGTTTGGGAGGGAAAAAACATCTTTTGTTCGGAGTTAGGACACAATTGTTATAACTGCTGCCATGTGCTTTTATGATGTGTGTAGTACTCTTATAATTGCTATTTTTGCAATGAGTCTAGATATGACTCAAAAAATGAGATAAAATCTGAGGATATTAAGAGGCTGCATTAATGATAAACAATAAGCTGAAGTACATAGTAATAAAATAAACACTTCTTTTTTTCTTTTTCTCTGGGTGCTGGACCTGTACTTTAAGCCTTAATATTTTTAAATTGACTAAGCAAAACTAGGCTTAATCTAATACTTTAGAGTCTGAAGGTTTTTCTGGAATATGCTATTACTGTGCTTGTTTCTGCAAGTGAAGAGAACGTAGACTATTATATATGATCTGCGTTTGGATAGTACACAGGAGATGTAGCTGCTACCCAGAAACAGAGAATCTGGGTGAATGTTGTCATAAAATGTAAGGTTGAATATATTCAGCTTTCTCTGCATTCCTGAAATGCAATAGATAGATATTTCCTAAAATAACCCTGTCAGCAAAGAGGTTGATTTGCATGTGGTAGATCACTTGAAATGGGCTCTAATAATGCATTCTGGCTAGCAAAATAATTCAGAAATTCAAGTAAGGCTTGAATTAGTTAGCCAACCTGTCTAACACGCTCATTAAACAGGTCTAATTTAACAATCGCAGGACAGAAGATTCATTTGGTCTGGGAAGAAAGATGATGCGTTCATGTGTGTGTTTTTGATTTACATTTGTCTTGATTGAGGGTATCTGTAAGTCTTTAAGCAGTTATTTCATAGCTGTGTTTCTCTATCAACAGAAAATCAATTAAAAATTAAAGAAGAGAGAGAGGTGGTGGAGGAACCGTCAAAAGAATTGGAGAACCTTCCTCTTCCTTTGGTCAAAGAAGATGAAAATACGTTGAAAGTTGAGAAGGTGGAAGAAAAAGAAATTATAAAATTGCCAGTAATAGTAAAATTAGAGAAGCTGTCAGAATACAATGAGGAAAAGCAAACAGTCAAAGAAGAAAGTGATTCCTTTAAAGAAAATGTCAAACCTGTTAAAGTAGAGGTGAAAGAAAACAAAGTAGAACCAAAAGACTTAAAAGAAGTAAGAATTTGTACTGACAAAATAGTAGTTCACGAGCCGGAGAGATTAGACTTTTGTGTTAACGTCAGAACTCCCCAGGAAATTGTGGAGAAGTCTGTGGAAGAAAGTGAAAAACTTAAAAATGATCAACAGGCAAAAATACCACTTAAAAAACGAGAGATCAAGCTGACAGATGACTACGACAGTCCAATAAAGGGGACCTTGTGTAAATGTGTAACTCCAACAAAGGACGTCTTGAAGGAAGAAGGGAAACCAGAAGAAGAGACTTTTAAGAGAGTCCCTACAATTACTGCTTTGTGTCCTGATGGGAAAGTGCTAGTAAATGGAGAGGTCAGCAGTGAAAGAATAACCCCAAGTGTCATACAAAATAACAGATCGGAACACTCTCCTACCACAAAAGAAGACAGCAGCTCATTAAAGGAGAAAAATGGTAGAAGTGGGGAGAAGGTATCAGACTCCTTGAACTCTGTTAGTACAATTATGAAAGTGGGTGATGTTGAGAAAAATGCAGTAACTGTGGTCAAAGAGGTGGGGTCTGTGGTCTCTGATATTCAGAAAGTGCCTTTAAAAGAGGAATCTAGTCCTGTGGATAAAGAGTCCCTCGACAGCATAACTACTGAAATGGTAGTGGATGAGTCTTCGAACTCTGAAGACCGTGCCAAAAAAACTGAAGAGAAACTAGCCGTGAAAATCAAAAAGGACAGGCGATCGCCGCCTAACGAATGTTTAGAAAAGCTAGAAAATTCCACAAATGTACCTGCTCCTAAGGAACTGCCCAAGTTTGCACTAGCTGATGAAGAGTGTTTGAAAATTAAAGGTGAGTCTGAGGAGAAACCTGCGTCTCCCAAAGCTCCTGAGGCTCCTCCTTCATCATCTGCTGAGGCGCCTCCTTCATCGTCTCCTGCTGAGACTCCCCCTTCATTGTCTTCTGTTGAGGCGCCTCCATCGTCTTCTGCTGAGGTGCCCCCTTTAACTTCTGTTGAGGTGCCCCCTTCAACTACTTCTGTTGAGGCATCCCTTTTAACTACCGTTGAGGTGCCCCCTTCATCATCATCGTCTGAGGTGCTCCCTTCATCATCACTGTCTGAGGTGCCCCCTTCAACTGCTTCTCCTGAGAATCGCCCTCCGTCTTCTCCTGAAGTGCTCCCTTCATCATCTTCTGAGGTGCCCCCTTCTTCTTCTTCTCCTGAGGTGCCCCCTTCATCTTCTCCTGAGGTGCCTCCTTCGTCGTCCTCTCCTGCGGTGCCCCCTTCATCCTCTTCCCCTGAGATGCCTCCTTCATCGTCTTCTCCTGTTCCATCAAGGAAGTGCATTTTAGAAAAGGAGGGCTCTGATACTAAAACTACAGTCCCTGAGGAAAGCAAAGTAGAAGAAAAAGGAGACCCTGAGAAGCAAGAGGAAGAGCCAGAGGCTGTCAAGACAGAACCAGATAGTTTCAATGATGCCCATGCTTCGAATCGAGAGGATTCCTCAGAGAGCAAAAAGGAATCTCCAGCACCTAAAAGCAAATTTAAATATAAGCTAGTTTCTGAAGAAGGAACCTGTGCAACAGATAATAAAGAAATCACTTCTGAAAGACAGAAGGAAGGAATTAAGTTAACAATCAGGATCTCCAGTAGGAAGAGAAAGGCAGAACCACCCCCAGAAGAGCTCGGTGTCGGCCGCACGTTACGGCGATCTCCGAGGATATCGAAACCTACTCCGAAAATCGTGGAGACTCGGGATCAGAAATCAGACAAAAAACGAGCTGAAGAGGACGAGGAGAAACCTGCAGCAGCGCAAAAACCAGAACGGAAAGACGATGCAAAAAAGCAGGAGAAGGAGTCAAATTCTAAAGTTAAGGTAATATTATTTTGCTATCTGGGAATCCAGATTAAGACAGTTTTATCTGTAAGGAGAAAAAATACACTTGAATGAGGATATGGAGGATAATGTTTGTTTGGTCAGCTTGTTAAAGGAAATATCTCGTGTGGTCTAGTTTGTGGATTAGTCTGAAACCTTCCCCTAAGAGAGTGCAAATGTCTGTTGATTGACCAGTTTATAAGATCTTTTATTTAACTTGGTTTGAAACCAACTAGACCAAATCAACCTGAGTAAATTCCTTCAGAATTTGAAACAGAAAGTGGAACGGTCGGGCCTGAGTCAGTCTCCAGCTTCTGCAGATTTAATTCCTATCTGAGGCAGCTAATATACAAAAAAAAGCCCTGGAAAATAAAAAAGAGTCATAAAATTATTTTTGTGGTGGATTTACAATGTAATTAGCTTTTCACATACATGGGATATACATTTTGCTTTGGGTGGGGTTGTCTTTTTCTTTTCATTTGTCTTTTCTCTCCCCACAGTAACCTCCTGCTTATGGGGCACTAGTCTCAAAAGTATGCCAAGTGGAAAAAATACTGAGTTTATGGGGTGAAGGAAGTTAAATGTGCATGTTTATAGCTTGCTTTTAAATCCATGTAATTATAATACCCTTTTATTCATTGATCTTGTCTATTTTTCTCGGTATAGAGCAGAAGGGGAAAACAATGAATAAAGACTCAGTATTTTTACTTGTATGGAAGATGTCATTTCAGCAGGTTGAAAAAAACTCACAAATCTTTAATTAGTTATTTTATATTTTTTCTCTTTTAGGAAAACGTGTCTTTAAAACACGTTTGAATCTATGATAAAGTATTACGAAGCCTAAACTTAATTTAACCCAATTAACTGAGTAACACTGCACTGCGTTGCTGTAAATGTGCAGCCACGCTGGTTGAAATGACTCACTTGACTCTAGAGAAAATCAGGTGTTTTAAAGATTTGGGAAGAAGCAATGTGAGTCTTTCTGTGTTTTCTCTTTGAAATGGCATGTCCCGCAGAGGAGCAAAGTTCGGTGGACGGGCACTCGAACCCGCGGCCGGTGGAAATACTCGAGCAACGAAGAAAGCGACGAGTCGGAGAGCGAAAAAAACTCCGAGGAGGAAGAGGAGGAGGAAGAGGAGGAGGAGGAGGAAGCCGCACCTGCCGACGATGACGAGCCGTGCAAGAAGTGTGGTCTTCCCAACCACCCCGAGCTGGTAGGTCTCTGGTCCACTGTTGACCATGTTGGCAGTAAAAGGTGGAACAGAAGCATACCTGAAGGTACCTGCATCTTTTTGGGGATGGAGAGGAGTTTTTGAGAGTATTATTGGGGTTTTACATGATGTTTATTGCAAGAAGCCCATGGTTAAACTCATTTACTAGAGGACTTCTTACTGCAGTGGCTGTTCACAAGGCTCGTGTCAACTTTGTCGCTCATTTTAATGGAAAGGGGTATCTAGAGTTTTGCTCATGGGTGAATTGAACAGTTTCCCAGTTCTGTATATCCTCTAAGGGTATACAGGGGTCTAAGGAGTCTAAGTTTATCTCGACAGTCCTGCCATTGGATCTGAGGAAATTGCTAAGGAAAGCTGAGGTTCCCTCCTGGTTGTGTGGCCACGTTTCCTTCATGGGGACAGAACTGTTCGTACCACGTTTCATCCTGGTGTAGTTTGGTTCAGCATCCACAGAGCACTACCCATGATCTGAGTCATCCAAAACTCGGACGTGCCTAAGAGCACGTCATAAGAGGAAAGCTGGAGTTTATGTATCACAGTTTCTAACTTCCCCATGAAAAACACCTCCTGGCTCCTGATACAGGATTTCTTGGTTTTGGCACAGTCCGGAGTATTTACAAAGTGCTTCTGTGCTGGATAGGAAGCTACTTCTGGAACTCGTTACACAGCGGCTTGCCAAAAGATGCTCCGGTTTCATTTTGTTTCCGCAGATTTTGTTGTGCGACTCGTGTGACAGTGGATACCACACAGCCTGCCTGCGCCCTCCGCTGATGATAATCCCCGACGGAGAATGGTTCTGCCCGCCTTGCCAGCACGTATGACTCCGCTTTGACTCCTGTTTCCTCCTTTTCAGCTTTCCTTGTGCTTGTGGAGATCTATTAATAAGTTATTTTTTATCCCTCCTATTTATAAGTTTTTTTTTCTTCTGTTAATTAGTATTCCGTGATGGATTGTAGGGATGCTGATATTCCCCGTTGGCCATTAGTAAAGCTGAGTTTTATGAGGGAGTATTACTCCTTTTCCCTCCTTTCTACTGTTAGTGATAAACTAAGTTTGTTGCTATCAACTGTGTGTTGCTGGTGTGTAGATGAAAAGCTCCAGCACAACTTGCTTGCTTTTGTCTTTTGTTAAATTACTTCAAGCAAATACAATATCTTCAATTCTTCAAGCAAAACACAAAATCTTAAATTTTCCCTAAAGGGAAATCACATTGTTATCACATTGTATTGTGTATCATTTTTTAGTTATCTTCTGAGAATTTAGTTATCTTCTGTTTAGTCACAGTCTTGAATGCTCCAGGATGTTTTCCATACATGATTTGGTATTTGCAGTTTGCAGGTAAAGCATCTCTTTGCTTTAGTGCTACTCGTTGTTTATAATATGAAAAATTACTGAATTTGTAGAGTATGAGAAAAAATATCGAAAAGAGTATGATGAGGGAGGAACGAACATTCCTCCGTTAGGCAAGTAATGGGTTTGTAAAATGTTTTTTTTATATATATATGGCCCAAGAGTACTAATTGGTATAGTAAGATTTGAAATATTTAGTAGGAAGATGATGCTGAAGTGCATCTCTACTTTGGGGCACACGTGCTTTTTCCTAAGTCTTTTAAAGGTTAAGATAAGGGCCAGACACAAATGTCATTCTGTGTGTAACTATGTCTGTGAAATTCTTTGGTTCCTATGAGGGTACTTTGTAAATATAATGAAAAAATGGTATTAATTTACAAATACGTTAGCAATATGTTCATTCTAAACATCATTGGTGTTTATTCCCTTAGAAATTGCTGTGTGAGAAATTAGAAGAACAATTACAAGATCTGGATGTTGTCTTGAAAAAGAAGGAGCGCGCGGAGCGCAGGTACTGCTCTTGGGTTGTGTTTGCAGCAAGCTGCAGTGCAGAGGGGTGGCAGTTCTTGAGCAAGCAGTGAAAGAGCTGAGGGCTGGGGAGGAAAGTGTGGATGGGCCTGAGAACTGGTAAAAACGGCTTTGATTTCCCACATTAGAGAGGGTGTTGGGGGCACGGTGATGGCAGAGTTTACAAGAGAGGAGAAAGAGTCCAGTATTTGCAAAAGAGAATAAAATGCATTTGTAGGAAGCTTTAATGGTGGCGCCTGAACAACAGTTTTGGCTTTCACATACTTGCGATTAAACCGTGTTCAGCACCGGTTTGGCTGCAGGCTTCGGTCAGACCTACCTTTCTTGTGAAAATCATCCAGATTAACCAGCTTGACAAACCTTGGTGCTTTGGGTTCTGTTTAACTTTGCTTCACAAGATGCGGCTGCAGCAGTGGTGGGTCAGCTGCACTGCAGCTTCCAAGGACATTTTGTGCCCACTCCCTCCATTATCAAAGGCTCAGTGTAAACCAGGCTGCTGTGTTGGCAAACAATTTCTCTATCAGTTGGAACTCCTTTTTGTGGTTTTCAGACCTGAAAATAAGCATCATGAAACACAGCCTGCATATTTTGCAGCTTTTAGGATGTGCATTGAAGACTTTTTTGCAAAATTTAGTACCATTTAGGCACATTACTAGACTTTTGGGGATTTTATCTTAAATGAAAAATTCAGAATGCAGTACGAGGTCTTAGAAAAGACTTTTCTTAGCAAAAGCAGTGGGGGATACAGCAGGTTTGTGTTGATGGCACACACAGTAATGTCAGCGAAGGCACGAGGGAATATTGGGATTCTGTGCAGGGAAGCGCAGCACAAGCCTGGCCTGTTCCCAGCTTCCTTCCAAACCTCCTCTTCTTTACCGCTCTGCAGTGGAGGCTCCACCGTTCCTGACACTGGGTTATCTAATTCTGCTCAGAGTGAATCTAGCTCCTGCCGTGGCAGAACTATTCTCAGTCTGCTAATTCTAATGAATTTGTAGTTTTGGAAATTAGCTCTTTTACAAGGGAGAGCAACTTATGCACGGCCCCAATGCAGGGCAGACATGGGATGCAGAGGAACTGGCTGCTCTGTTTCCTGCTGGGAGGTCTCGTTCCTGGTGAACAGGGTTTCAGACCCACTGTGGTAAATGTTCTTATAGCAAACACTGCAAGAAATGCTTTTCCTTTCCAGTCTGCCCTGCTTGTTTGGAATAGTCGTATTGCATTAACATGTGGTTTGCTAATTTTGCAGAAGAAGATACAATTCATATTATATCTGTTTAACAACTCATTTACAATCTGATCCTTATACCAAATTAACCCGACATTTTATACTGTACATCATAAACATTTTTTTTTCCTAATTCTTTAAAAAGAGAGAAGAGTTTTGACTGCAAAAAACTGTGATAGTTGAATAAACCAACTTAATGATGGTTTATTTTAGTAAATTACAAGGTAAAAAGACTGAAGGAAGCAATAATTATGTTAGAAATCCTCCTTGTCACAGCTCCATGTGTTAATATATTTTCATGCTCCAAATAACTTATTTTAATGTAGTGTTTCTGTAAAATCACAGTGCTTCTGGGGATTGCCTACTTTTTTATGGCAAAGAGAAAAAACTTAGCCAAGTGTCTTAGCAAGAACACGCTGATCTGAGCCTTGAAGCAGTGCTGCTGTTGTGCTTTGGAAGCAGCTGCTGAGCTCTTGCTTTGGATCCTTCTCTACCATTTAACTGGCAGCTTTCATTGCTCAGGCAGCAGTTCAGCTCTCCTTATGCATCCCGAAGTGCCATGTCATAAATCCTCTTCAATGAAAACTTCCAGTCTCACGGCAGTTGTAATGGCTCTGACAAAAATATAGATCGGAGTATTGCAAAGTCTTACTTTTATTTTGCTTCCCCTGTTTATTTAAGATGTTTCCACAGCACCCTGCAGAATTGCAGCTTTCTCACTTGCAGGCTGACGTCTGTAATCCTGTCCTGTCACCAGCCGGAAGGAAGGGAAGCTAAAACCTTTGTGGATGCCCCTTTTAAATCATGTTAGAGATGCTCAGAGTTCTTGATAGAAAATCCCCTTTGGGACTGTTTCTTCTCCCAGGGCAAATCAGGTGGACTCCTTCCTCTCATTCATCCTTTCACTGCTTCCCTGTAGCAACTATTACAACTACTTATGTGAAATAAAGTGTTTTCTGGGGATAGTTTATGACGAGTCCGTTCTTACGGGCATCTGAAGTGCTGAGCTGGTTCATGTCTGTGTGGAAGTCCGTACCTGCTACTCCAGCTGGGTTTGGAGAGTGCTGGCTGCCGGGGAGGCTTCCTTTGGTGGTCCCTTAGGCTGTTCTGCTCACAGGATACAGGATCTCTGTAACGATACAGTCGTCTCTGCAACAGCCTGACTTTTATCAGTATTTGTTCAGACTGTTCTCTTTTTTTTCCAAAAAATGTGTCTCCAGTTATTTCCTGCATGGTGTTTCTTGAGGTTATCGTCCCTGCCTAAGTCTTCAGTCACAGCCTTGGCCTTTTTGAATTGCATCCTGTTTTTTCTGATAATTCTTTCAGTTCGAGACCATTTTGAATTCCTCTTTTATCTTTTGGCATCACCAGGATTAGTGGTGCTTATGGACTTGATACATAATCTCTATCACAAGATGAATATTTTAATTGCCTTTTTCCACTCAAGTTGAATCATTTCCATGGGCCCCCAATCATCAAATGCTATTTCTTGTTTGTCAGGACTCTTGGCAAAATCAATCATGTGTTTAGGCAATTGCAACTCAATGATATTGTACATATAATTCCAACTAAAATAACTTTGTATTTGTAGCATGTAGTAAGAGCCTCATAGAATTACAGCCTTATTTGATATCTCTGCAGCCTTTGTGTAACCTTATTTTCTTTTTTTCCTCTCCTAAAGAAAAGAACGGCTGGTTTACGTGGGTATCAGTATAGAGAACATCATTCCACCTCAGGTAAGTCAATATGTCTATATTGTTGTATTCTTTATTTCTTAAACCTTTTAATTGCAGTGTTTGCATATTAGGTTATGAAGAAGGATGTTAATATCTATTTTAGATTGAGCAGTGGAAACTTAGGGGGCTTTATGTAGTAGGCAGTGCAGAATCACCATTATTTGAGGGAGCTCAGAACCATCTTCCCTCCATTGTTAACACCTGGTTTTGAGCGGGGCTCTCTCCTCTGCTTTTTCTCAGTACTTTAAGAAAACCGCTTTAAAAGGTAACAGCCCTAGCCAGATGCCTTAATCAAAAAAGAACAGATCTCAAGTCTGTTCTTGCAGGACTTCAAAACAAAACTTTTTTTGTTTTGAAGATAGACTTTCCATTCTCGCTGTAGTAGTAAAGCAGCCTTTCTCCCTCTTCCTCCAGTGACCAAAATGGTACAGACTTTATAAATTTGAGAAAGTGTCTCTGCCTGAAAGCAAATGTTTGAAAATTTCATATTTTTCAAAATTAATGACTTGGGGAAAATGTTGTACAAATAACCTGCCTGGAATTTCAATTTCAATTTCTGTGATGTGAAGGTTTTAGAACTATGTATATTAGAATCTCAGCAGCTGGCCCTATAGAGGAGCTGTGTAGGAGATGTATAGGAGCAGAGATGCCCAGTCCTGGGGTTTCTGTGTCAGCAACGACTTCTTCGGCTGTTGCCTTTGCAAGCTGTGAAAATATCACCTGAGTTATAAACGCAATATTTTAATATAAATGCCATGTTTTAATAACCCTAATCCTTGAGCTATTTGTCTGTGGAGTTATGTTGCCATTAAGGCAAAACGAGCAAGTGTTTGTGCAAACACAGTAATGAATCATTATATGTGAACTTGAAATGAGGATGGGTTAGTGCGAATTCACTCCTAATAAATCCGGAGGGAGAGGAGATCAAGCTCTCTGACCCTTCTTTTTCATATGAGCAGGAGCCAGAAATACCAGAAGGTCAGGAAGAAAAGAAGAAAGATTCCAAAAAGCCAAAATCAAAGCTGCTCGAAAGGAGGTCTACTAGGACCCGGAAGTGCATAAGTTATAGGTAGGCAGCTTGTTTAAATAGCTCTTCAGAAAACACAATCCGACCTTGCTTAATTGCTGATTTTTAGTAAAGCAAAAGTCATACTGAAGAAAATGTCATTGCTGTGTCCACAGTGAAGCCCTCCTAGTGCCACGGAGTATTTGCTTATTTTCCTTCAGTGGGAGAAAAGAAATGCTGAAAATCTTATTCCACCTGGACATAATCCTGGGCTGTGTAGCGTGCTGGTTCCCTGCAGATGTGTCTGCCCTTTGTATCACCTTTGTATCACGCTTGATTCTAGAATACTTTGTAGCAGGGGTTGGGCAGCATAAAGTAATTTCTCACCTTTCCAAGAAAGTGTCTTAATGGTGTGAATGGTAAATAGGGTTTGAGTAATTTGGAGCAAATAATTTCAGAGTTACTTGCCTTACTGTAAAGCTGACATGCATTTATTGTAAGAATATATAGGAAGACCAGAAATCACCTTATTTTAAAGAAGAAAGTGTTTTATGGTTACTATTGGCATACAGACTACTATTAAATCTTTTTTTTTCTTGTCCTGGTAGAGTTTGTAGTGGAGGACCAAGATAAATATCCCTGGAATCTTTTTTTCTTTAGTTGAATGAAGATCTGAATCTTCACTGAAAGCATTGTCCAAACGCTAATCATTTTTACTTAAAAAGTAGCAAACAAAATGCAGAAAAAGCATCTAAGCAAAATGCCTTTCCTGTGCAGTTAATAACATTTGCACTTTTTGTATCTATCTCAAGGTAATGTTTGTTAATATATGTATGTTCATATGTTAATATATGAATTCTCCTTTGAATTCATCACTGAAGAAATAAACTGCACAAGTTCTTTCAAATTCTGTAGTGTTGAATTCAGTAGTATCTTCTGTAAAATTAAGTGGCTTCCTGTTCATATAAATCAATGTTAAGACAGCCAGGCCGTGATAAATATTCTGCTAGCAAGTAGAACTAATAAAAACACCTTTTCAAGAAAAGTATTATTTTATCTCATATTCAGTACATTATCCATACAGTCTGATTTCTTGGAGCAATTTTAGCATTTGAGGTGTGTTTTCATAATGTTAGTGTTCTCTTCAAAGTAGTAAACGACATGTTGCTTTTAGGTTCGATGAATTCGATGAGGCAATTGATGAGGCAATCGAGGATGATATCAAGGAGGCTGATGGAGGAGGTATGTTTCTGGTATTACCTGTTTTTCACTGCAATGCTTATAAAAAATACCAAGACCAGATTTATTTTGATACTATCGAGGCAACAAGCTGCAGAATGAGTTTTTCATAGTGTAGATTGAATAAGTTCCCGTAGTAATGGACTTTCCAGGTTAGAGTTTTTGGTATTGATAGGTAAGTTTACCTTGTGTATGCTTAGATATGAGTATGTGAATAAGCACTACAAGAAAAGTGTTAAAATTTATTTACTAAATTTTGAATAGGGATTCATTGTCAAGTTCTGATACTGACCTTTATCACTTCTAGAAATTGGGTTTTCAAGTTGGTCTGCAATTGACCCACAGAAAAATTGGTCCATAAAGCCTTAAAAATGTTAATTCAGATATGTGACCACTTCTAAACTGTGCTGTGAATAAAGTGAAATTATGTTCCTTGTTGTCTGCTAAGGCAACATAAGGGGGGGAAAAATATTCTTCCAAGAATATCTGAGAAATGTTAGACAGATTTTTTTCTTCTACATTACCTTAATCAACCTGGAGAAAATTCCCACAAAATTGTTAATATTTCAATTATATGACTTGTAACTTGGTGATCTAAAGAGGCAGCCTAAAAATCACCTATTGTGGATATAGGTGTTTTAACACATCATATCATAAAATCAGCTCTTCAGAAATTCTACCCCTTAGTCAAAGAGCACCTTAAAACTCTTCATCTTCTAAAAAGGCTACTTGTAAGGTTGTAAGGTATTATTGTAAGGTATTATTATACTACACTTGTAAGGTATTGTTTATGAATTAATTACAAAATATTATGAAGCAAAGATTAAATTTCTGATGTGTGTACCCCTCAAAAGGCACTGACTTTGGGTATAATGTGAGTTGAAGTTCAGTATCAGAATGCTGACCCTCCCCTACAGTCTTCTACAATGAGCTTGGTATTACCAAGTCATCAAGTAATAGGAACAAGACTCTAGACAAAGTCATGCATGGCAGAAAAATGCATCTCCTTAACAGAAAGGAAGCTGAGACTATAAGCCTGGAGGAAAAAAAATATATAAAGTTGAATTAAAAATAAACTTTTTTTCTCCTTTCTGTTTCTGAAAACAGGCATTGGCAGAGGCAAAGACATGTCGAACATCACAGGTCACCGCGGCAAAGACATTTCCACAATCCTAGAGGAGGAGAGGAAGGAAAACAAGCGACCACAAAGGGCTGCTGCAGCGCGTCGCAAGAAACGACGGCGACTGAACGATCTGGATAGCGACAGCAATCTGGACGAAGAGGAGAGTGAAGATGAGTTCAAGATAAGTGATGGGTAGGTCTGCAGCTGAGCTTCTACCATGAGTCACTGACACCTGTGGGTTTCTGTGATTCTGAAGTGCCCTTAGAACTGCCATAGGAATTTGTAGCCATGTTATATGGGATAATCTGCTTTCTAAATCCATGTGTGGAATCTTCAAGGCTCTCTTGTAGGCAAAACTTGTTCAGAAAATCTTACTGGCCACGCTGTGGTATTCACTATGCACAGTTATGTGAGAGCCAAAGGTGCTCAAACCTCTTGACCGATGTAATATTCTAACAGAAATCTTTAACAAAGATACAGCTAAAAAAAAAAAAGCTGTTTCATAGTGAAACTACAGCAGTTCTGTGGGATTTGTTAGACCTGAATTCCATATAAAAATTGAAAAGTAAAATTTCTTCTTTTAGAACATGTGAAACTTCACAGGTTAGGTTGGGAAATCAGTTCTTGACCTTTGCTTGCTAAGTTTTACTAAGCACCCAAAGAGGCGGTTTATGCTGTGGAAAACAGATGTGTGACACGTGAAGCTTTAAATACTGAATGAACACAGTGAACAGAGCACTGACTAGTGAAAACTCTTCCCCTGGGGTTTCTCATCACCAGTCTGGGGGATTCCTTATGTAAAAAAGAAAAAAAAAAAGTCCCCTTTATGCTACATTAAAGACAGAAAAGACATAAAGGCATAATAAAAAATAATGGAGCAGGAGCACTGGTTTCTTTACTATCAACTGCTAAAGCTCCGTAGCCCTATAAAGTGACTGGTGATTTTTCACTTGTGACTGTGCTGAGGACTTTTCAGTGGAATAGTTGAGCTAAATGTGCTGGAAATTTCCTATTAATGTAGCATGCAGAAATCTCACTGAATTAATAGTGTTTAAAAGTGTACCCATGCATTTTCAGCTCAGTTCTCTGCTAAATGCCTGCTGGATGAATTCACCTTCAGCTGGCAGCCAGGTCAATATTCCCTTGATTTCACGTGTGTTACTGTGAAAGCCAACACCTGCTCTGCATATGTGATTTATCCATGTTCCCGTCGTTTTGCCAACCTGATTCCCTTGGAACAGGTCACAGGATGAGTTTGTTATATCGGAGGAGAACCTGGATGAAAGCGAAGAGGACCCGCCATCGAACGAGGACAGCGACTCCGAGTTCTGCGCCCGCGTGTCCCGGCGCCACCTCTCCAGGCCCATGAGGCAAAGCAGGCGGTTACGAAGGAAAACAGTCAAAAAAAGATACTCTGAAGATGATGAAGAGGAAGATTCCGAGGAGAACTCGAGCAGAGAGTCTGGTGAGTGCACTGAATAATTTAAACTTATTAAAGACTCTGCACTAGAGAGAGGGAGAATGAAAGTCTCTGTTTCTTGTCATTTTAGCAGTATGCAGCTACTTTCACAGTAGCTGTGGTTGAGTTGTATGTCATTTCTGCTTTCTGGCTGGAAAGCAAATTAATAGTTGCTTGTCATTGGAGTTAGTAAGTGCAAAATCCACTTTGTTTGGTACTTGTTTCCCTTACATGATACTGTCATGTTCAAAATTCTCTCTCCTCAGAGTGTTCTGCTGGGAATGCTATGAAGGAAGCTACTGAGCACTAGGTTCTTGGCATTTTAAATAAATATGTACTTAAATATATACTCAGTGTTATGATTCAAAAGGGAACCTTTTTGGACAGTTACAGGTGTCCCATACCATCCTGTCCTGAACGTGATTGCAGGGAAGGGTAATGATGGAGGTGAAAATTTACTTCTTATATCTCTTTGAAGACCTTCTGAATACCTTTAAAAAAAGCTTCTTCTGAAAAAAACAAATATGTATATATATATTTGAGTCGCATCCTGTGTTATCTGGCTGGCTTGAAAGCAAACTAACTAACACAATCTCTGTCTTTTGCAATTATTTTTTCTGGTCATTGGTCACTAAAGACTTGAATCACAGGAGCACCTAAGAATTCACTTCCTTCTACTTGTCCTTCAGCCTGTTTATTTTCTCCTTGTACAATTTAAAATATGAAAATAATGTCTGCACATAGACGAGAGCAGTAGAACTAGCTTGAACCAAAAACGAGGGATTTTTTTCCTTATGTAATTTTCAGTGATTAGCATCTTTTTTATGAAGGTTGTTGTCTGTGTTTTTCCCTCTTTTGAGATTCAGTCCTATAATTGCCAAAAATCTTAAGCACTTACTGTGAATTTATGGTATTAGGCACGTTTGGGTGTTGACTTGCTGTCCGGGGTGTTTTAGCTCTCAAGTCTTTCTGGAAGGTAGATGAAAAACACGTTGGAATAGGTTACGTTGAAGTTTCCAAAAGGAGTGTTAATACATGGACAGCTGAAGATAGGGACGTACACTTAAAACAGTTGCTGTCTCCCTGTCCTGAATGCACTGCAACACTAGCTGTAAGCTGTGATTAATGAAGATTAAGAACCAGAGGTCTAAAGGGATTGCTCATCCGCTCTGCAGTGCATAGAAGCAGCTTCATTTGTTTTCTGGTGCACGCGTATCCGTGACCAAACCGGAACCCTGCACCAAACCATCAGGGACATCGTGCTTGGAAAAACAGCAAAAGAAGAAAGTAGCTCCAGTTGATCTGTAGCTCTTTTCAGCTGTTGAAAATATAAATAAGATGCATTCTTAAGGCTGCTCTTTGCTGGTGCAGGGAGAACAGGGAGTGATGGTAAGTTCCTTCCATAAAGTTTCTGCCTTGAGCAAATGTAGGAAGTACTGAAGCCAACTCTGTTGTTAACCATGTAAAGTCTCAAAATCAGATCTTACCTGGAGCTCAGTTTCGTCTTGTCAGTATTTTTTATGTACCTGTTGTCAAAGCTGTTTGAGGAGTAGAATGGAATTTTTTTATATCGAAATAATGGGCAGAAAGTACTTGCCAGGGAAAGTGGTAATGTGTGTTGGTCCTCAGTTCGGATTCAGTCGGATTGCTGCAGCTGGCAGGAGTTGTAAAGGGGGCATCTTTGGCACCAGGTTGTGAGAGAACAACAAAGACATAAAGGAAACCTGTTCTGGAGGAGCTGGAGGGCGAAAAGAGGGAGGTTTGTGAGAAGACTTTTAAAAAAGGCATTTCTAAGCTGGCAGCACCTGGGGGAAACCAATGCACAGGTGAAGGTAAAGGGACGTGATTGCTGAGGCTCTGCTGTATTTGCAGAACATGTGATTTTATTGGAGCTGAGCTAAAGCTTCCATAAATTGTGCAGTTTCATTTTGATGGAATAATGCACATGGCCTCTTTTTTTTCTATACAGAAAGTGCTGATTACACAGATTACAGTGATGATGATTACCTGGAAACCAGGAGGAGAAGATCAAGGCGGAATCAGAAGAGACAAGTTAATTATAAGGAAGATTCAGAAAGTGACGGCTCCCAGAAAAGCGTCCGATACGGCAAGGAGTTACGACGAGTGCATAAACGCAGGCTTTCCACTTCGGACAGTGAAGGTAACACGAGCCGTGTGCCATTTGCAGGAGCTGGCAAACGACAGCATTATCCTAAGGAGAGAAATAATGTAGAGTTTAGAAATGCACAGAGAGAAACCTCATTCTAGAGCTCCTTAATGTTTCTCTGAAACTTCCCCTCTGAAACAATCCACTCATATCTAATGAGGCAGCGTTTCAGTTACTTCTCCAAGACTTTGTTGTCACTAATGCTGTCTTTGCAGCCTGAAATGTCTATGTCGGGGAGGAAAATTATGTCTGAGATGCCAAAATTGTAATTAATGGGATTATGTTGTCGCTTTGCTGTTAAGAGGTCACAAAGCCTTGTCCCGTAGAGCTTTCAAAGATTCTCTTCTGTAAGAGAAGGGGGTGTTAATTCTGGCATTTAGCTGTATTTGTGCTGGTAGTTTTGCCACCTTGTTTTGCTCTGTGCTTGCTAAGACTCATTCCACCCCCGGTTTAAGGTGCTGTGCTAAGTCCAAGTCCATAGTTGTTACATCCCTCACCGATAAGTCTGCTCCGAGTAATATTGGTCATAGACAGAGTGGAACTGCCGTATTTTGATATAAAATACGGGGTGACCAAGGTCTTTGCTGCCTGCATTGAATAACCTCTGGGTAACGCTGTCTTTTTTTGGGTGAAATCCATCCCATTTCCTTGGCGTTTTTGGTGCTGGCTCTTTGCCTACTACAATCCATCCCAGTAAGTACCACTCCAGCAGTTTCCCACAGCTCTGAGGTGATACTAAGTATATAACAATGTTACTGGAAATGTAAATATGGTACAAATAGTGACATTCTGGCAGCATCCCTGGCAACTTGAACATACATTAATATCTTTTACATATATTTCATGTGCATTTCCAGTGGGGAAAAAACAAGAGGAGTGCAAATGGTGTTGGCCGTTTGATTTTTCTGTCTGTGGTTCCTCAGCCATGGGGTGAAGAATGTGCTCTGAGATGAGCGATGCTGCTCTAGGCTATTCCTGCCACGTAACCATCATCATATGGGGAAATTCACCTGCCTCGGAAGCCTCTGGGGCTCCTCAGGTTGGAAACAAAATGCCAAATTCTTGGTCTTTGAATCTTCCATTTCTGTAAAAAGTAAAAAGGCAACTTTTTGACCAGTACCTCCTAGGGTTGGGGAGGTGAGGAAGGAGACTGAAGTGTGTCTTGCAAGGGAGAAGTGACTTTTAGGAGCGAGCGGGATGTGTTGCTTGCTCTCAGATTTGCTAATGGCTTTAAGTCTGCTGCTCATTGCAGAGAGCTACACATCCAAGAACTCCGAAGACGACGAATCCGCCAAGGAGTCCAAGCGGCTGATCCGGAAGCGCAGGCGGAGCACGGACGAGTACTCCGAAGGCGAGGAAGGAGAGGATGAGGAAGACGAAGGGAGGCCCATCCGCAAGCGGCTGAACCGAATCGAGACGGACGACGAAGACACCTGCGAAAACTCCACCGGCGCCGCAGAAAGCGCCGCTCCAGCCACGAAGGCGCCGGCCCCGGCGGCGCCCACGGATGCCACCAAGAAGCCCTGCTACCGGATAGAGAGCGACGACGACGACGACTTCGACAACGTGGGCAAAGTGGAGAGCCCTTTGGACTACAGCCTGGTGGACTTGCCCTCCACCAACGGACAGAGCCCGGGCAAAACCATTGAGAACTTGATCGGCAAAGCCGGCGAGAAGCCCCCAGCGCCCAAGGACAGCACGGCCGCTGCCAGCCTGGCGCCCAACGGCACGGGCAGCGCGCAGGAGGCGGTGGGGCCCGAGGAAGACGAGGATGAACTCTTGAGAGTGACTGACCTTGTTGATTACGTCTGTAACAGTGAACAGTTATAAGACTTCCATTTTTGTGCTAATTTATTCCACGGTAGCTCATACCAGCGGGCCAGTTATTAAAAGCTGTTTTATTTTTCCTAGAAAATTCTCCACTACAGTATCACTTTTTAGAAGCAAGAATTTCACCAGTCCTGCAGTCTTTCTGTGAAGTGACCAGTTTTGAACTTTGAAGATGAATTGCTGTAAATTCCCTCTTTTACCCCCCTTTTCCTTCCAAGTCCATGGTCCTGGGTAATTTCACTCACACACAAAAAAAACCCTTATAACAACAAGAGATTTGTATATTTTTGACTTTATATTTCCTGAGTGCATACAAATTTGTGCAAATGGGTGGCCTAAGAAAGCATTCCAAATTGGTCAGGGCCCAAACCGGAATGGGGGTGGGTTTGGCTCATGGGGTGTGTTGGGAGGGCGGGTACAGAAGCACTTGTGCTTTAGCTTTTTCATATGAGATATATATTATATTTAAATGTTCACAACTTAGATTACAACTTAACAGACAGTTTAAAAAATTAATGTCTGTACTGTCGCATCTTGTGAGTTGTAGGTTAACATACCATAGCTCATTTTAGTAATCACCTTCCTGGAAGCAGTTGGATTTTAGTACTGAAGGTAAACACAGCTAATAAAGAGGCCAAGAAGGTACCATAAAAGAGAACTCTACTCTCCATTATGACTTGCAGACTTTCCTAATAAACATCCTTTAAAGTGTTTGTACAGTAGAGTGTACTGTAATGAACTTCCTGGCAGTCGAAACGTGAATTTCTAGCAGTGAATTTCTAAAGCTGTCTCACGCGTAGCCCATCAGACGGTCTCTAGCACCCAGTGTCTTGAGGAGGACGTGTGGCGATGGAGCTGCTCCGTAGCCCGGATGGCATCGTGACCTGCTGCTCTCACAGACACCCCAACCTGCAGCTGCTGCCGCCGCTTGCGCTGAACCATCCGCTGGAGCGTCTGGAGTGACTCGTGCCCGTACGTACCGCAGCGTTGACCGCAGAATTCCGGCGCACCAAACGATCGAGGGATTTTCAAATAAACCGCAACTGGTCCATTCGTGTCCTTAATATCTACTTCAAATTGAAGTAAACAAATGGAACAGTTTTCCTTTTGAAGGTTTTTCTGTTTGGGGTTTGTGTGTGTTTTCGTTTTGATTTTCCTCATCTGCCTGGATGTATCAGCAGGTTTTGAATGTAGTGTCGGCCTCTGGCCACTGGACTTTCTTAAAATGCATTTTAATAATTGTCATGTGACCGACAGATTTCAAGAGGGCAGAGTATTTCTGAGAGAAAACGCAGGACTCCAAGACGTCAACTTTTCAGTGGGCATGAAGTGTGTTTTGTGCTTTTGGTTCATTTTTTTAAAAAAAAGAAACAAAAGGAAAAAAAATGTGAGGCACATAGGAAAGAGCAAAGCTGAAATTTGTTTTGGGTACCATTCAGTTTTCTCTTTATTCTGAATTAAGATACAGGCTGTAGCATTTGTACATGTCGTAGCACACAGCTAAAGCAAATCTGCCAAATGCTGAAATACAAAAAGGTCACATCTATTAATCCTTCTGCTCTGAGATTTGGATTTTTGCCTGGTGTTTATGTCCGTTGCCGGCAATGGATGCACCAAAACTGCTGCTGCCACCAAGGAGTGAGTTCTCCTTTCCTGCCCCACCTGGTTCCCTACCATTATATTATATTTACTAGTTAGTCATTAAGCACTTCTGTTTTCTTGTAATAAAACTGGCATTAGGCCTTTACTAAATACCTCTGTAGGAAATGTAGATCCAAAAATACCAACCTTCTGGCCTTGAGCGTCTTGTTTTGGTTTCCCTGCTGCTCTCTGAGTTCTATCAGAACCGCTCCGTAACTCCTGCTTCCCTGGATTACTGCAGTCCAGGCATCCTGCTGTGGAACTAGAATCATCAGAGCTGCAAAGAGATAGAAAACTCCTTCAATATTTGCTATGCCAGCCACGCTGGTTATTAAAAATAATTTTAAAAAGAGAAATCACTCTCTAAAGGAGAATTCCTTTAAAGATTAAATATTTTTCCACCTGATCTATGTCAAGTATTAATAGTTTCACAACCAGATGCTAAAACAACCTAGGGAAAAGGCACAGAGGTTTTGAATGTTCTGGAAGGCATGAATAGCATTTTAAGCTACGTTTTGCCTGGGTGATGCATAAATGCAGTACTTCTACATTTCTAATATACTTGTGTTTTAAAACAAGCGAGAACATACGGCTTCCACTTTTTAATGTGATAATTGCTCAGCCTTTTTAATATTAGCAGTGCAAACCGTCAAATTCACGTGCAGCAACACTGGGCAACCAATGATTGCTCATTTGTTTTGTCAGTGCCATGAGCTTTTATTTTGCTGCCTGATGGAGCCTTTTAGTATTTAATCAGAGCCGTAGCAAATGCTCTTGTTCATAGTCGGCTCCAAATGATAAGTACTTAGTGGGCAAACAATTGTAAATGTAGGAAAATATAAAGGAGTTAAAATATTGAACATAGCAACCAGGAAAACAACTGAGTGCTGAGTTAAGGAGTGATGTAAAAGTGGAAATGATCAGAGAGCAGAATTGGAGAATTGAAGGAGGGTCAAGTTTCATAAATGTGGAAAGAGAAATTGTTACAAGTTTTAATTTCTGTAGGTCACTTTTAGAACTTTACTCTTGTGTTTGAGAAGTCATGTTTGCTACCTGGGACAGCTGCATCCCCTTCGGTCCCGAGTACCAGCTTAGATGGGTGGGAAATTTTATGCAAGTGAAAACTGTGAAAAAATACCCACAGTCCTTATGTTCTCTAACTTGTATCTTCTCCCTCTTCCTGCTTGGTGGAAAATGTACAATATCTTACTGGGAAAGACGGTGTTTTCTGGCATGAGGGCAGCTGTGCCCTAGGGGGTTTCTGCTGCTGTTACCGATGTACATGGGGTCCCACGGTGGAAATGTCCTCCGGGTGTTCGGGTGTCCTTGGCGTGTTGTGCTCTTCTCTGTTCCTCATGACATCGGGAATGAAATGTCTTTCCATGCTCGGCTTCAGGTGGTGCTTCAGACTAACAAGAAAGTGTTCAAACCATGTGAGAAACAGAATAAAACTGGCCAGGGATTTTTTAATGTGATGGATTGAACAGCAGGAGAAAAACAGCTATTGACTGAACGTATAAAACATTTATTAAACAAATTCTTGTTTATTCCATACAGGTTGTCACTAAAAGTGGTTGTGGGTTGTTTTTTTTTTTGTTGTTGTTCTTTTAACTGAACACTCCTCAGTGTAACGAGTTGGGAAGAAATGATTTTTACGTGCAGTTTTAGTCCTGGAGAGGGAACGAAGCTATAACTTGAGTGGGGGAATGGACTTTGTGTGTGCGTGATGCAGTTCGGGCAGATCAGTAACATCAGCTGTGTGTTGCGTGAGACCTGAGTGTTAACCAAGCCAGAGAAGTTAAGAACTTAAAATTTCACTGCGGTTGTTGTCTTCTAACTATTGAGTCTTCTAATCCTGAGCATATTTGTGATTTTAAAGCAGAAAACGCTCCCAGACAACCAAAAATACGTGGTGTTGCAGTCTTGTAGGAAGATCAGTGCTGGGCAATGCACCCTGCACACCTGATAGTTTGAGCCTGTGCTTGTTAAATTGCATTATCACATCTTACTGGTTTTTGTTTTTAGTGAAAAGATGCTCTATTCTAGCAGCACTTAAGCTAGAGCGCTAGAAGACAGCGATGCTTTTTTCTGAATTGTGGCTGCTACGTCACCCTCAAGGTATGTCTGGATAAAGGGTCTCGGTTCCTTTGTGTAGTGGGAGCTGGTGTCTTAGTCTGACTTGTTTTCTGTTCCCTTCTGTTACCTGCTATGTCTGAAATGTAAGATGTTACTCAAAGAACCTCAGAGCAAATACTTTCACGAAAGAAAAAAGGATGATAGTGGTACAGTTGTTTCCATTTAGCTAAATATTTATCATTTGAGCTATACTGACATCCAGATGCTGTAATTTTAATTTTACAAATGTTTAATAATTTTAATAGTGCACTGTCAGAGTGTCCACTATTTACCTCTGTTTTCAGGCACTTACAACTTCGTTTCCAGTCTCTTCAATAGAAAGGACTAGCCTAAAGTTTTCAAAGAATTGTTGCAAACTACATATTTCCACAAACAAGGGAAACATTTTTATGGCACCTGCTTTTTAAAATGTGCTTTGTACACAGTAAGCTAAATTATGGCAGTCATGCTAGCTCCCAAAACTGGTCAGATCAAGATATTTGTATCCTCTATTTCAACATGGTAATTTAAGCCTTGAAAACTGGTTTCAGTACATGTGCAGTGACTACTATTCCCAGGCTTGAGTGATGGATATTATGTGTAGCGTGAACCCGAGCTGTGTTATTTACATTTGAAGAAGGCTTCCAGGTCACTGGGAATATAAAATCCTTAAATAAATATATTACTACTAATAAAGAAATATTTTCAAAGAAGCAATAACTTTCTGAAGCAAACTATTGAATTCTGGTGGAGGAAACTCCAGCAATTCATGTGGAAGAGCACAGTTCTGCTGCTCCTTAGGCATTTAAAGCTTCCATGGAAGCACTTAGGACATCTGTTTGGAATACTGATTTGCAAGATCAAGCCCACTTTTCCTGGCAATCTTATTTTTTTCCCACCTCTTCCATAACAGTTGAGATATGAACTACATCTCTTAAAATGTTGGAAGAAGGAAAAAAATTGTTCTAGTATATACTGATGCAAGAAAAAAATTAACTAACTAATTTTGGATGCCTTAGAGTTGGGTTCTCCAGTGTGAGGACCAAGTAGAGCTCTGGCTTCAGAAATATTTACCAAGTGAAAATTATTCCTGAGGTCAGAAATGCAACAGTTGAGGTATTTCAGTACCTCACTAGCCACTTCTAAACCTGCCCATCACTTAACAAGTTATTTTAATAGATTAGGTTAAACTAACTGAGATAATCCCAAGCAGCAAAAACAAGTGTGTTTGGGAATTAATTATCCAAAAGCTTCAGAGTAATTTAACTTATTTTGTATATTTCAAAGATGTATATTGCGTAGCGTGACGCTTAAAAAAAAAAAAATGTGTACAGCTTCTGGGGAGAAAGACCAGAACACTCTAAAATAGATAAGTTTTTTATAATGGAATATGTGGTGTAAAGGCTCCAGTTATAACTGCAATTAAAAGGAAGTCTTACAACTTCAGTTTTTGACTATCATTTTTGTAAATGCTGGCACCCCACCCCTGAGCTGATGATCAGGAGAGGGGGAAATAGAGCAGATAGAGAGGACACGGGCTTAAAAAAGACACCTGTGTCTGCACATGTATCTACTATAACCCCAAAGGTTCCAGAGGAGAGGTGCAGGGCGGGAGCTGCCCCGCTCCTGCGGTTCGTTTCCTCCGTGCACTCTGCAGCACTTTGTGTACAGTCGGTCCCGCTGGTTCCCCGAGCAGATGCAGCCGCTTTCTCCTGCTGTCCGGATGCGCTTCCAAGGAACCGCAGGAGACGGGGAGTGGGTGAAGTGGGATGGGAAAATGGGGATGCAGCCCCATGCAACTCGCAAGCCAGGTCTGAGATGAGCCTAGAACTGCTTCAGACTTGTCCTTTGAGGACTGTATTTCAAACGGAAGGTATTAAAGAGAATAATCCTGATACCTTCCTTTTCTCATCCTGATCGTGGTAGCTAGAGTCCCTGCAGGGGTTGATTAGTCTGTCTGAACTTGAATGACTTGAAGGGGATAAAATTCTTCTACTAAACCTATGATAGGCCTGGCTACCAGGGCACCATTGCTTGCAGCAATATAAGGTCCTTTCTAGAGACTAAACTACTGCCTAAGTTAGTGGTAGGGAATCAGATCACAAAGCTGCCTGCCTTGCTTAGTTTTCCATTTCATACTCGTTATAGGGACTCTAAATTATTGTACAGTATTTTATTCCTATATAATACTCATTATAAATGGTACTCCTCCCCCTAACTTTGGTTAAAATGATTTGTTTTAAATGCCAACAGTTTCTACCTGTGATTCACAGTCCTCCGTAAGAGCAGATCCGTAGCAGCCATGAGATGGTCTTGGAGCGATTCGAACGTTTAGCATTAGCCGCTGTTCTTGGTGTGTGTGATGGCCTCAAACAGGCTCCAGCGCTGTTTATCAGGCATGAACATCAGGTATTTTCTCTGTTCCAGTTAACACGGAGCAGCTCACTGCTAGCAGAACAGTTACCCTCCAAACTGCTGTGAGAAGTAGATCCAAAACGCCAGAGACATCTCTTAATATTTACAACATACTTACGTGAAATGCAGTTTTGTCTTACTCCTGTGTGCTGTTTCTACAGGTGCAAAGAAACCCAGAGTTCCTTAAAAACAGCCTCGTTGGTCTCATTTTTGTATTCCTTGACAGCTAAACGCAAGTTCCCAAAGCTTGGCTCTTTGTAGAGTTTAACCCTTGCATTTGTTGAGTCCTGAACCTTGGTTTTTAAATCTCTTTGCAATCATGACTTGCTGCAGCGTCGAAGGGAAAGGACTGAGGGACACACACTGTGTGTGTGCGAGGGGGGAAAAGACGTTGACAAACTGGAAGTGTTATTCTTGTTGCACATAAATTAGGTGGTGCTTTCACTGGCTCTTTTTTCCCCACGAATACTATCACATGCATGTAAACATGATGGATTTGTTTTTTCAAACAGAAGTCATGGTGGCCTCAGTGCTCAAAGGGTTAACTGCAGTTTAATAACAGCTAATGTTTTTAGATTTGCAGTACACAATTGTTTAAATACTGTATTCCTTGTAAATGAAGTAAAAAAAAAAATGTTAAGGCTGGTGCCAATATTTTTGTTAATGAATTGTTCAGCGTTGTCTCTCACTACAGTCTGGTCAGATCTCTTTGTGTATAAGCTGGGCCTGAAGCCATTTTATAGCTTGTAGGCCTAATTGTGTAACTTTTCTTTCATAATGTTTTTGTTATAATATCTACTGTCATTTCTTTCATATAAATATGACATGTAAATTGTCATAATAAAAAAAAATGAAATAACTTGATGTACAAAGTATAATGTGTATTGAAGAAGTAAGGTTATTTTTTAATCATCGTGGTCCATGCACCTCCAGAAGGGATTTGGTTTTGCCTTTTAAAATAAGTAGTGGCTGCTGCACTTCATCCCACCTTTCCCGGTGATATTGCCTTGGAATTCCACGTTGATGCTTGTTAGGATACTTCAACTGATAGTGTTTTTTTCCCTTGAGCAGGTGCAGCTGACAATGCGGAAGCCTTGGAGGGATGATTTTCCTGCTTGTGATTTTTCTTTGCATGTACCATCTTCTGCATCATTTTCACATCTAACTGCACAGCGATTTTGCAGCCGCAGCACGAACAGGTCTTTCTTATCCTACAACACTTTCCTTGCCGCTGGGGTTGTGTAATTGCTAATTACAACTGGGAATTCTGCTACTAGGGGGAACATCTCCCTGCTACCAGTTTTGTATGAACTGTAGTCAAAAGTGCTAGTGCTCAGCTCCCAGGACTGCTTTGCTTTCCAGAGCCTGGAAAACGAGCTTTCAAATGCCTGGCAGGGAGGGAGGCATGAAGCTTTCAAATCCATCCTGTTTCTTTGATGAATCTGTGGAGTAACTCGAAGTATCTGCCTGCTCACTCTACTCTCTGGTGTGGGTAATGATTTTAAATGTCAACTCTGGCTATTTCACTGCTTATTTTGGTAAGGACAGGTCTTTGTGTTGTTAATAATATCGTGATGTGAAGCACCTTAGTTTGTAAAACAGGGAGACATGGATTTCTTCTCTGTTAAGGCTCCAGATCGCAAAAGTAACTTCCCACCTTGGTCCGAAGTCATCCTTCCTGTTTAGGAAGACTGGTTTGTTACATGAGGAAAAAAAAAATAGCATTTGTGTACAGAAACAAGAATGAGCTTTCCACTGAACCACAGCGGTGACTTAATTCAGCTTTAATAGTTCAGAAATTTGGGGTAAAATAATCTAACGGAGTTGTTGCATGAACTCCAATCAGCTACAGAGCTGCTGAGGGCTGCCCATACCAGATAACAGGGGCTGGGAATCAGCAGGGATGTTGATTTTATAACCTCTACGTGTGATGAATGGGCATTTTCCTGTATTTGCACCTCATTCCACCAGTTGCTGTAATCCAAGCTGTATCCATGGATGAACTACAGAACTTCCTTCCCATCAGACAGGCATTTCTATATCGCGTGGGCACGCCAAACCTGAAGCTGCTTTAGAAAAGTCTAAATACCACTTCATTCAAGTTGCTTTCTTGGGTTATCTGCATCAATAATAATTGTTGCATCACTAGAACGGATAGGAATAGTCACTCAAAGCATTTTAAAAGCTCAGCCTGTAGATGTATGCATTTTCTTGTTACTCTTGCTCCTTCAAAAATGTGTTTTTTTTCCTCCAGAATGTGTTCCCTTGGTTCTTCGCTACCTAAAACTATAATTAGAAAAGTCCAACGAAGGAAAAAGCTGGTAACGCCATTCTGTTACATCTGCTCCTCTCATTGGAACTTGAATTTGTGTAAGAAGTAGGAGAATCAGCTCCTTGAGAGTGAATTTAAGCTGCTGAAAGACCAAAACAAGGACAGCAACTAGCGATGATGTAGCTCTTCATGGACACACTGTTGCCCACAAAGGTGCACTCAAAGCTCCAGCTCATTTACTAACCTGGTGCTGGTTTAAGCCCTGCTTTAACCCCTAGTTGCCACCATTTCTGGTGGTGTCTCATGGTGGAGCCCTCCCAGTAGGGCATTTCTGCTGGTCCCAGCTGTGGGAAGAGGGATTTCACTTGGAAAAACTACCAAAAAATACTCCTTATACCACATTTCATGCCTAATATTTAGCAATTTAGTTATTTGTGCCTGTTTATCCCACCTTTGCGGTTGTCAGGAACCAGGTGCGGGGCACCCACCACAGATTAATTTTATAGCACCAAATGGTAGTTTTCAAAAAAAGCTGCCGGGTTGGTGGGATTTTTCATGTTTTTCCTTTTCTTCCCCTTTGCCCCGTCACGCACAGGCCCGAAGCACCACACTGCAAACAGCTCCTTCCCGCTGCTCGTCGCTTCCGTGCTCGTCTCCGCCGGATTTCACTCCAAAGCTGCTGGATCTGGGTGTTTTAGGGTCAGCTGCACCGATGTGTGCATATTTGGGGCAAAACATCCACTTTTTTTTTGCACGGCGGAGGAAGACGCGCTGCAGAGAAAGGCACCATTGTGACAGAAAAATAATAAAAAAAATAAAATAAAACATCGCCCCGGGTGTTCCCAGCCGCCATTCCCGTGGTTTTCCCGTTTCTCCCTCGCTCTTACGCGAGGCGGAGCGCTCGGTACCTCCGTTTCCTCCCCGTGTCGCAGCGCAACGGCGCCCGCCACAAGATGGCGGCGGCGGCGCGAGCACGTGACCTCCCTTCCCGCCCACGGGCGCCAGCGCAGAGCCCGGCCCGGCCCGGCCCGTTCCGGTTCCGGCGGGCGCTGAGGAGGCGGCG
>JAWLRI010000208.1:135218-150477 GCA_034781795.1 Crypturellus tataupa
GGTGCGGGGCGGGGGGGCGGCTGCCTGAGGGCCGGGGGTGATTACGGTCCCGTATTTTCTCTTCATCGGGGACAAGCGCTCTTTCTACGCATATATATATTTATATCTATTTTCTTTTTTTGCGATGGGAGGTGTCTTTGGAAGCATCAGGCGTGCGCTGAGGAGCGTCTCGTGTTTTAAAGCGTTTAGACCCCAAAACTGCCCTAAAACGGGTGACGTTTTGTGAGCCCGAGCTATCGCGTCGCTGTCCTGTTGGGAACTGACCCGGTTTTAGTTGCTGTTTTGATTCGGGTGCTTTGGAGCACGGTGAGGCCTTGGAGCCAAGGGTTGTCTCTGCATTAACAGTTGTAAACGCTGAAAATGGGCTGATTTGGGTAAGGAGAGGAATTCCTCGCTCCCCCTCTACTAGATCTTGTTTTTAACCCGTTTTCACCTGATTTATCCTGACTCTACACTCTCAGCTTCTGCCAAAATATTCCAAAAATATTCCCTATGTATCCCCAAAATGACCTGCCAGATTTTCCTTGGATTTGTCACCTGAAAGACAGGGATTTCCCCCATAGGAAAGAGGTTGCCCCCTGGCAACTGTGTAACTAGACTTGTTCTGCCTCAAGTTGTGGTTAGGGTTGGGAGTGGAAATGAGGGGAATTGGGGGTTACAGCACAAAAGGCATAGGATAAAACCTTCGTTTTGTCCTGCTGGGCAGGAAAGAAGCTGTTTTCCCAGGTACAGCTCGTTGTAGCGGCCGGGCTAACATCGGAACTGCAATCCTGCAGGAATTGTGATCTCATTTCCCTAGCGTGCGCCCGACCTTGAGAAAATGCAGAATGTCTGACAGTTTGAGTTACAAATGATACCCTGGGTGCTCTGCTGATGCCGCTGAGGTGATGTCTACCTACAGCGCATAGAAAATGAAGAAGTAGGGAGAAAAAACACTCTTTACTGCACATAAAACTGGATTTTTTTCAAGGTGCTCAGTTTCATGTTCCTAATGAACAGGGTTCTGTTACCTTTAAATATGCGCTGCTCTGTGGCAAGGATCATGTATCAGCAGAGCGGGGTGAGTGCCTTGTCCACCTGCTGAAGAATTACTGCTTTTGCTTGGGTCGCTTTGCTTTCCTGAAGGTGTCTCAGATTCCTCGGGGAGTCTCTAACCTGTCTCTCTCTTCCCATTTTCAGTCGCCTCTCCTGGCTGGATAACTCTGGACTTGGGTTCTCCTTGGATTATCCCACTATAAGTTTACACGCTGTCTCCAGGGACCTAAATGCCTACCCGTGGGAGCATCTGTACGTCATGGTGAACGCGAAATTCGAAGGTATGGCCCAGCCACAAGAGGGAGTAGGTTGTGGTTTTGAAAATGATACAGTTTGTTTAAATAATATTTTGTGGTTTCTCTTTTTTGAGTCTATGGAGGATAATTATTTTAGAGGCACAGTGTCACTCAGATTATAGTCCCTTCTGTGCTGTTCTGCATTGCTGTTTCATACTAGACTGGAAGCTTTCATTCTAATTTCTTTTAGAATTAATTTGTAATAGGGATGACAGGAGTTCATATTACCAGGCATAAAAAAATCTACAAAAATTTCTAACAAAATTAAACTTTTATCCAATCTTGTTTCTTTATGACCTAGAGAAAGAAAAACATTTCATTGCTTATTTGAGTTTTATGATTTTGATGTATCAATTGTGCTTTTTTTCTTTTTTTTCCTTTTTGTTTGTCTTTTGGTTTTTGCTTTTGGAAGACCTTTTATTAAGTGTGATATAAAGAAGTCATGATTTCTTAGCTGAGTAGGGTACGTTTTGTTCTCCCTCTGCAAGTTTTCGTTATGCTCTGTGGGTGTATGTGCCTTGTTTCTGCTTCTCCTCCCCTTTTTTATTAGTTTTATATTTGTGAAGAGAGGCAGTCGGAGGTTGGCTTCATTGAGAGCAGAGCTGGACCTAGCAGCAAGCTGTGCCTGCTGGTGGCCGTTGGATTGGGTCCTTCCTTGGACATTTTATTTTTGGAGGCAGCTGGCTGGCGGCTTCTTGGCTCTTGAGTATCCTTGATGTTGTGGCCAGTTTTGTATCTGCTCTGGGGAGCAGCCCTGCTGAGTTTCTGTTTTTCTGCAGAAAGGGATTCAGTGTTTTTGAAGCTGTCAACTCCCAGCCATAAAGTGACACATCAGAAGTATCTGCTCTGCATTTTTGTGTCTGCAGAAAATAAAATGTTTCACTGATGCTTCATTATGCAAGTCTGTAATTCACAGAAGCTGTGGAGCAGGTTTGTGCCCACGGTTGTCTTGTCTCCTTATAATTTCTACTTTTAAGTCTTGCTCGCTGGCCAGGAGATGGAGGAATTGAGAGTCGATCTGCCACAAGTGCCACAGACCTCTGAGAAAGGCAAACTGGAAGTTAGTTGCTTTCCTGACAGCAGTGTTAAGGTTTCATAAAATTTATCTGTGTTAAAGGGAATTAGCTTTAGCACCTTACAGGTAAAAAATCGTGAATTATTTACAGTTGTTTTGAGCACAGCTGTTTTAAACAGGAATTCGATGCAGGTGAACAGTGAATCCAACAATAATCACCATCCCTAAAGCTTTGTGTGTTGCTGTTTGGGAGGCTGCTTGGTTGCAGTGGGGGTGGGAGCTGCTTTGCTCAGGCCTTTCCCAACCTCATGTGTAAACTGGAAATAAGGAGGGAAAGGGGGCAGTGTTCTCAGGAACACAGTGGTCCTAAAAGGGGCTAAAAATCTTCCTGTGTTTTATCAGTGTTTAAGGGACTTAAGCCTTATGAGCCTCTACAGAACACACCCAGGTTGTGTGCAGGTTTCTGATTTACATATGTTCCTGAAAGCAATTTTTTCCCTTTCCCCATCCCCTCTTTTTGACAAAATAAACATGCTTCTTTTAAATCTTTCCATTTTTTTAAAGACAACGCAAAAGAAGCACCTATGGCTGAAGGGGAGGAGGAGGAGGATGAAGACAGTGACGACGATATCGAACCCATTGCAGAATTCAGATTTGTACCCAGTGACAAGTCGGCCTGTAAGTGAAGAGGAAACTCATATTTTAGCTTTTCCCAATTAAAGGCTTAGTGCTTGACTGAAGTGTCACTTCCTCACTACTTATGGAAGACACTCAGATAGAGAGATACAGGATAAAGCACCAGACTGGATCTGGTTTTAGCTTGGCTGCTGCTTTGTTGGGCGATGTGATCAAACAGTAATTCTGTGGCTGTTTTGGTAAAGGAACAGTCTCATTTTCTCTGATCTCTCAGTCCCAGATTTCTTGCTCTTTTTGTTACAAGATGTTGGTGGAGAAACAAGGAGGTTTCTCTCCTCATCTCTGCAACCCCTGGCTACACCAGTGTATTTTGGGCCATGTCACTTCTAGCATCCGTGTGTTTTCAGGCAGATCCACGTTATCTAGTCATACCTACGCACGACCAGGTTGTGCCAGCTATAAATCACTAGTTGTTTTCTTAAGCTGCCGAGGCATAAAACTCGATGAGAGCAGCCATAAAAGATAAGAGTAGAACTAGTGTCTTGATTTTGGACCTGTGCAGAACAGATTTTGAACATTGCACATTAGCACCCTCTTTGGCACTTGCAGAGAAGATGATTTTGTTGTTTTGTGCAGTGGAAGCCATGTTTTCTGCCATGTGCGAGTGCCAAGCTCTGCACCCGGATCCCGAAGATGAAGATTCAGACAACGATTACGAAGGGGACGAGTATGATGTTGAGGCACATGGTTTGTGATGTTTGTGTCTTTTCAAATACCCCATCAGCACCTGGATACCTCAAACTTCTCTTGCTGTTTTTGTCATGAGAAAGGTTGTATTATATGTATGTTAAGAACCCCTTGTTGATTACTGGTATCACTTAAACATTCTTTATGGTAAACAAACAGAGTATAAAACTCAGAAAATCTGTAATTTAACTGTGGCAGATCCTGTTCTCATTTCTGAAAGCCCCGAGGCATTAGTGTCTGTCTTGTTCCTTAAAGAGTCCCGTGCCCATGCTGAGCCGTGGCCTAGTGGTGTAACTGTTGGGTTATGTTACTGGCATAAGCAGCTTTATAACCTTTTTCAGCAGCTTTATAACCTTTTTCAATCTCGGTGTAGTTTGTCCAGTTGTTGTATTCCCTCACACTTTGCTCTGTCCAGGCTCCTGCGTTTATACCTGATGAATGTAAACCCGCTTTTGCAGAGCTAGGGCAAGGGGACATCCCCACCTTCTACACTTACGAGGAAGGATTGTCGCACTTAACCGCGGAAGGGCAGGCCACTCTGGAGAGACTGGAGGGCATGTTAGCCCAGTCCGTGAGCAGTCAGTACAACATGGCTGGAGTGCGAACGGAGGACTCCATAAGGACGGAGTTTGAAGGTAAGATAATGCTTTTTGATCACGAAAAAATACTTTAAAGCATTTTTTTTTTTTCCAGTCTAGCCAGCCCATAAGTGCTGGTACTGAGCTAGTACTGTACTACGGGTAATGTCATGGCATGTTGTATGTGTCAGGGCAGTTTCATCTTTGTTCAGAGCTAGGGTTTCTGAATTTCCTTAGTTTCTGAATGCCATTAGCTACTTAAACAGCTATTAAAGGAGTAAGATTTCTTTTTGATGGACAGATATCTCAGATTTTGCATGCTAATTTCATCTGAGCAATACATTACCTGTGAAAAGCAAAGTAGTTCACTGATACTGCTTCCTTTTATAATATAAAACTCAGTGTTTCACTATGGCCTCACATTTTAAAAGATAAATAATGGAAGATGAAATAGTTCTTGTGGGTTTCTAATTGTAAAATTGCCTGGAATAAAGCAAATAAGATCCTAATCCAGAACATTTACAGAAGCATTTGCATGGATTTTTTTTCATCTTTAATTGCTTTAGTGACTTGTTTGTAGATTTTCTTTGTTCTCGAGCTTTGTTAATTATATAATACAAAGATGTCTTTAAATGACATGCTCACATTTGTGGAATGTCTCTTAATTTTTTTTGTCCATTTTCTGAACCCTCAAATTTTCAAAATTTAAAATAAATTGAGCAGTTAATATATCACACACCTTTGAATCGTTTTCAGCCATTTCATTAGCCTTTTTGGTGGTATGTGCTACCGTCTTGCTTCACATCAGTTTTTTCTTCCCAAGTTCAGCTGAGGTTTTTTCTGCTTTGGAAATCTCTCGCCTGCAGAGGGCACTCGCCGTCCACTCTGTGATAATCCCCTCCGCACAGTATTTTGTAACCTTGACTGCTTCTCTTTCAGATGGGATGGAGGTGGATCTAGCACCAGCAGTCGCAGGGCAGTTTGAAGATGCAGAAGTTGATCACTGAGGAGTGCAGATGCTGCTGTAAGTTCCTCTGTCTTTAGACACCACTGCTTAGCCTCCCTTCTTCTTGGTTTAATGTAAGTGATCCCAGACTGCCTGCTGGAGATAACTTGAGATATGAGGATGATAGTGGTTTAGAGAAACAAAAGGTAGTTATTTTGTTCTGTGAATTGTCTTGTAGCTGTTCAAAATCACGTATCAGCTTCAACTATCCTGTTTGGGTAACCTGCCTGCACGTGCCTCTCTGGAAGACAGTTCAACTTTTTCATAGATTTAGTGGATTTAGAATCACCTGCTGTCAGAAAGGTTCCTGGATGCCCATGTGTGAATACTGGAGCCCTGCTGGGAAGTTACTATCCTTAGTATCCATTATTGCACCCTTAGTCTGGAAGATTTCCCAGGCCTTTTGGGAGGGAGAAAAAAACGTGCAGTATTGCAAGTCCCTGTTGTCTTCCCCTGAAAGCAGAGCAGGAACAATTCCTGGTAAAGTTACCAAGCTCTTTGCACAAGGTGGTTGTTAGAAATGTGCAACTTGCAAAGAACTTTTTGCCCCCCATCGCCTCTCCTCCTTATCATCTATCAGTGGCATTACAAGATGTACCAGTGTTTCCCAACCCGTGCTGGGGCAGAGAGGATTAACAGCTTATTCTGGGACTCTTTTCATGGGGACATAGAGGTCCAGTGGAGATCTAATTTCAGCTCTTCTTGAGCAGCATCTGCTAGTGGTAGCAGTTTACACGTACCGCTCGAGCAGCAGCACCCTGGCCCTGTTCTCATGGCTTGCTCCAAGGTGAGAATACAGCTCCTGCCGCTGCAACTATCCTGCTGTAAACACCGGAACGAAAGCTTGAAAGGAAAGGAGTGCGGAGAAAGAAAGGGCATGGGTAGAAAGGAGAAAGAGGCTGAAGAAAATGAAGTCGTTAAGTCCTTTGCTAAGGACTTAAGTTAGGGAGAGGTGCTGTGTGTCTGCTTTCCTTCTTCCCACATGTTATTTTCTTATTGTTGCCCTCGGTACTCCTGCATTTCTGAAACTCTCTGAATATGCCTACGTTTGCTCATGGATCTGGACCGCTGTCATTTGTCCTGAATTTGTAATTATCTTTTGGTGTGAGAATTTGCGCTTTTCTTTGGTCACTGTTTACAGCTGTGAGCTTCCAGTGGCACTCCCTTGATGCTTTATCTGAAGGGAGACTCTTCAGATCTAAAGGATTGACTTCTAGGTAGATTTTTTTCCTGCTTTTTATTGCATGCTTTACAAGGTGCAGCAGATGGTTGTGAGAAACAGATGTTGCATGAGTGAAATACATAGGGATGGTTGTTTTTATATATATATATATATATTTTTTTTTTTTGCCTGGTTCTAAGCTGTTGCTGATCACAGCTAAGGAGGTGATCCCTGTCAGGGAGGATAAAATGACCTGCACGTGCAGTGTCAAGGGTTATAATGACGTGGTCAGGATCTGTGTGCAGGATAGGCCTCTTCCAATCAACCACCAGCATCATCCTGCTGATGTAATGTAAGTAAAATCTAGGATAATCCACTGAAGATGCACCATGAGGAGGACAGCTCTGAGGTCTGGGCTAATCATCCTGCAAATGAATGTGAAGGCAGCTTGGTCTACGCGCCAAGAGCAGGGCAGAGAGGGATCATACAAAAATCTCAGTATCTCAGAAGCAGCTCCATCCTTTTAACTTTCTGAACAGCAGAACCTGCATTTGCAGGAGCATCTGGCTGGCTATCCTTGGGAGAGCAGAGCGCTGCTCTGTCTCTAAAGCAACTCATGTTGTACGTTGCTGCTCGTTATCCAAATGAGATGTGACACTGCTTGATGAAGCTGCTGGGGGACTTGCTGGCAGGTGGTGACATTTCTCTTAGTCTTGTAACAAGCAGTGTTTTGTCTGTCGCATCACATGGTTCCAATGACTTGTTCTGAACTGACTGGTGCGTCTGTGTGTGGTACGAGAGGGTCTTCCAGGACACAGACGTGTGACTGTTGAAGACGGGCACTGTCCTTGGCTGACCTCGTTCAGATGTGCTGTCAGAAGCAAAGGTGCTCAAGCCCTCTGAAAATTAGTTCCTTAGTGAGTTTAAAGTAAATTACTGTCCTGTGTGACTGTGAATATCAGATGGCTGCTACTTGGTGAAGATTAATAAACTTATGTTTATTAATGCCTGTTATGTAAACCCAGTGTCTTGTGTCTTTCAGATTCTTCTTGGGGCACTTCCAGAATAAGCCGTAAAACTGAAGACGTTGCAGTGACTATTGGGAGTTAACCTTTCTTTTAATGACCTAAGCATAGACATCTAGATCTATAAATGCTTTTATAGATGTTTAAAAACAGGGTTTGACATTCATGACCACTATGGGTTTATTAAAGAAAAAAAATCACACAATAAAACCTCTTGCATCTAACACTTGAATGGGGCTACTGACGTCTTGTTTCAAAGAAGCCTTTTTAGGAGTTCTAGGACTTCAGAAATAAAATGGAAAGTAGAACAGAATTCTAGATTGTCCTAGGATTGTCCATATTTTTTTAGCTGTTCATTGAGTCATGGGAGGAGAATGAGAATATGAACGTGGCAAAGCCTCGCTAAAGTGAAGTAAGGTTGGCCAAGGAGTAAAGGTAAAGTGAAATTCAAAGCCCCTCAAGTAACTATGTGTCCAGTGCTATTCCCTGTCATTTCTTTGGGAGCAATTTGGGTAGTGGAGAAGATGGAATAAAATCTGTAAAGTCTTGAATATGAGAATGCTTTGTGTCTTTGTATTAAATGTTAACAACATTGTTAAATAAAGTAAGATTTTTGTATCTCACAATCCAACTATGTTGCAGGTCTCAGTCATTTCCTTCAGCAAGTTGCTGGGAACTCTGAGCGGCCTCCATGGAGTCACTGGTGCTCCCTTTGATGAAAAATGGCTTTGCTGGACTTTTATTTATATATAAATTTAACTAGATGTGAGAATAAATGGGCAGAGTACGTTCGCCCTGTCTCTGTAAGACAGAATTAGCCTTACTGTGACATATCCCAAATGCAGGCAGCTAAGAGAGCTCAGTTGTGTGGGATCTCCCTGCTGGAGTTGCAGAAATACCAGTTACTCTCTTAACCTACTGTTCTGCTTTGACCTGAAAGGGACATTAAAGTCCTGTAGAATTAACCACAGTAAATGGCCTTTCTGTTGTTCACTTGTTTCTCTGCTGAGCCTCCCAGAAAGGAGCTAGATGAGCTAAAGCAGTGAGGCCAAAGAGCTGTTTACTGGGAGTTACAGACAAGAGAAAGGCTTGACTAAGACCTAAACCAACATCCATCTGGCTCTCAAATCTTCCTGGTATTGACTTAAAAAGGAGGTACCACACAGACTCGACTTGTATTCTCCCATCATTAGTGCTTTACTACTCTGATTGTATGCATATATGTATATATTTTATATAAATGCATATATGGATTTTTAAGGTAGGGAGAAGGAGGGCACAGAGCAGTGCTTGAACTTCCACACTATCCTTTAGAGAACCTTGAGATGGTGAGATTGGGGATAGCTAAGCAGGACTAAAAAACTACCACCATTGTAGTTCAAGAAAGAAATTTCATGAAACCGATAGTAATTCAGACTTGATTTTTGCCCTAACCTGTGGTGTCAGTATTTCAGTTCCTCTGTGTCCAGGCTGTAGCAACCTTGGGAAGAAAGAGCTGCATCAATACAGAGCTCCAACGGCAGTTACTGTACCATGCTCCCTGTTAAATTGACAGACTACTATTAATTTAAGTTGGGAAGAAACAGCTCTGGATGAAATCTGAAGATAATATTGAGAATAAGTGTTTTAGGGGACTTTAGGAGATATAGCTATAAAACTTTTATTCTTAGACCATTTGTGAATTTTCTGCCAAAAAGCAACCTTTACTTATGTATTTTGACTTTAAAATAGTATTGGGTACATTATAAATTAAATTAACTCTTAACATAGCTTTATTTTTCATTCTTTTTATGACTCATTTCTTTTTTGCTTTTGTTTTGCCTTAATTTAGTTGATTTAAGGCCTGTCCAATTCTTAACAACTCTACTTCAACTGTCTATAAATAGAGATGCTATTTACTAATCTCCCCACTTTCTATGCTATGACAAAATAAATAAACAATGCTAACATACAGAAATCAGATCTGACCTCTTTATGGACTTTGCTTACAGACCTTTGAAAATAAAATCAAAGCAGAGTCTCTCTAATCTAGCTAAATTTGGCTTTCTGTTAATTTGTGTCTCTAGTTTCTCATCTCCTTGTCCACTCACTAAGCTCTTTTTCTCTTTTGAGACATACACCCTTGGCCTCCTAAACACATCAGACCAATTCATTACATAAAGCTCGTTTCATAAGAACCTAGGCTAAAAATTGGCCTCGAGAACTGCTGTAAAGACAAAGCCCCCATCAGGGAAAATCTCTAAGATATGGATCATCTAAAAATGAGTTAAATTGATAAAAGTAGAAAGGTAACTGACTCTGATAGGTAGAAGTCAAGTCGGTTTTAGAAGTGTGAGACTTGCAGCCTACAAAGTCTCTGATAATTCAACCGGACCATAATGCTTTAAGTGTCTGAACAGTCTTAACTACAAGAAGACAGTTTTCAGAAGCTGTATGAAAAGTATGTCCAAATATTTGATTTTGTTTTCTAACATAATCTAAACATGTTTTAATTCTTTGAAATGAGAACATATTTTATTGGAAAAAATAAATTATCTGAAATCATTTTTCTTCTCATGCTCTTTCAAGATAGCTGAGAATGGTGGCTGCTAAAGACTTAATTCAGTATTTTACTGTGCAAAGACCTTGTCCAGTTCTTTCCCCCTCTTAAATTATGGTTTTCAAGGTGAACAAAGTTGTTAAAATACTAGTTTGAAGTGACTTATGTAATGAGTAGAGAGTCCTACTACTGATATATATTATATATATATACACACACACACACATATTTTATATGTGTTAATCTTGTTAATCCTATCATCCTGTCTCCTTCCAATTCCAGTAGCTATGAGGTGAAAAACTAAATTTAATCTCAAATTTGAAAACTCTATTTTGGTATACTGTCATCTATAAAACAATTACCCAGGAGTCAAGAAGAGAAAGCTCATGCTGCAAATAGGACTTCAGGGTAGCCAGCCCTGCTCTTCCCTTCAACCAAGGCTCTAAGAGCAAGTGCATGCCCCTTTGGGGGGGATGTGGCTTTCTTATGTTCTTAGATCTCTTCTTACTCCAGCAAACTGATTTATTTCAAGAAAAATATCTTATAAAACTTACTATGTAAAATCAAGGACAAATCAAGTTCTGAATTGCTTATCCCTTTATACTGTCTATTCTGTTTCTGAAAAGGCAGCAATAATCAGGTTAAGATTGTTTCCCCTAAAGTACACTTTGACTTATGTTTCTGTAGAATTTTATCAATACTTTATTGACACTCTTCCCAGCTAAGATAAACTACCAGTACACTACAGTGAGACAGGGTGGGACAGTTTTCCCAAAGGAAGACAGGAATTACTTACCTGTAATGAGCATTATTAAAACAATGTTGCTCCTACTATTTTATTTTGGTATAGGGTACCTCTAGAAAGGAGCTGTGAAGATTCTTCTAGTGAGTAGTGCAGCCTTTCTTCCTCTTGGAGGTGCCATATATTGCAAGTAGGAATATGCAGAGGTCACTAAAAGCATGAAAGTTTCAACTCTGTTTTTTTTTTTTGAAGGTGCTCTCTATGGGAAGAAACCAATAAAATCAAACTTGGAAAAAAAGTACTTCTCTAAAATTAATTTTATATGCAGTTTTAGTAAAGGTCAGCAATTATGGCACTTATGGCTAAAGTGACAAAGTCTCAGTATTTATCAGTCCTTTTCTTCACATTCATATGGCCTGACTGAAAATGTTGGCAAATACTGTCAGTATCCCAATATATTATTACAAAATAAGAGTTTCAATACAAAGTCATGTACTTGAAAAAAAACAAAATTTGAAAACACACTGATGTAGATGTAGAAATAAATGTCAGAAGTTTTCTGAAAGCTTCCTTTCCACAGGTGGCTGCAATTTAACTTTTCTTTCAGTCATTTTTTTTAATGTCATATTGCTGGAGATCAGAATTTGGTCTCAAGATATCCGAGGAAGGATTTCATCCGATACAAAAGAGACGAGTATTGTGCCTGAAAACACAAAACACAAAAAAGAGCTTTAATAAACATTACATTAAAATATTTGAGAGTTTAACATACAGTGTGAACTGCAGAAAAATGAAATGCTCTGTAGAAAAGGTTGGAGACAGTAAATACTTTTTGAAAACACAGATATAATTTCTTGCAAAGAAAGCTTCTGTAGACCTTTCAAATGCCCAAAAGTGCTGATGGTTTTGCTCTCTGAATGTTTTAGTATATTTTGCTTCTGATGTGTATAAGCCAAGAATGGAAAACTTTGCCCAGATGAGTTCACTCTGCACTTTCTTCTTGCTATACGTGTCTCCTACCTTTGTGCCAGGGCATATAAGTGACACACCAACCAAACAGATCTTGATTTCTTATCAGTTAGGTAAGGCCAAGTTCACTAACAAAGTCTATTTTAATAACTTCATTGTTATGAGGTATTGCAAACAGGTACAGTACAGTGGGGTTTTTTGCGGGGGAGGAGGGCGGGAAGAGGGGGAAAGGGGATCATTTCAATTTAGGGTTTAATTTGAAACTGAAATGTGTCCTTAGTGTAGATTTTATAAAAGAAGGGCTAGGGAGAGCTTGTGAAGCCTAAAGATCATTCTCCATTGTCAATATGAAAAGCATGTTGATTAAGTTCTTTTCTATTCCTTCTTTGCTTCCTGGCCTTGCTTCTACTTCTTACATGCTCTCGTTTTGTTCTCTCTTGTTTGCAGAGAAGCTCCTTGTCTAGCCAAGTGGGAAAAACATCCTGTCAAAATTCTAGTTTAAGTGCACACCAGATTGTTACTGAGTTCTCAGCTTAAACAAAACAAAGTATCAATCAGCTCTCCTGCATACCTTTCCTCTTTGTGGCATCTTCTCAGAGAATTCTGCCAATCATTTCCCTAAGTAAACAGAATTTTGTTCTCTTTAAGTCCAAAGTCCAAACAGCTCTGTTTTTACCTTCCCAGCCTTCCTTTGGATCCTGAACTCTTGTGAGGACTGTGACCCAAACAGCCATATTCACCACCAATTTTTCCGTGATTGTGAACAGGTCAAGCACAGCATTAACACTGATTTATATAAATATTTCTAGTGTCTGCAGTTGGTTGGTAACACTTTTCTAGGAGTTTCCTGGATTGCAGGCACAATTACGCTCTCCCAAATGATCACAAAATAATTGAAATGATTCCAGAGTACCAGGGTCTGGAAGCATCAGACTTTAGCTGGTTGTTGTAAACCTCATTTGCCACCTATAGTCAGCGAGATGGCCTGTAACATATCTGTTTTGATGCTACTTACAATCACCTTCACAGAAACTTCAGGAAAATGATTTTGAAATATGAGATCCTTAACTATAGTTCTTCATGAATGACCATAAAACACTGGTGGATTTGCTTACACTGAAGAATATTTCTACTTTTCTCTTCTTGTAAAGGTGACTATCAATCTGCCTCTTGTTAAAAGCCATTTTTCCAAGAATATTGTTTTAGAGAGGGAGCTAAGAATGTTTCATGGCTAGGTCAGGACATCCATTACATACTGAATGGTCTTAGTCTGTGTCTTCATGGGGTTTTGATATGGCTGTGAAAGAGACTACTACACTTTGCAGAGCCCAGCTAGAGTTTCATCCAAGATGCTGGGGAAAGGGAGAAATCAAATTAACATTCTGTTTTGGATACTTGAATTTCTCATTATGACTCTATTTCCAGGAAGTCTGGAACAATATTTGCATTGACAGATGGTCTAAAAGTGATTTTAAAAATTGCATTTAAATATCCCTTCCTTCACCATCTACTCTTAAGAGGTTCTTTTTTTAAGAGATTCTTTTCATAAGAGCCCTATAATTGTAATAGGTTAATTTCCTGAATATCTCATTACTTGGTCCAATTCTAGAAGGAAAAAAGGAAAAAAAAAAAAACCCCACCTTTTTATTTCTATTACATTCTAATTTTAAAAATGTATCAGAAGACAGTATCAGTTGGTGTTAGATTTGTAGATCTGCATTCCTGAACTGATCAATTCAAATTTCATATGTATCTTCTCTGTATTTCCCCCTCAGATCCCCAACATTTTTTTAAAATTCTTGATTTATAAGATGAGGTATACGCATACATGAAATCCTTTCTTTTGTAGAGAAATATTCCTATTAAAATAAACAATTCTGCCCTTTAGGTGGTCAACAGAGCTAATATCTGTAACAAAATGTTTTGCTACAATGGTTACATGATGGTGTCCTAAGTTTACATGGTTACAACTACTTTGTCGGGAATCTATTTCCCTAGTAAATTATAGACAGCATTCAAGGTATTCTGTATGTATTCTTTATATATTAAAGATAAATGCACCATTTATGAATATTCATAGAAATGTAACTTTCTCCCTAACCACATTCTGAATTCACGCTGAATGAATTCAGCATGACTCTTCAGCTGCTGTTTTTTCCTACCAAAGCCTCAATCACCTGAAATACTTCTGCAAAAGAGTTTCCTTAGGTCAGCTGTCAAAATACAAAGGCCGGGTACTTACTAGGCAGATAGATAATCTCAAAATGGATCAGGTTATAGAAATCTAAACTTTAGTTCTGAGAATTGTATGCTCTAATAGGACATGGGTGCTCCCTTCAACTTTGCTTAAAGCATTTCAGTAGCTGCCAAATGGAATGGTGCAAGCTTTCTCAGATGTCCAGGCATCCTGCTTGCATGCCCTATTTAAGAAAACTGTATTAAAGTGAATTTCAGATGGATTAAAAGAAATAATTTCTTCCATTCTGACTTACTGAAAGTCACTACAACTGAAACTTACACAGAGATGCACTCAGAGAAGATGAAGAAGTTAACTGAAGCCCGTTGCAGTGTTTTTTGCATGTTTTCCAGTGCTCACCTTGCTTCCTGTACTACTGTTGCACCTTCTAGTAGGATTAACAGTCATTAAGGAACTTGAGATTAGTTAATTGGCTCTTTAATGTGACCTCAAAGCACAAGGCTGAAGATTAGTAAAAGTAACTATAAACAATAAACAGTGTTACTTGAAGCATTTCTATCTGAACTGAGCCAAATTTAAAATTATTAAGTTCCAAACTGAAACTAGGATTTAAGTTGGAAAAATTCTAGTTACTCAGATATGCATTCTTTATTCCTAGACAAAACAAATTATCTGTAACAGTGATTGACAGGAAGAGGAATATAAAATGCGGACACCAAAGTCTAGACACTAGGGAGATGAAAAAGATTTGATTTTATAGTGATAATTATTGAGATGGCCTATTTTAAGCACTTGTCCTAATATCTCAAAAAAATATACTCTTAGAATAAATGTCACAAATCAAAACAGAAGCTGACTGCATACTAACCAATTTGTATTTCTTTTTGAGCTTTATCAAGTTGGCGTTTGCTTTTAAGCGGCTTCTTCTCCCTTTTAAGATTCTGCTAGCATGTACAGATCTGGGTAATAATTGGTGGGGTTTTGATCAATGTGAGAACACCCATCATAGCTCGAACAGACTGGATTTCAATACTGACGTATCAACAGGCTTCTCCAAATGGACCACATTCCAAAGTAAATAGCCATTGGTTTATAACTTACTAGTTAACCTGAATGTACCAAGCAAAACAAACAATGGGATAATTTTAAATGGGAAACAATAAGTGATGCTGTTCAAACTATCCCATATAAACTGAGCAATCATCTAACCTTGGCTTGCAAAACAGACTGTTAACTTACAGGTACCCTACACAAACCATTAAACATTTAAAATATGCAGCCTACATTTGCAAAAGGAAACCATAAATCAGAA
>JAWLRI010000208.1:161544-190631 GCA_034781795.1 Crypturellus tataupa
AATGAGCAAAGTTCAAGCAAAGTTCATCCGAAAGGAGTGATTTGCCACCCTTGCTGGCTCAGCACTGGACATCTTATTGTATACCTCCCGCTGGACAGCTACTGTGTGGCTTATCAGCGGCCCAGCACAGGGAGTGCAACAGAGTTTGGCTGCCTGTCTTCACTCCGCTCCAGCCTCAGTCACTCCCCTTTGCAGCTGCGAGGAGGGCAGATTGTGTTGCCCAGGGAACTGTGGAGGAGCAGGGTCTGTGCATACCAGCCATCCTGGAAGTGGCAACTGTATAGCACCCCAAGCAAGCTTCTGTAATGCCAAAACTTCTGTTAGGTTCTAGGTTTTCTCTAAGTTTCTTCTTTTCCAGGCCATTCTTCCACAGTTGCATAATACAACAGTCCTTAGCTTTGCCTTTCTTCAGCTTTGGTGTTAGCTGTCACAGCCCCATTCATGATAGTAAAATGGCAATTGCTGGTTTAATGTTTTAAATTGCCCAGTGTGAAGCCCTTCATCTTTTGTTTGCTTTGTGCTGCTTTCCATCTATCTGAAATTCGTTCAAGAGTAGAGCTGCTTGCATTAAAATGTGGCCCTTTTTATATTGAAAAAGAATTCTATAAAGTGGTATGGTATAACTCAGTATTTATTATCTCTTGCCATTACTGTTAGGTCCAATTGAAAACTTCCAAAATATTTTTCCAAACTCCAGACTTGCAAAAATGAGCTAGATCTTTCGGGTACATTTCTTCTGACTTATTCCTGATAATAGATTTAAAACCCAAGTGCTTTCTTCAGGATTACTTGACATTCTTCTCTATGCTGTTGTGCCCAACTAGTCTTAACTATCTAACTAATCAACTAATCTGAAGCTATATATGTATTTAAATGCAGGTAACATGCCCACTCACTAGGCCCAAAAAGTCTATTGGCTAGTGATATTTCTTCAGATATGTTTGTTGTAATTCTGCAGTGCTATATGTATCCCTTTTTCTATTTCATCTTAAGTAGCTTACTGTTCCTGCAAGGATACTGTTAATTTGAAATTCTATTTTAATTCTAAAACAAAAGTTCTACCAGACAGAGCTATAAAGATGTCCTGAAATGATAAGGAGATCACTGTGAACATTTTTATCATTTCTTTATGTTCAATTATACCTGTAGGGTAAATGATGAAGAGATCCTAAAATAAAATGACTAGATTTCAAGACTATTTAAAACAACAGTGCTCGAAATACTTTTCAAACAGATTTCTGTGTTTTTGTTTATTGTGCACAGTCCTGTAGATCAACAACAACAAAAATATTAACTTTTTTTTGCTTCTGGGTTTTCTCAACAAAAAAAATTATGCAAAAGCAAAATGCAATATTCTGCTAAACTTGCAACAAAGTCTGCAAAAAAATGATTTCAATTGATGTTACTGATGATCAGCTTTCTCTGATTCTTTAAACTGCCACAGAGGAAAGCCGACAATTTTCCACTGGGCTAGAGAGTCTCCTACTGAGTGTTTTTTTTGTTGTTGTTGTTGTTGTTTTTTTTTTGTGTGTGTGTGTGTTTAAATCTGGCTTCAGGGCTGTAAAGAAAATCAAGAGGGTCTCTGCTTTGTGTAACATTAAAATATATTTAAATATTTGTTTTGCTGGGCTTAGTTAGAAGACTTGGAGTCAGCAATCTTTTAGCACACTGTCTTGCTTTCAGTTGTACAATTAAACCCTCTGGAAAGTTTTCAACTTTGTTAATACTCATTTTTTTCCATTGGTCTCACTGGTCTGGGTTGTGAGTAGCATTCGCTGTATTGTGTGGGCACTTCTTTACTATTTGCTTTTGCATTTGCTAGCAAAGCAAAGTTTTGGCCCAGACAAAGTAGTTATTGAATTAGTGTTTAATTGGAGGTGACTTGTATGTTGTAATATAAATCAGCACATTGTTGTAAACATATAAATGCCAAGGGCCTGAACCTGGTATCAAACATTAAATTCCTTCATATTTGTCAAAGGAATACATCAAATAACATATGATATCAAGTGTGCCGTAAACTTCTTGGTGGGAAAGGAGTTTTGTTCTCTTTCCCAAATGGTTCAGTGGTAATGACTCATGTTGCTTTTAGCCTCAAAAGTACAATAGCAGTTGTTAAGAAGACAAATAGGAGCTCTCCTTTTCTTTATGAACAGGTGATGAAAGATTTTAAGAGGAAAAAAAAAAAGGAGGCAGCACATATCTCAGATGTCCCCCTCTCATAGACAGAAACTCAGTTCAAAGTTCTGAGTTCTGCAGCAATAAGCTTGACCAAAGGTGAGTGAAGAAACACCTGTAAAGGGAATATCACAACTTTTAGCTGGCCCTGATGTTTTTTTGTCCCCAGTGCGAAAGGAAAAAATATGGAAGTGAGGAAAGGAACCTGACAGATTTCGGTCTGGTTTATGATTGCATCTGTTTGAGCTTTACCATGCCCATGTTCTTTGTGGCTTCCTTTAGAGAGAGTTTTTCCTCATCTTGTCTGTGCTGGATTCCCTGCCTCTAATGCCACAAAGTTGAAGCAAAGGAAAGCGTCAACATTATAGACATGAGGATCAATTTAAGTGAGTGGCTCCCTGTGGCAGAAGTTTATGGAAGTGTACTTGCTATTTCTAATACTAAGAGACATATCCTGCCTCCTTGTCATTACATTCAAACACGTAATTGCTTTGAAAGTTTAATGAGATTAAAGCTTTAATAACAGAACTGCATTTCTTTCATTTTGCTCAAGCAGATATAGTACATTTTGTGCTGGGGATTATAACATCTTTTGTTTGTTTTTACTTTATTATATCCCCTTTTTTTCCAGTGTAAAAGGAGGTATTGAGTACACTGCTTTTCATATACTAGTCCTAAGTTAGATGTGAGTGTCAAGGTAAGAGGTAGTTGAAATGTTGGTATGTAAGTTAGGAAATGCACAGCCCATTTTGTTTATTTATTTATTTTTGTTACTAACTTGTGTTGTTGTCTTGGTTTGATCTCTGCTGCTTGGTTGTATCCTTCCAATGTAAACACTTGGGTGTCTCTAACCCCACTGTAATACAGAGAACTGTTAACGATGATCTTGGTACATTTTGTGAACACTGCAAGTATGTTTCATGGCACTCTTATAAGCAGTAGAAAATTACTCATTTAAGTGATTAGTAGATCAACAGATACTTAAAATGTCTTACCCAAGACCACAGGAAGGCAGTGAATAATGTTGAGGAACTACCATCTAGGCCTCTTGACTACCAAGTTTGTACCATGCTCACAAGATGATAGCAGATGTGGAAATGATCCCTCCCTGCACTGGGCAATAGTTAACTCCAGTGCCTTCACGTTACTGATAAACCTGAGAATTGCAATGTCAGAAAGTGTAACCCAACTGAACGTGTGCGGAGAGCACAGGTGATTGGGTAGTGTGTTGATTTGGTTCACTGTTTTTTACCTCTACTTGCTGATGCTTGGGTATTCTTGGCCGTAAAAGTGGAAAAAAAACCCAGCTTTTCTATTGCTATGAACATGCTGGACTCAAAGTTGATCCATCTGAGGAAACAAGAGCTTTGAAAGTTTTCATAAGGGCAAGGTGAAATAATAGCGTATGAAGAGTCTTCCTTTTCTCAGCAGCTTTTAGGCATTGTTCTTGAAGACAGATAAGAAGAGGTAACTTGTAGGACAACATCAGATCTTTGAACAAAATCTCTGGTGTCAAGCTTTCCACTTCTCAGTTACTCTCAATTTCCATCTCTTTATGGGATTTTTAGCCTGTTATGAGATGAAGTGTTAAAATTTCTAAAGGCTTTCCATGTCACCCTTAAACAAAGGTTGTTTTGACATCAAGTTCAGCCAATGTCCAACTAGACATGATTATTAATTTTCTGTAATACCACTAGTTTCCCAGAATTGAAGTTTTTTGTGCAACACTCATTTCTCCCACCTTCTCTGAGTTCTAGCCCTCAGCATTTTAAAAAAACAATTCAGTATGTGACTGAATGGAGTTTTCAGAGTGCTTGGGAAAAATTATGTCTTCCACCTTCTCTGAATTCTAGCCCGCAGGATTTCAAAAAACAATACAGTATGTGACTGAATTTAGTTTCCAGAAAGCTTGGGGAAAAAATATTTCTGAGAAACAGGAGCTGCTGCCTTTCTTCTCAGTGGGTGATGTTGCAGAACTTAACAAATGAGATTGTTTCATTTTAGTTGGGATATGATTAAGGAATTGAATGAGTGCCGTTGTAATTTCCCAGTCTGCCTAGTGGCTAAGTAACCCCAGACAATTACAATTTATAAGTTGATAGAACGTCTGTGATAGAAAAAGTGACAGGAGCAGTAACAACTGTACTGCTTAGATAAGCCCTTTTTTTTTAATTAGATTTAGGTGGTATAGTCTTCTCACACATTTGTAACAAAGCCAAAGTGCAGTAATACTATCCAAGTGAAACAAATGAAAACAATAAATTAATATTTGCAGGACTAATAGCTCTGAAACCCAGGCAAGGCAGAATTTGCTAATGACATTTACTAATGACAAAAAATTTGAAAGGCAACATCAAAACAAAAGAGCATTTGAACATAATGTATGAAGAACCACATAACCTCGAACAGTGGAGTGATAGGAATTGGATGAAGTTTGATAGGTGAATTGCAAAGTCACATTCTAGGAAATAATAAAAAATGATAAAAACAAAAAGACTTTCAATTTGCAGAAAGAGATGCGGTAAAAGATGTAAGTGAAGTCATTCAATTACTTGTGTACTATGGACCAGCATATGGTCATATGAAGGCATTACCATACAAAGGCAAATGAAATCTTAAAATTCCTCTGATTTCTCTCTCAAAATTCATGGAGGAAGCCAATTCTCATCAGGGAGAGGACCTGTTTAAGGTAAAAGACAGTGCTGATACAATAATGAATGGAAAGATACGTGTGTAAAACAAAACACAGTTTCTAAAACAAAACCAAGATAATTTTAAGCTTGGATTCTGATGCTTCTAGTGGCAGGGAACAAAAGTTGATGTTCAGGTCTTCTTTTCCAGTCATGTTACAAATTCTGTTCCCAAAATCACATTAAAGCATCAGCAAAAAAAGAGGGATTACATCTTAAAGGAAAACAAAAGACAAATTGCTAATTCTATTGGGTTCACTAGGTTGATCCAATTCAAAATGGGCACTGTCAGATTTGCCTAGGCAACAGATACAAATGAGTTATAATTAATCTGAGGTGGATGATTTCAAAAAGAGGATCTCTAATGCTGTGTCTCGTCTGGTCTGCTCTAGGCTTAGATGAACTGAAAGCACGAGTCAGCAGACCATAACTTTGCAAATTTCTTCCAAAATATGACTCAAGTCTTAGCAGTGAGATCAGAGCCTTTGGGAGGGGGGGGAAGTTAGAGACTCCATATTCTCCAAATCCTATGCTTATACAAAGACCATTAAAAAAAGAATTGCTTGCAACAGAAGTTTGTTCTACTTCTGTAATGTGGTTTCTGGTTGAAGTTACCTATTTATTTCTAATAAACTGTAATTGTAGGTGAACAATTACAATTGCTACGCAATTCCAGTTTAAAAAAATACTTTCAGTTGGTTATAAATGCAGAAAAAAAATGAGGCTTTAGACAAATGTCTTTAAGCCAATGGTCTGTATGGACGAATTCCGTTAATCCTCTGTCCTTTCCCCCCCAGATTTCTACCTGCGCAGTCCATTTGTTTCCCAGAAGGAAAGAACAACAGGTTGTTTTTCAGTGTTTAAATACTGACAGTATTTAAAAGCTCTGATGCTTTTGTGTTTTTCAGTTTGGCAAGAGGACAGATTGCAAGTCAGGAGTATGCCTGTGAAAACTGACCTAAATTTGACCAAGCCTTTGACAAAAGAAACTCACTTGTCATGTTCTGAGTAGATGTTCTGAACCTCAACAGTAAAATAAAACAGCGGGTGGGGAGAATGAGAGAGACTGGGGGAGAAGATGGTAGGAGAAAGGGGATGTGAACAGGAAACTAGGACTGGCCTTGTGGGAATGTATCTAAGGGATGGAGGCTTCCCGATGGGAAGCAACTACGAAATGCTGAACTAAGAAGATAGTGGAAACTCCTTCAACTGAAGGAATGTGGTCCTGGCAAGTCCCTGAACTGCAAGCATGAGAAAGTTGGGCGAGACAGAGCTGTAATTAAGCTTGTCAGTGTGAAAGAAGGACTTGTGCACAGACCAATGGTGTGAATGCATGCCCGTTATCCACAAGCAACCAAGTGTGGTAGAAGATGCATGGACAGTAGCACGTAACCAATCATAGTGTATGCGTACGTGTGGCTAAAGAGCTTGCGGAAATGTGCTAGGTATATAGAGCGCTGTAACACGGAATAAAGCAGCACTGCTTGATCATATTGATTGTGTCTGTGGTGTCCATGACTCCTGCATCATGGCCCTATGAAGATGTTGGGACCTGCTGTGGGGGAGTAAAGACAGATTTACAAAAAAAAAAGGCTGGTGTGCGTGGGGTGACTATATTGGAAAAACAAAACAGAAATGACAGGATGTATGGGATGTGAGAAACTTGTGTGAGCAAAAACTGTTCCTTGTAGGACTGGAGATAATACTTCTCCCCCTGGTAGGGTATTAAAAAAGGAAGAAGGAACTACTGAAGCTCTTCTGTGATGAAAATCATAAATTATAGAATAAATCAATCTTTTCAGGTTTGGCCAGCTTGCTGTAAATAAGGCATCTCTGAAATAAGGAGGAAAAGAAATGATGAGCCACTGTTATATTAAACTTGTCTTCCTATTGCTTCCCTGAGATATCTACATTATGGTCTACTTGCACATTCTGCACAGTAAGATCTGTATTTCAAAGGAAGATTCAGCGTATTCATAATTTATATTACCTAAATTCAGTGCATAAAGATAAGTGGCACAAATCTTCCTGCGAGTGAAGGCTGCTCCTTCCTCAAATGAGGGAACTGGCATCTGTGGAAAAAATAGCACCCACTCAGAATTAGAACCCTTGTAAGGTGTATGTATAAATGCAAAAAGTACCAATTAAGGTGATGCAGCTGACATTCACTATGGCATTTTTTTGTTTTTGTTTTTAAATGCTTAACTGACAAAATTCATTAATTAAACACACAAAAAAAGTATGCTAAAAGAATGAATAGCTGTCGGAAGCCCAGATTTTTCAGTTACTACTGACTTGGGCTAGCTTTGAGCAATGAAAAAAGGCTCAAATGTTGTTTGGGGAACATACATAGCAGTTTGTATACTGTGACTTGTCTATTTAGACTGTGTACTTTTCAGAACAGGATAAATGTTGTTTATGTGCAACTTGTAGTGTGTGCTGTTGCCACATTAGGTCTCTAAATTCTGTCGTAATAGGTAATAAAAAGGGTTAGTAGTAACTTGTAATATAAAACATTTTAAAATTCTTGGTCCCCATTGATGCATTTCAGAGCACCCCAGTTGAATGTTGCAGGCTGGGTGTTGCTAACACAATGGAAACTCTTGTTTTGTTGTAAAATCCTTGTGGTTTTGCAGAAATCCATTCTTTTTCCTTCAGAGTGACTTGGACATGCAATACAGTGATTGTGAAAAAGTTTGTTATTTCCATGCACTTCTTGCTCCAAGTAGGTTCAGGTCTCTAGATACATTTTTGTTGAAGCTGATACATTTCCAGCAGTCCTGGCTTCCCCTTCTTCTTTTAACTTATCTGGTTGGCTTATTGCAGGCAGTCTCTAATGTCCATTTAATTTCCTACCACCTCCTAAAAGCCTGGGCAAGATGTTTAGCTAAAAGAAAAATAGCTAACTGGGATAAATTTATCATGGCCTGAGTGCATGGGAATCTGTAGAATTATACCTGCAATGATCCCAGTCTAATACACGTGGCAAATTTGTGACTGATGAAAGAATTTGGCTCAGTCTGCAGGCATGTGGATGAACTGCGAGACTGAAATTTTCTGCTGCAATGGAAGAAAGAAGAAAATTTATCTCCCACTCTCAAACTTCAGTTTCATCAGCTGCCTTGTTCTGATCTGCAGCAAGTGTCAGCAATCACACTTTAAATGGTGACTCTTTTATATAAGGAAGGAGCACGGGTGTTGATGTTCCTAATGCCTGCCCCCGTCTCCATTAGAAGTGATGCTGCAGCAAACCAAAATAGTGAGCATAGCTAGCAAAAATGTTCTCTTGCAATCAAAGCATAAATAGCACTTTGACACCTTTACACTGATGATTGCAGGGGTTGTGTGAGACTTTCTTTGGGTTGCAAGGCAAGTGAAAAGACAAATTACTTTTAAAAAAAAAAAGTGGAATCTGTGGAGCAGAGGCCTCAAACATGCTGGTTCTTCACTAGCTGTCTCACAGATCAGCCAACAAGCTGCAGCTTTGTTCTTTAGGCCTCTAAGCCTCTCAGGGCCATTAATCTGGTCTTGGTAGAAGTGGAGGCTTTGTAAAAAAAAAAATTCAGAGGATTTAGAGGTAAGTGGAAATAAGGTAAAAATTAACTGAGGTTAGCCAAAATAGTTCATGTCAGAACAATGGTATATATTTTAATTAAAAAAACTTTGAGGGAAAAAAAAAGGGATCTCTTGGGACTTGAGTCACACAGGAGATGAAGGCTGACAAAAATGGCAAGATGAGGAGGGAATCTGGAACTTTACTGTTTATTTGTGATACTTGGATTGTGTCTAGGGAGCCCATTAAACTGGTTGCCTTGTGTCACAATCCTCCTTGTATAATCCTGCAAAAAGTTAATTTTCTATTATTGTATAAACTAGACCAAGGCTTAATCAGCCTATTTAGGATGCTGTTTGCAGAGTGCATCTAAAAGCAAAATCTGTCAGTTCTCAATTTTCTGATTGTTTTACATAGCTAGTATCTAGATGTGCTTGAAAAAATGCTCTGAGAGGTGGGCAGAAAATCCAGCTGTGTTGTTTTGAATAGGTGGACTCCCTCCTTATCTTCAAACTGGGAGAACAGGATCAGTTTGTTCTGAAAGTCAGACGGATAGTGGCTGAAAAGAAATAGATTTTGGTAGAAATCCCCCAAAGTTTGTCAGAGAAAGCAGCATTGTCTGTCATCTGATAGCAAGTGGCCAGACAGGGGACTTGTTCTGTAGTTGGGATCTGCTAGAAGTGTTCTCCAAATCATGCAGAACATTAATTTCAGCTGTGTTTCTGCCCACCTTGAACACCTGCAAACAGATGAGCTGTTACAAAGCTGGAAAGCTGAAGGAAGGGGGAACAGATCTGAGGGTTGGGGTTGCTTGTTGAGAGGCTTTATTTTTTAAATTACTTAGCTTTATGCTTCTAAATTTATTTCCTCCTCCTGAGCAAGCTTAAAAAGCCTGCTGCAATGTTTCTGTTCTTCAGTCATCACATTATCTTCCCTGAGTTTTGAGGTAAAAATAATAAAAAAAGAAGTATAAGCCACTGGCAATCTCTGATCTGAGATTGTTCAGTGATAGCATCGTGTTTACTTCTTTTAAAGGAAGTTTTCCTGCAAATACTGTTTGGCAGCTACTTATTATGTATGAGGACCACCTCCTGAAGGCAAACTATCTCATATAGTAGGAAGGAACTACATGCAGTTCTTAACATAGGCTAACAAAAGCGTAAATGGTTTTATTAGTGCTGTACATATAGATTGTATATGCTTTGAGGGTGGGTTTTTTTTTTAAGTAGCTCTATTATATGTGCGTGTTTGTGCATGCATGTAACTGTGTACATGGTGCAAAACAAAACAGAGGTTAAAGAAAGGTGATGAACTTTTGTTATCTTATACTTTCTGCCATAAATGACTACAAAGGGTGCTGGTAGTGGATAGCCAGGCCTAGTTAGCTTATTAGATCTCTTTCCCAGGTATATCTGTTAAGCTTATTTATTTATTTGCAGTGCAGAATGAGTGTCCTCTGCTTATCCACAAAGGAGTAATCCCAGTGGAAAGCAACTCCTGCTCTCTTCAGTACCAGTCAGCAGTTGGAAAAGGAGCTTGCGTCACGCTGGAGTTGTGAGTTCAGGCTTGGCAAACTGTTCCTAACCCAGGATTAGTGTTAGGGTGGTGCCTATAGACCATGGCCTCACCGTTCTGGAAACTGATAAAAACATCAGATAGAAACCTTGATCTTGCCTGTGTAATATGTGTGGTTTAGGTATAATGCCCATGCATGTGCATTGAATAAAATGTTAATTACTGTGCTGCCTAGGCCAGATGCATGTTTCATCTCAGTGTTTGAACCTTAAGTGCAGCAGTCAGATTGGGGTGCCCTTGTGACCATGCAATACATATGTAAAACAGATTTTTGTCCTAAAGAGATTGTATTTTCTGCTTATGAAAAGAGTCAATCCGGTGAAGAAATGATTATGATTATTAGAATAACCAGCATTTCCAGAATACCAGCAATTTCCCTGTGGCTGAGTGGTATGAAGGAATCCTCCTTATCCTAAGCATTACAGTGGCTGGAAGGAAGCTGAGGTTTATTCCTATGTATTTTTGCTAAGTTCTTGCTAAAGGACAGCATGGGGAAAGGTCAGGTGTATGAGGGAACATTAGAGTGATGAATAGTGAAGTGGTGGTACCTAGTAGACTGTCTTCCCTGGCTGCTGTAAGCATATCATTATGGCTTGCCTAGGGGCATTCAGTGAAGGTGAAGAGGCTGCAACTTTTAAACAGATATTTCTTTAATCTCCTTGAATAAGAAAATGAGCAGCAGCCCACACAGCTTTTCATTCTGTGATGGTAACTTAGGTAATTTGTTTGTTCCTATGTTGTTACCTGAAAGGCGTAGCTAAGGATCATAATACTAAATGTGGAGTGTTCATGTGCAGGTTCACAATCGTGGTCCTCCAAATCATCAGCTAAAAGTGAGGTCTTTTCTTTGCTGCAGTTAAGTCGCGGCTAAGTAGTCCAGATAGCTTAGACCAGCACTACAGCTCCCTTTCCAGTGGGCTGTGCTCTAACCCTTAGGCTTCACAGTCTTAGACTCCCTTCTTTTGGGCTTAATAATTCCTAAGTTTCTTTTTTGAACTGTGGCAAAGATTCTGCACGACTTTTCTTGTCTATGTCTCCTTGGGCGCTTTCACACTTATTGATGCTTCTTCCATTTTCATTTTAGGCACTGATGGGTACACAAAAGTGAGCTCAAGACACAAATGCCTGTGCCGCCCCTCTGCTGCGGATTCCTGCCTTCCAGCAAAGCTGTTGGAGTGAAATGTGTGCCCTGGTTTTTGTTACCTTACTACAAAGCCAAGCCTTTAGCTGGTTAATAAAGATGCGTCCAAGTTAAGGCACCAGACACAGGCACACGTTTTCTCCTGCTGACTTTGCTGCAGGAATGGGAGTTCCAGCATTAGGTAACAGCTAACAGCTGCAGGATGGTAACGTCTTAAATTGCTGCAGCTGTTGCTAAGTGACTGAGCTAAATTCAGCATTTTAATTAGCAAATTTAACAAATTATTTTACCATACAGGTGCTAATTTATTACCTTAACTATAAATACAGTTGTCTTCTTTTCTTCTTTGAATTTGAGGCCGCTTGGCAGCAATGGGAGCAAATTAATTTGAATCCCTAACATGGTCTGGTTTCACCATTCTTTCATAGCTGCTAAGATTTTTATCTTGCCATCTGATTCCTTTCATTGCAGTTTGCAGTGATCATGAGAGCCATACAATACTGGAGTTGCAAGCCAGTCTCTGTTGGGAGCAAATAAAATAATTATTTGGCAAACCAATCAAGAAACATTCACGTCTGTGTCTCTGCTTTAGCTGTGTAGCTTGCTTCCTTCTGGCTTGCAAGCATCAGTGTTAATATTAGCCTAGCATTGTGAAAGTGCTTACTCCACATTTCGTAATCGGAATGAGTACTGGATTTTGTGATACTGCTTTTCTGCCAATGTCAAACGGATTTTAGGCAGAGCAACCCTCACACGCTCCTGCCGAAACCTGGCAGGTCCTGCAGCAACACGTTAAAACAGGAGCTCGCAGCTGGATGCTCTTTGCTCTGGGCATCGTTTGTGAATTCGGAGGCTGGTGCGAGGCTACCTCGCAACTGGATACTCATGAGAATAAAAGAGCTGAACTGAGAAAGATTAAGCAGTTCTTTGTGCACTCTCTCCTGTGAAGTAGAAAGAACTGGGAGCTTCATTGTTTTGTAACCACCTAAAGTTAAAGGATCAGAACAATTATTTTAGCACAGTCCTCTTGGATATAGCTTTATTGAATGCACTCTTCCCAGAAATTTAGGCATAAGTACAAAAAAGCAAAAATCAGTCATACCCAGATTGTGAAACAGAGCTTTTGTCTATCACTTGACTTAAATGTTTCCGGCCCCAGCTCTGAGGGAGCAAGTAGCTTTCTCACTCTTTCAAATAGAGTCCACAAGTATCAGCAGTTGCCTTGCTTTCTGCATGGTTCTTTCAAAATTATTAATCCTATGCCTTGAGGCCTTTTTCTGTATACAGTCATTTCCATTTTCCTGTCTAGGTGGGATAAAGGCCACCATCAGCAGAGAATAAGGTTCATGTTTCCCTTTGAGGCTGCTGTACTAGCTGCAATGCCTTCAGACAGAGTATTCTTTGTATGACTATATTAAATGAGGTCCACTAGGTTTCTGTTTGCTAAAATTGTCAGTTTTTGGATGCACGTTAGAGGATTGATCTGACAGGGAGATGGGAACTCCTGAATTCAAGAACCATAATTGCTCTAGTTTTGCTATGTGGCCTGAGGTTACTCTTATCTCATATTCCCCATCTGCAATGCTGCTCACAGGATTCTTTGGTGATTATGCTCATGAAGTTAATTATGTTGTAAGAATTGATTAGTTTGATAAGCCTCTCTCTATATCCCAGAAGATACTTCAAAAAGAAAAACAAAATAACGAATCTTAAAACTGTTAATTAAGAAACCCAGACAACTCAGTGAGATTCGGGACAGAAACCTCATCAGATAAATTATTGTCGGAGACAGAATGGTGCTCCAGGCATTTTGTCCTAGCTGAGCTGCTGCTTCCATTGCTAGTGCAACTTAATGTATCTCATTTCATATGTGTATATTTGCACTGTGATCCAATAACATTTATTTGTTAAAACTTCACATTTCCCGTGTCCTGCAGAATGACCTGTGACTCATCAGCAACGGGGCGCCTGCTGGGGCACACATCATATCAAAGGAATTCTAGCTCTCTTGGCAGGCCCCAAGTGAGAGCTGTCTCTGGTGGAGTTTTAATTTTGAGCGTGATCAACCAGTGTAAATCCGCTAGAATTAAAGTACTAGCATCCCTGTCCCTGCCAAATTGCCTGGGAGCTGGTGTAGCTCCCTCTCCTGAACTAACTCTCAAAAGTGGTTTTTATCATGCAAAATGGGTGCTGCAGTTTATAGATTGCCACATCAAAAAAAGTTAATTTTGAATTCTCATGGTGTTTTTGATGCTACACCTGTGCCGGTGTGCAGACAGGTTGTATTTCTAAAGTGCAGGTTGTATGGGTAAAGACCTTTACTTTGCACTTAACAGGGCAAAGAAAAGATTTAACTGCATCAGTGTTCAAAATGGGCACAAAATGCCTCAAATTCAGTACATTTTTAACAAAAGATTTGAAATCAACTATTTTTTTTTTGTTTTGGAACGGTTGCTTTTGTCTGTGTTATGATCTGCTTAGTACCAGCAGGTGAAAAAGATGGTGGCTGTGTATTTTTACAGCTTGTTTGTGAAGCAGCAGTCTAAAACACTCAGATGCTTCATGTCTGTGAGTGCTCTGCAGTTTTTGGTTGCTATTCATGTACACAGTAGGACAGAATCACAGGGATGAAGGAAGGATGGGGGGAAGATTTCTCTCTCTGCAGTTAATTCTCTAGGGCTTTTGCTCAGTCCGATTTTGAATGGCTCAAGCTACTGAAGTGATTCAAGCTATGACATTTTGGCAGAGTGTGAAACAAAATCTGGCAGAGGTGTCATGACTAAAGGGCTGGTTTTGTTTGCTCTGAAATCTGTGGCAAATCTCTTACTGGCTCCAACTGGAACAGGATTGGGTCCTTGGAGTCATTTAATTTGAATAAATTTAGAAAAAAAAAAGGCAAAAGACTCCTCTATGATATACCATTATAATGTTACAATCTCTTTCAGCCTTTCTCCCCTCTGTTTAGTGTCCTCGAATGCAACCAAGACTGTCTGTGCAGAAAAATGAGCTGCTTTGTTGAATTCTGAGTAATAAAAGTAGCCCTGGATTAGTAGTCCCTGTCTGCTCGGTCTCTTGCATTCTTGCATTGCCTGGTGTGTGGCTGTTTCTTTTTCTCCCCTTCATTTTTTAGCCTCCTACTTGAAGGAGAAGCTCTTCAGAGACATGCTTTAAAAATCAATTAAGAGAGGAAGAGCTAATTGATTTTTTAATTATTATTATTTTTTATTATTTTCTATATAAAGAAGGCCCATTACATTTTGCCAGTCCCTAATGAAAGGCAAATTTACTGCAGTCTATTTTACCACACTCATTCAGAATTGTTTCCCTTGTTGTCTTGATGTTATAGCTTTCTTTATTCCTCCTCATTTATAGATAAAAGGGCAGTTACTTAATTTATTTGGGCGTAATTTGTGTTAGTTTCATTTTCAGAAGTGTTATTCTGGATTTCTAAAGGGTTCAGCAGGAGCTATTGAGCTCAAATTACCTGCAAATGAATTTCTACTCTGTTCTTCCAGATGCCCAAAGACAAGGATTTATCACATGACTGGACGTTAAAATAGAATACAATGAATATAAAATTGTTCATTGCTTACACCTGTACTGCTCTGTTGTCTGAATGTTGTCTTGAGGTGTTTGCCTGCCTTTTACCATGCTATGTTTCCATTTTTCCTGTGCTGCCAGCTGCAAAAGCTCAAATGATAAAGCAATGTTTATGACCATCCTCCCCACTTCTTCCTAGCTTTCAGTGATGCCCCTCTAGCTTTCCCTGGGCTATGTGTATTTTACAAGGCACAGTTGCTGGCTGTGATTTCCAGTAAAGATGGAGCAGTGATCTCGGACACTAATGAAGTGTCTAGACTGCCCGTCTGCCCTTGACTTATATTGGGTGTGCAATATTGAGAATGAGAAGGGACTTCTGGAAAAAAAAAAAGTGAATAATTAAGCAGCTACCATTTGGGATGATGGATGCAAGAGAAAGTACGACTAGATATTTTAAGAAATAGTTAGGAAAAAATGGGGACAGAGTTTGGCTTTTCACACTGCTGGTAAGAAGACGTTCTGGTGTGTAAGGGTGTAGATGAACCTGAGCTGAGACTAGAAAAAGAAATTCTGACTTTCAAGTGTAATGCTTAATTTGGGAGCACACTGATACTGTCTTTAATATCTGACTTCTTTCATGTACTCATTTATCTCCACAGATTCTTGCAGACTATAAGATTAAAATGTAAATGGTCAGATGATCCTGGTGGGAATGAGCCTGGTTCCAGTGGTGGACCCAGTGTATTCAAAACTTACACATTTGAATGTTTCCTATCTAAGGTTCAGGTGGCTAGTCATAATTTTTTAAGAAACAAAACTCTTCAAGTCACCAAGAAAATGCCTCAACATCTGTCAAAACCAGGAATGAGTGCAGCTCCATGGAAACTTATAACACACACTAGTGTTTCCCCAGCCCCAATCTCTTTAAGCTCTATTTTAGTAGTAGGCCTCAAAACTGAGATACATATGCTCAGATTCAGCTTTTGGGTGATGAATCAAAGACTGACTTCGTTGCTGAGCCATGAACCCATCTGTATTTTATGACTTTTAGAGATACATAAGGCACCCTGAATCAGTGACTACTTGTGGCTTCCCTAGTGCTCATTCTGTTACTTGCTGCTTACCAAATTATAAGTGATCTTAGCTGTTGCTGTGCAATTTCCTGGCCAAAGGAGCTCTGGAATGTAAAAGTGTATCCATCCGCAGGCGTTTTGCCAGATTCCAGGACTTCAGTGAAGCAGTAAAAGATCATCTGAAATTGGAATGGTTTGGAGATTCCTCTGAGGATCCAGTCAACTTTAGGTAACTCAAACGCCCGGAAAGTAACCCTTAAAAAGCATGTGAGTGATCTGGGACTAAAGCATCAAAATTTGTGCTAGGTTGTAACTACTATAATGTCTGCACTCCATACATACATTGTGATTCTTTGCTCTCAACTTCTTGATACAGGAGGTGAAGGGAGAAGTGGCATGTGGGAACATCCTGAGTGTGACACTTCAATCATTTATCCAGAACTGATCAACTGAAATTTATAGCCAAATACTGAGAAATGGTTTTGCAGAAACAGTAAATGCATAAACTGCATTTTTGATTTCAATCAAAAAACTGCAGATGCTGCTAATTCAGCACTGTAATTCAGAGGCTAAAATCAGTGCTAGTTTGCTAAAATGGGAATCCTGACTTTTACCTTGTATTTGGTCTCATTTGAGGTAGGGGTTGAATCTCTTCATGTAAATTGATGTAAATCGTTTTTCTAGGATGGTAAGAAAGGCATATTCATGTTAAGTATGTTCCAGACATAATGTACTACTTGCCCGTGTTCTGGAGCTGGTTCTAGTTTCCTTTGCAGTAGGTTTTACGTGCCCTCTACTCGGTGATAGGTGAGATAGGAAGGAGGCCTTGCTATTCTCTGACAGTTAAGTCTTTCCAGCCCCTTCATCATTTTGCTTTACTTTGATTTTCTGACAATGAAACACCCTAAAACTAGCAGAGGAATGAAGACTCTTGCTCCTGTGCACCTTGACAAGCTTTTGCACGTTTGTTTAGAGAAAACATTTACTATTGCACATCACAGTGTTTTATCCAGGAAGCTTTTTTCCCTGCTTTAATCCACTCTGGACAAAACTGACTGCAAAGAAAATTGTTCTGATGTGGAAGTATTTTATGTACAGGGCAGTGATGAATCCTAGTCTGTCTTCTTAATCACTTCATGCCACTATAAGAACATTAAATTTGCTCGATTGACTTTTGATATACAGGGTGAGCAACCTCCAGGGGATAATACGTTGACCCAGCATCACCTTTTGCTTGCTCTTGCTGCATCTTCTTGGGGAGCATTTTAGCAGAGGAACTTTATAATTGTTTATATGCGATCCCAGGACTTGGCTTTGTTTTCCAGACCTTGGAGATTTGTAATTATTTTTCTTCATATGTGTGATAATTCTTGAAGACATCCTTAAACTCTAAGTTCTTCCCTACAGGCTGAAGCCAATTAGTCTCTATTTGGTAGAGCAGATTAGAGGGGTGGAGGGATGATTGCAGGTAACAGCCAAATAAGCTACTGTCCCTCAGCTGAGACCTCATTTCTTGTTTCGCATGCCCTAGTGTTCCCCATATGTTGTCAGCCCTGATATTTAGGGATTTGATCCGGCTGAAAAACAGCTGGGAAAAGTCTCTGATGGATCAGGGGAAGAGCCATTAATGCTGGCAAAGGGTAAATCACTACACTGTGCCTACAACAGCCAGAGCGCTCGCTTTGCTCTGTGTCTGAAGTGGAGGAAATTGAGGTTCTTTAAATGATTCCTCTAAAAATCAATTGCTTAACAGAGCTGGTCTCCGAGGCTAGGGCTTGGTGCCAGGCATCTTTCCACAGAACACAGGAGACCCTTTTGAGGTGTAAGAAAATAACCCTCTTTTTTCCCGTGTTGGAAAGGGGCCATATGAATTTATTGCGAGTACAAGGCAAGACGGATCCTTCCCTGAAAAGGACCCGAGCGCTCCCTCTGCTTTGAGTGCTCGGAGTGCAAATAAAATGACCTGCATTTCGCTCATTCCTTTCTCGAGCACCTTAGCTCTGTTTGGCAACCATAGCTCTCTGTTGGCACAGACATCCCAAACAGCTCTCCCGCATTTTGCTTGGGAAATAGCCAGCAAGTTGTTGGGACCAAGGAGTCAGCACATTTGGCTAAATCCAGAAAACTGTAAGCATCAGAATCCCAGGGTATCTCAAAGTTCAGCAGATACAAGTAAACCGATGCATGTGCTTCCTCAGCAGGTTAAGCTGATTGAAACCAGCCCTGTTGCAGCCCCCCTCTCTACCCGTCCTGCGCTGGAGTCCTCATTTCCCCTATTCATCTATTTGGTTTTGTAGACTTTGCTGCTGATTTAGTTCCCAAAGCTGCTTGTAGGAAGTGATAAATGTTGCCAGGAGAGGGAACAGCAGGACGTGGCTGCGCTTTCTCACCCGTGCTACGCGGACACGCTGCCTTTAAAAGGCAGATCCGCTGCGCTGACCCTACTGCTCCTCTCCCTTCTGGCCCTATGCACGTGTTTCACTTCACTCTGTTACTCAAACACACATAGAGAGAGCAGGCCTATGTTCCCCATAGCAGCCTGTCCCCAGCTTAGTGCACCCGTGCTCTCAAATTCCACTTTTTCTCTCCGCAGAGCCCCGCACCAAGCTAAAAATCCTGCTGTTCCCCACGAGGACACGAGATGCGGCGGCTCCGCAGCGCGGGCACAACGAGGGCGCCTCCTTCCTCGGCCACCAGGTAGAGGCACCTGAGCCCCTGGGGGGGACACGAGCGGCGCCGGGGACAGCCCCTTTTCCCGCCACCCCTTCCCCTTCCCGCCCCCGCGGAGCCAATGGGAGCCGCGAGGCGGGGAGGGTGGCGGGAGGCGGCGCCGCCGGCCCCGGCGCGGGGGGAGAGCGCAGAGCCGGGCGGCACCTTGCGGCGTCGGGAGGGAAGGTGAGTCCCGCCGGGGGCCGCCGAGTTGGCCGGGAATGGGGGGGATATCGGCAGCGGGGGAATGGAGGAAGAAAACGGCCTCTTCTTCCTCCTTCCCCCCTCCACCCCTCGGTTCATTCATTTAACAAAGGGGCTGGTCCCTGCGCTTGGGAACGGGCTGCGTGTGTGTTTGTGTGTGGATTTAGGTAAGGACAAAGAATTGGGGGGCTGGAGGGGCCCTTTGCTGGCTGATGGAGCCCCCCCCAGTTTTGCGTGGCTGTTGCGCAGGGATGGCGAGGTGGGAGTGTGTTCCCCCGCCCCCCCACTGTGCTGAGAGCGTGGCTTTTTGCTGTTAAACTACCTAAAAGCTAAGCTGAACTAAGGTAATTCAGGTTGAAAGGGACTCTAGGGGAGGGATCTAGCCCAGCACCTGGCTCAGCGCAGGGTCTTCTGCTTGCGAAGTGGGTGGCTGCAAAGGGACCTCTGTGGGTGCTGTTGGATATTTTGGGGAGCCTAAAGGAGAGGCAGCACCAGCAGGACGAGTCCCTTGGGGCAGTGAGGCTCCTTTCTTCCTCTGTGCATGGAAATGTCCTAATCTACTGCCCTCGCCTGCCTGCAATCCCCGTTCTCGGTGCTTTTGTTGTCCAGTGGGCTTAAAATTCATGTTTGTAGGGACTGGCTGGCTCCATCCGCCCGTCGTGGTGCATCTGCTCTCACCGAGCATTACTTGAGCCTTACTCAGACGCTGCCTCCGGGAGTTTGTCTCTGGGAACAAGCCCAATAAATAAATAGACGTCCAAATCTGCCTTTTGGCTGGGGCCCGTTGCAAGGCTTGTACATTTTATGGTGATTTGGAGCGTTTTATGTATGTAATGCTGCTTGCAAAAGCCGCTGAGTTTTGCCTAAGCTTCTCAAAGTGAAAGTGGGGGTTGTAGCTGGGTGGAATGGCTGTGTGCACAGGCGGAAGGGAGCTTGTTGGCTCCGCTCGCGCTCACTCTTTGTACAGTGACTCATGGGTGCCCTTCGCGGAACCGCCTCCCCCTTCTCCATACCTGGAGCTTCCTGGTGCGGCACCCGGCAAAGCAGGGAGCATCTTTTGAGGCGACTCCTCTAACATCCTGCCGGGTGGCCGAGCGGATCGCGGCTCTGCAGGGTAAGCCTGGAAAACCTCTTTGCACAGAGTGGTCTGCTGGGTGCTTAGAAACTGCCTTTCCCTGTGTGTTTTCTGCGAGTTAATCGGGGCTAAAGCTCTCCGTATGCATCCTAATACCAACTCTACTAAACTCTGAAGTGCTCTTGTCTTGTGAGACATAAGCAGTTCTCAGTGCTGGACTTCAAAAATAGTGGTCACCAAGTGAGGTTGGGCTTTGTTTTTTCTGAGCTGCTTTAAATGGGATGATGTAGCTGCCTTTCTTTGCCTTAGAAATGCGGGGCTTTTTGGAAAAGCTAAAAATAAAACTGAAAAGGAAAGTTCCCGTACCATGACAGCACGAATGCTTGGGCTGGTTTTAGGGAGTACGTTGTGACTTTTTAGATGTTGTCTGAGAAAAGTGTACAAATTCCAAGGCTTTTGGCTCACACTTTTCTATGCATCACAGGGTTATTAGAAGAAATGTGTGACAAGCTGAGCTCATCTTCCGCAAGTGAAAATAGATTTCTTGCTTATTCTGTTCTTCGCAGCCTTGCTTGCACTGGATTGAGAAGTGATGTTAGCTTTTTCTTTTGTCAAAATGTCAAAGACCTGCTTGATTGCTACCAACTTGTGTGTTTTTTCCCAAGCTTGTGCAGAACCTCATCAGCTCTAACTACAAGTGCACGGATTTCACCTAATTTGCTAACCAGCATTGTTGATATGAGTGAGTTGCAACCTGACTTCTCTCTCTTGCACACTTGTCTCACTTCCTAGGCATGGGAAGTTTTGTAATTTCAGAAGTTAGTTATTATAGCCCAGTTCCCTTATAGTCTTAAGAGTTTGCTGAACTGTCTGTAGCTGAAATAGATTTTTTTTTTTCTTTTTGAGGTAGCAAAATGCAGCAATGACCCAGAGCTCCACCCTTAAAATGACCTGGGTTTAGTTCATCCTGTCAGCAGCAGATGATAACAGAAGCCAACAGACTTTGTAAAGAGATCTACAAAACAACCATCCTTTGTTAGGAAGTAAAAGAAACAGGCTGAGCCTAAACAACTAAAAACCTAAATCATATTACTTTAAAGCACAGCCTATTGTTAGTCCTTTGACAGGTACAAGAATATATGTCACTGGAGTTTACAGCTGCATGAAGGGGAAAAGATGTTGTGTGCCAGGGCTGTGTTGTGTGGGAAAAGCCTTTTTCTGCACTTGGCAAGGAACTGGGCTCATTTTCTCACATCTTGGCCTGTACAGGAGTTGGGGAGAACTTAAGACACGTTCCATTTGATACCAGGGGCTTGTTGTTATGGGGGAAAAAGTCATTGGTCTAGTTTGATGCCTTTCATATCCTTTTGCACGGTTTTCACCTTGGAAACGTATTTCTAGAGATGGAAGTGTCCCAGCTGTATTGACTTCAGGGGCAGCAAAACTGGGGCTGTCAGCAGATACTAATGCAGGATCTAAGTCACCCTGATCAATTTTTCCCTTGGGAGCGTGAGGCCTGCTCCCAAGTCCAAGCTTGGAAGTGGCAACACTCAGTCCTGCTGCTGGCAACAGCTCCTGACCTTGTCCTGTCCTTCCCCATGCAGTTTCCAATGATGAGATGCAGTCCTCAGGTCCTCCCACGCTGTCTGCTTTCTAGCAGGTGGAAGTGGGTTGTGTGTTGCAATTTGAGGCCCTTCACAGCGTTTGTTTTGCTAACTTGTAGATCCTCAGGACTCGGCTTGTCTCCGCAGGCTGCCTGTGTAATCAAGAGGAGAGGAAAAGGCCTCTTTAGGATGTGCAACGCAGCATCCTCCAGTAGGCGTTTTAAAGTAGGTCAGATGAGTTGCACTCTAGAAGTGCTGGTTTCTCTTTGTGGTCACCCTAGTTTCTTTTATTTCACATATGTTGGACGTGGTGGCAGGTAGGTGAGATGTGTTAGCGAAACTCATTTCACATGTGCAGGCAGGCAGCAGTTCTAAAATAAAATCTGCTGGGAGTCACTATTCAGCTTTCCTGAATTTCCCCCCGCATTTTAGCCCTCGTTTGTTGGGGTGGATGCAACAAGAAACAAGTCATGTGATTAAGTGCATTTCCAGAGGAATTTGGAGGTAAAACTAGAGAGTTCTGATTTATTTGCCACTATGCTTCTGGTATACTGTATAAGCTCAAGAATAGCTGTGTAAATTGGCCATCCAAGTATTCTGGCCTTGAGTAGTAGCTAAAGATCTTGTAGCTAAAGATGGGTTGTTTATATCTCCTGCATCTAGTTTGAGCTGCAAGTTAAACAATAACTTTCATAGCTTCTTTCCTTCTTTTAATCTGTGCTCTTTGAACTTACTACATAGCTGTTATTGCTGCTACTCTTACACCGGTACAACTGCCTTGACATTGCTGTTTTTCCTGCTTCCCTTCTAGCATCAGTGAAATCGAGTGGTGACACATCAGGTCTCATTTTTTTCATCTTAGATTAAAAATATATATATATATTGGACAGAAAAAAAGGTATTACCTTGGGAAAAGCAGCCAGAATCAGGAGATTCTAGAAGCAGCAACAAAAGGTGTTCTCTGAAAATAAATGTTTTCTGCTACAGTGGCCTTTTGTGGTGTCAGTTGCAGCGTGATAGGTATTGAACATAATATCCTGTGGCCGCCTTGAGGTATATGACGTTTAACTGCAAATATCTCCTTGATCTTACTAGGACTGCAGACCAATCATGATAAACTATGTGCTGTGAAGAAGTACATTAATCAGGGCTAACGTGGGGCTTAAGGCCCTTTCATGGCCTCTGTTCTTGTTTTCTGTAGAGTCAGTCCATACCTCTAATCAAAGTGGGGAGTAGAGAAGGAAAAAGATTATTAGTAGGGGAGGAAAAATATTATTATACTTGGTGTGTGTGTGTGTGTGTGCATATGTTGCAGGGGAAGTTGTATATATTTACCATAAGCGTCATTTCCTGCCCTTAGGAGCTTGTTGTGCATAGCTGCAAGGTACCTGAGGTTTGAGGTGCCTACAATTATGAGCTGTAAAATCCTGCCCTTCGATGGCTTTATAGATGGCAGCAGGGAGAAAGCAAATCAAATAGGAGAGGGTAAGGAGGGAGACTGGCAGACTGTTTTGCTAAGGTGTCCAGCACTACTGTTGGACTTTGAAGTGCTTTCTGAACTGTCTACGTTCTTAATGACTGTATGTGATATAACAGTGTTCTAGGTAATGCCTCTTTCACAGGGTTGAGCCTGTTTCTGATGACTCTGTTTCGTGATAAGGAGCTTAATAAGTTAATTTAGATTTAATTTCCCCACCTTTCTATAAAGGAATATTACCGAGTTTCAGCATCACGTTCAGTATGGAGGCTTTGTGCCAGAATGAATTCATCATTTTATTTTGGTAGGCATTTCAAGAATGTCTTATTTCAGTCTTGCATTAGAAAAGCTAGAAAATTCAAAGTTGCTTGGGAATAAGGGAAGGCTGTCGGTGCTTTGTTGTTGTTAAATAGATTTATTGACTTTAAAGACTTCTGCCACTTAGCACTCTGGTTATAGCCCTGATATATTTCTGCACCTGTGTAACCCACCTGAAAGGTGGAAAGACCTTGGGTTTTGGCTTGAATCATAAATATTAGTGATCAGAATGCGAGAGGGGAAAGAAAAAAGAGATGATGGAAGGAGGTAGGGAATAGATAAACAGTAAATCCTGTTTTTACTATAAAGCTATTGAATTCCCTTCAGCTGCAGACTGTGGTCTGACCTCAGTGTCAGGTGCAGCTGGTGGTTTGAGGCTCTCGCTGAGCTCTGGGATCCTGTGTGATGAGGAAAAGGAAGAAAGATGGATCTAGGCTGCTAATGTATCTTTTTGCCTTTCTAGTTCATTAAGCTGCTCACCCAAGTCTGAATTTTGGTGCCCTTCATATTAAAAGCCAAATTTAAGAGTAAAGTGACAGCTGCAATGACCAGGGAGTGCGTACTATAAGAAAGAGAATTAGCAGCAGATGGACACATCAGGCTTTGAAATGCAGTATTGATTAATTCATTAAAATTAATAAGACACTCAATTATAGAACTCCCATTACTTTTTTTCAGCTTTTCTGGAGGTAGAGCAATTTTTATATACATATCCTTTAAAGAACACCTCACTTAAATTACAGTGTCATTTCTTTCACAGACCACAAAAATGTGTTAACTCTTAGTGAAGCCCAAATTTGTCTGTGATCTGTTCAGTAAAACACTGTTTTTTAAACGTCCCTGGCTCTGAAAGACTTGATCATAGTAGTATGTGCTAGGTAAGAATTGCTTTAGTGAGAGTGGTCTAAGCCAGTGTATTACTGGACTAACAACACTATAGTTAAGGTCAAAAGTAAAAAGGTAGAGATCCAGATAACTTCTGTCCGTAGCATTTTTTTTTTTTTTTTTAAGATATGAATCTTGTGTAACTGGTTCTTACCTGAAGACACTGAGAGAGGAAGTTTCTTCAGACTGGTTAATTTTTACCAAAACGGACAAGTTTATACAAAAACAAATTATGTAGCAGAACACTTTCTTTGACTTAAACTCAGGAATTCAAGGGGCAAGTTTGTGAAAGTGGCATATGGGTCCTTAGAAAGGAAAAAATGTCAAATTTTCTGAAATTCTTCAGAAGTATGTATATAATCTCCATAATGCAGAAATGTGGTTTTCCAGCTACAGATCTCATTGCCTTGAGAAACCTAAATGGCTTTAAGCAGGATTTCCAGTGTAATTCTCTATGCTTTCCTAAGTATTGTGCTTTGTTAAATAATACCTTTAATAAAGGATTTGCTGGAGCTGTGGTTTGAGCTACTCAATTGCTGGCCCTTCTCCGCGAAATGAGAAACTGCTGTAGAAATATTCCGTTTTCATAGAGGAGTGAGGCCAAGAGGAAAATGAAGTTGTAAAATGAAGATCCTAGAGTGATTCAATCTGAATCTTAATCCAGATTCCCCGGTGGTTCTAGTGAACTGCAGTCTTCATGGATGTGGTAACAGCTAATACTTCTTTCCACAACTATTTGGTTGAATTTTATTGCCATGCTGCCTGGGAGAGCCAATTCCTCCGTTTAACCACCAAAGGGTAACCACAAGCCTCTAGTTCATGGCTCTTGAAAGAAACTTCTCCCACTCCTATCTGTAAAGGCAGAAGACAGAATTGGATCCAAGTGTGTCTTGAGAACTTAAATAATGAAATTTAAGCACGCAGAGCCTTCGATCTGAGCTTCTAGTTCCTAATTTTGTGTGGGGAAAAATGGTGGTATTTACTGCTCTTAATATGATTTTATTAGCAGTATAGCTTAATTCTCCCAAATCACTGAGATTTTCACTTTCTTACAGAAAGGCAGAGATGTGAGGGGAGGGAGGAGGAGATGCAGCAGCAATAGGCATATCGGATCACAGTTCTGTTGGTCTAATGAAAAATCTGTCTTTTAATTTTGGGCTCTTCAAATTTCTCACTGTTGCATCAGCCTGTAAAGCCGGATAGTAAGGTGACTGACGAAAATTGCAATCTTTTCCACTTTGTTTCTCTTAAAGTCTTCTCTTATATAATTTTGACTCCCTTGATAGCTGAAATAATGATTTAAAACGCTGCAGCAAGGCCTTCAGAGAGGCAGCAAAGTTTTCCTCTCCTAGTAGGCCAGTGCCCATACAGTCTGAAAGAGTGGGAATGAATTACTTTCTCAGTCTCACTTTAATCCCTTGCTCGTGTTCCTAAACAAGATTTTTGAGGTTTGGGTGAACAAAGTTAAACTCACACTTTATCTTGATGAAGCTGTATGCTGGCAATGTCAGACTGGTGGGTCTTCTTTTTGCACTTAGTTCTCCTTTTGTACCTTTTGTACCATTTTTGATTATATCAAAATAAATGGGGAGGTGGGATGAGGATGGACTAACTTCTGCACTTTCTATGTATGACTTTCTTCCAGTCTCCAGCCCTTGCTTATGCCACTGCAGGCCTTGGAGAGGATGAAGGCTGGATAGGGAAGAAATATTGGACTTGGTGCTTTGTTCTGTCAAGGAGCTAGTTCTGCTGATGGGGTGTTTAGAAGTCTTTTATTGTGGACCTCATTCAGAAAGGCTAAGGAGGTGAAGGTAGGACTGGGACTGGCAAAAATAGGAGTCTTCTTTCTTTTCAACAGCAGGAATAAAAAACCCAAAATGCCTAAATTGTGTCAGGGCTCTTCTGAAAGCAAGAGAAGTAGAGCACAAGCAGTGTGCTTGGCTGTATCTTTAAATAGAGGCAGCTGCTCATAGGCACCATATTTGAATTCTAGGGTCAGTAAAGGCACATCCTTTGGTTAGAAAAGGCAAAAGAGGATCATTTGTTAGTATTAAAAAGTGTCTAAATGCTTCAAGGACTTGTCATCAAGTGACTCACTGTGCTCTCATAATGGGACTTCTGGCTTTCAGATGAGAGTAATACTTGCTGCTACAGCATTCAGCTAATTTTGACAGTATCCCCTCCCAAACTTGTGTCTCACTCGTAATAAAGTTGGATTTAAGGGGAATGGAGCAGGAGAAGTCAAAGATAGTTTAAAAAATCTGAGATCTCATTAGCTCTTCCTTGTCCTTACTTCAGTCAAAATGACTTTTATGTGCTATTTACTTTCTGAAGTTATTGGCTACTTTCAAAAATCATGTTGCCAAAATTAGCTTGGTTTTCTTGGTCTCCTGCAGCTGATTAGGGGAACATGTGGGTGGCTTTTATTTTTTCTCTATGTTTATTTCACATCATAAATTTTATTTCAGAGACCTTTTACCTTTTTAGGAGCCAATTCTCTATGATACTAACTAGGGACCTCCTGCAAGAGCCCTTCCTGCCTTCTGATCCAGTGCTTTACTCATCCAGACGTAATCCAAATACCACCAACGGGGCTTGTGTGGGTTTTTTATTTGTTCTAGAAATGTTTCATCATATGCTGACTTGGGACAGCATTACATGGTATCACTGTGCAATTCAAGAGATCTTGGTCACTGAGATGAAAAGAATCCTGCCCAAGCAGCTTTCTGCCCTAAACATCCTACCCATTCGTGTCATCAGGCTTTAAGTTTGATATTACAGGGGGTGCCTTGCATATCTGAAGATGTTTTAGTTGCTCTTTGAATCCTACCCTGTTATTTTGGCTCATTATCCAGGTGCAGTGACTTCAACAAACTGCTCTCCTCCTACGTGTGGTGTAGCTGTGTTTGGTTTTGAAGAGCTGAGATTCTTCTGAACCCTGCTCCATCTGCACCCCCTGCAGCCGCAGGTAAATACCTCAATCCATTAGGATGAGCATGTATAATCTCTATGGTCTATCTTCCTCCTTTCCTATAAATTCATACGCTTTACTTGTACATTGAGGTTTTTGTTAGCATTATTCTTTTCTCTGTAGTGTGAGTGTATTGGACACCCAGAGGCTTCTGTGGCACCTGTGTTAATTTTAGCCTAAGCCTGGATGCCCTCTCAGTGAAAACTCTGAACTAAAATTCTTGATGAACTAAATGTACATATTCAGAAAGTGGGAGTCTGTTGTTGACTTTGCATTCTTGGCAATTAGTGGATGAGTTGCTTGTGTTTTGAAAAGCCAACCTTTCCCCTACCCCCCTACCTTGTCTTGCAAAAAAAACCTCTTTATGGCAAAGATAAAACTCTCAGCTGCTCTTTTCCTTTTGTTGTGGGCAACTAAAAATTAATAGTAAAAACATACCTCTGAATTTGAATTCTCCTGTAGTGAGTTCATGATGAAAGGCTGGGAGGCTTCTCCCTGCACCTGCTGGGAACGTGCTCCTGGCTGGAGTTTTTCCATGAGGCTTCGATTGGAGGGTGACGTTCGCTCCGGCTGAGCTCACCGTGGCCTCCTGCCATCCACAGGCAGAAGGGGCACTTTCCCCTGCGATGTTTGGCAGTCCCCTGTGCTGTAACACTGACCTGGCAGATAATTTAACAGAGCAGCCCCACAGCTGTGGTGTAGTATTAAAGGACTTGGCACGGAGCTCTCTGCAGGTTAGAAACCTGGAGCTGAAGGCTGCAAGATCTTGCTACATCTAGTGGCTTTTCGGCACTGGTTCCCAAGTTTCTCTGTGCCTTTTTGCTCTTGCAAGATGTGGCTGTAACTGTGGTACCTGCTCTGTGTGGCTTTTTTATTTTTATTCTGTTTAAACTTCCTCCAACTTTCTGAACCTCTAGCACCTATGCAGTCAATTCCTGCTGGACCTGTTTATGTTTGTTATCTGAAAGCCCTTGGTACAAACTAAATTTTGACTGTCTGGGTGGTTCTCTGTCCTAAATAAAGTGTAAATGAATTGGCACATGTCCCTGCTTGAGCAGGGGTTTGAACTAGATGATCTCTAGAGGTCCCTTCCAACCTCAACTGTTCTGTGATTCTATGAAATTGGGAGAAAGAGCCTGAAAGTAAAGCACAACAGGAACATACATCTGCCCCTCACCCTTATGACGGTGTTCTCTTCCATCTGTTGCTTTGGTGAGCGTTATTTGTCTTCCTCTAATATTGAAAAAATTGTTTGGATTTGCAAGGCTGCCTTTTGCAGAAGGTTATAAACCCCACTGTGGACCTCAACTTCTTGGCTAAAAACTATAGTTTTAAACTAAACTGTTTAAACCAAAACAGAAAGATGTTGCTGTTGCTGCTGCCTCAAATATGTGTGCAGTGATTTCCACAATTGGAATTCCTAGCCAAAGTGAGAAGTTTGGGTGTTGATGGAAATTGTGGAGCAGGTATTCAGTAAGATCTGATGAACATGAAAGAAAGAAAAAATCTATTAACTAAAGGATTTGGATTTTTTTTCCTTCTTTTTTTTGTGTAACCTTTTGTGCAATTCCATCAGTCACCTCTGGGTTTCAGTGGGTTTGTTTGGGGACTCTTTTAACAGCAGTTAGTGCCTAACCTTGAGAACAAAAGTTGAGTGTTTCATGTGGTTACAGACCAAAAGATGTGGGTGGGCATCTAGTGGGAATCCAGAAAAGCGCGTGGGTGCTCAATTCCCTCAGAACCTGCTGAGATTTGGCACTAAGGCTGGTAAAGTATTTTTAAAAACTCTTAGATATCTTTCTGGAAATTGGGTCTCATGTTGCTAATCAGTGTGGAGGGTGGGGGGATTATTTTCTTTCTGAAGTCATCAGAGTCTTTGGTGCTTGCTACTTTCTAGCAGATAAACAGGAGGAAATTGGGGGAGAGCAACAGCAAGGACTTTGGGGTTAGAGGGATTGACGCAAGAGGAAGATAAAAGAGGTATCTACATATGCAGTTTTATAAAATGATGAGGAGAGCAGGAGTGTTTATGGGCTTCAGAAGCGTGTAAATGCCAAGGAATGGAGGGTGTGGAGGAAGGAGACTGTTTTGGTC